>CM055037.1:4202605-4551219 GCA_029204005.1 Salix udensis
ATCTTCAATCTTATGTCTATAAAAAAGCAAGAAAATATAAATCTTCAATCTTCAAACCTTCATTCAAGTTTTTTCCTTTATTTCTTTATATTTTATTTTATTTGATCCTTTTACGAAAAAGTGTGGTGATAGCTTAGTCAAAATAAAACTAGATTATTTTGATTTAAGGCTATTAGGATTGAGAGAATAAATTTGATAATAAAAACATTACAAAGTACTGAAGTTAATGGGCATGTAAACATTGACAAGTGTGTACAATGCATATCCTAGCAAGTGAATGAAGTCATAGTGCTCTAGCGACATGTATGCCATCCTTCATTGTCTAAACATCGCATTTCACGGTCACCTTTTTTAAGTGGGTTATTTCTTTTTTCTTTCCTTCTTTATTCTCTACATTTGAATCGTCACAACGTGCTCTTTGAAATTGGGAATCGCATGTAACCGATACGCTAAGGTTTATCATCGACAACTCTTTCTTTCTTATTTCCCTATTTTCTCTCTTCTCTCATTAGGATTCGTGCTGATTTGTCCAAAACTCAAAGTTGTCCTCTTATTTATTTTCTTCTCTGTCAACCTCTTCAGTATTGTGTAAGTCATCAACAACATTTTTTCACTGGTTTCTATGTGTTAGAGAATAATATAAATCATATTATGTGACCTCACCTATAATCTTAAGCTTTTAGGTGAGATGGTTCATTAATATGGTATTAGAGCCTTATTGACCCAACAATTACGAGTTTGAATCTCACCATCCCTATTTTATTTGATAAAAATCAAGCACGAGGTAGTGTGAGCATGTGCAAGTTTCAAGCCCAAAGGGCTTTCACTTAAGGGGGGTGTTAGAGAATAATATAAATCCATCTACCTTTTCCTTCTCCTTTTCCTCTAAAACTGTTGCGTCCACCTCGCCCGCCTTGTTGACATGATGAGTAACCTTCAAAGCGTGCTCATCTGCTATGTGTCTCCCCTATCCTTTGCTCGTGTACCAACAAGTTGCTTTCTAGTACACCAATAAACAGGATGTCAAGATCATTTGACTTTTTAATGGAGCAAACCACATAGTCATATTTAGTAGTCATGGATCTTAGAATATTTTCTATTACTACCATATCATCCAGCCCCCCATGAATCCGCATCTTATTGGTGAGGATAAGAATTCATGCAAAGTACTCATTCACTTATTTCCCTTCCTTCATATGTATAATTTTGAACTCTTTGCAAAGAACTTGTAATTGTGCACGTTTGACGCATGTTGCGCCTTGGGTTTTTTACTTTAAAGAGTCCCAAATGTCTTTTGCGGTATGTTTCTTCAATATCATCTCCACATTGATCGATCAATGGCCTGAAAGAAATAATTCTTAGCCTTCAAGTTCTTTAGCCTTTGATTAGCAATGTTCTTCTTCAATTCATTTGTGAGATTGCTCTCATATGCTCATATAGGAATTCCAGTATCTACCAAACTCCAGTATTCTTTGGAGTGAAAGAAATTCTCCTTGATCATGCTCCAATGATCTTAATTCCATCAAACTTTGGAATTGTAGGTTGCACAACGTGACTTTCAGTTGTCATGATGTTGTTGTTTAACGATGAAATTAGCTTCACTCAAAAATTGTGAGGAGGCTTTGATACAAGATGTTGCGAATGTTGTTTGAACATTCATGAAATAAATGCAAATATAAATTTGCTTGGATGCTCAAAAGAAAATCTCAGTTATAAAATCAAAAAACAAATATAGCAATAAATAGTCTTAAAAAGAGAACTAAAAGCTGAAAATATACGGCCCACGTTTTGCAATCCTAACAATGTGATATACAACTAAGTAACTTATTGCTACAAAATAGGACTTATTAATAGCAATAGGACTTATTGCTGAAAAAATATTTTGAGATTCATTTGTTTATGAATTTAATGCATATTTGATATTATATTTTTATTTCTTTTGGATGGATTTTAAAATATATTTACTTAAAAAATAACAAATTAATATTTTTTATTTTAATAATTTGAATAAAAACATTAAATTTTGATTGTTGACAATATATACAATTTTCATTCCAATTCTTATGCATTTCTTCTTTAATCATTCATAGTTCCTAACAATTGTTATAAGAGCCTCCATTAGGCCTGAAAAATCAAAGAAGCAGACTTTGAAATCCTTACAGCAGCATGATGACGGAAAGAAACTTTGTTTAGCCAGCTATTCCACAACTTAATGGTCACTATGATCATTGTAACATGTTGATGGAAAAGTTTCTTCGGTCCAAGGAAATGTGGGAACTGGTGGAGATTGGATATATTGAGTGGATCAATGCAAACTAATGGTAACAAAAGAAGAACAAAGAGATGAAGTTGAAAGATTTGAAAGTAAAACATATGGGATTCAATGAAAAAGAAATTTGAAGAAGTGCAAAGGTTAAAAGATCTCATCTTCAAGCCCTCCGTGGAGAGTTTGAAACACTTGAAATGAGGTTTGGTGAAGAAGTGACAAAGTACTTCTCTAGAGTCATGACAATGGACAATAAAATGATGATTTATGGAGAAGATATGCAGGATGTTAAAGTAGTAAAGAAGATTTTACGTTCTTTAACTGAGAAATTCAACTATTTTGTATGTTCCATTGAAGAATAAGGCATTGATGCTCTCACTATTGATGAATTACAGAGCTCATTAATCGTCCATGAGTAGAAATTTCAAAGGCATAAGTGTATGGAATAGGCTTTGAAAGTGGCATATGAAGGAGGCAGAGGTCGAGGTCACATCTCTCATCGAGAAAGAGGGAGAGGGAGACAACAAACAAACTTCAATAAGGCAATAGTGAAGCGTTACTAATGCCATCAACTTGGACATTTTCAATGCGAATGTCCTTCTGGGAACAAGAGTCATTTATATAGAGATTGATGAGGAGGAGGAAATGCTTTTGATGGCTTATGTGGAGATACATCAAGCCAGAAGAGAAGATGCATGGTTTCTTGATTTTGGATTTTCTAACCACATATGGTTTATCAAGCCATGTTCAGTGATCTCAATGAAGAATTTTGACATTCTATGAAGTTGGAAAATAATACAAGGATGAATGTAATGGGAAAAGGAAGTGGGAAGCTATTGCTGGATGGGATCAATCACATTATTGTCAAAGTATACTATGTTCTAGATTTGAGAAATAATTTGTTGAGCATAGGCCAATTACAAGAAAGAGGGTTTGATATCTTATTCAAAGATGGAAAATGCAAGGTATTCCATCCAAAAAGGGGTTTGATAATTCAAACCACCATGAGCATCAATCAAATGTTTATCTTGTTCCCTCACTCTCAATCTTCCTCTCAAGAACAAACTGGGCAATGCTTTCACACAGGAACTCAAAACTTGTGTCATCTTAGGCATCGGAGGTATGGGTATCTGCCTTACAAAGGTTTAAAAAACTTATTATACAGGAATATGGTGCATGGACTTGCTCAGCTCTCAATCTCAAGTATAACATGCACTGATATCATCAAACGAAAGCAACATCGTGATCCTATTACAAAGAAAAGTACTTGTAGAGCAACTAAGAAGTTGGAATTTATTCATGCCGACATTTGTGGACCGATCACCCCTACATCCAACAACAACAAGAGGTACCTTCTGTTATTCATAGACGATTAAAGTAGAAAAGCCTTAATGTATTTTCTAGTAGAGAAGTTAGAGGCCTTTAATTTTTTTAAAAGCTTTAAATGAATGGCTGAAAAACAAACATGGTTGTTTGTTAAATGTCTTCACAGTGACAGAGAAGGAGAGTTTCTTTCAAAAGAATTCAACAATTTCTACAAACACAATGGGATCAAGAGGCAGATGACAATTTCCTATACACCATAACAAAATGGTTTACCTGAAAGGAAAAATAGAACCAAAATGAACATGGTTTGATCCATGTTATCTAACAAGAATACCCTAAAAACCTTATGGCCAGAGGCTGTAAAATGGGCTATTTATGTTCTCAATAGGTGTCCCACATTGGCCGTAAGAGATGTTTCACTAGAGGAAGCCTAGACTGAGATAAAACCCTCAATAGATCATTTTAGGGTTTTTGGTTGCAAAGCACACATTCATGTCCCAGAAGAAAGAAGGACAAAGCTTGAAAACAGAAGCATTATGTATGTGTTATTGGGGGTTAGCAAGGAATCAAAAGGTTATAGACTTTTTGATCTTGTTGATTAGAAAATTATCATGATTAGAGATGTGATTTTCAAAGAAGAAGAGCAATGGAAATGGGGTGAGAACTATGAACAATACCTAGTGACAGATTTAGAATAGGGTGATGAGAATGAAGAAATGATGGGTGAAGATAGAAATAGAGAGGATGCTGATAGGGAACCATGTGATACGAGAGGAATTAGACAAATTAATTCCAATGAGGATGAAGAGAGAGTGAGGAACAGTGAAATTATAGAAAATAAAGAGAGAATTACAAGACAATTATGGGAAAGGCAGCCTCTGGCATGTATGGGAGATTATGTTAGTGGTGAAGGGTTGTATGAAGATGAAACAAATATGACATTGGCAATGTCAACAAATCCTTCGTTTTATGAAGCCTTAAATAGTACAAACTGGAGGATGACCATGAATAGTGAAATTGAATTCATTGAGAAGAATAAAATGTAGACACTCATTGAGCTACCAGCTGGAGGAAAAAAAATAGGGGTGAAGTGGGTTTATAAAACCAAATACAATGAGAGTGGAAAAAAATGATAATAAAAGGCTTGTTTGGTGGCTAAAGGGTATTCTAAAAAATATGGAGTAGATTATACAAAAGTTTTTGCACTAATAGCAAGAATGGATATAGTACAAATGATAATTGCTTTGGCTGCACTCAAAAATTGGATGGTTTCTCAGCTAGATGTCAAATCGGCTTTTCTTCATGGTGAGCTAAGTGAAGATGTTTATGTAGAGCAATCAAGAAGATATGAAAAGAAAGGCAGTGAGTAAAGTACACAAAGCACTGTATAGATTAAAACAGGCTCCACGAGCTTGGTTTAGTTGAATTGAAGCACGTTTCACTGGTGAAGGATTTCAAAAGTGCGAAAGTGAGCAGACCTTAATTACAAGAAGAAGCCAAGAAGGATGAATCATCATTGTATGTATCTATGTTGATGACTTAATTTTTACTAGAAATGATGAAGTAATGATATACTGAATTTAAAAACTTTATGTCTGACTTGGGAAATATGAGGTTCTTTCTTGGAATTAAGGTCTTACAAAAGTCTGATGGCATTTATATATGCCAAAGGAAATATGCATTGGAAATTTTGAGAAGTTTTGGTATGATGGAAAGTAATTTAGTAGGGAGTCCAATAGTTCCAAGGTTTAAGATAAGCAGAGATGCAAATGGAAACATTGTTGATGAAACATATTACAAATAGTTGGTGGGTGGCTTAATGTATCTGACTGACACAAGACCTAACATGATATTTGTTACTTGTTTTATAAGTAGATACATGACAAGACCTATGGAGATTCATCTTCAAGCAGCTAAGAGAGCACTTTGATACTTAAAAGGAACTGTGAACTATGGAATTCATTATAAAAAAGGGAAGACGGAGAGTTGTTAGCATTCACAAATAGTGATTATGCTAACAATACGGAAGATAGGAAAAATACATCTGGTTATGTTTTTCTCATGGGTTCAAGTGTTGTCTCATGGTGTAAAAAAAAATCCTATTGTTACTTTACCGACCAAGGAAGCTGAATTCGTGGCAGCAACAATATGCACTTGTCAAGGAATCTAAATAAAGAGAATTTTAAAGAACTTGGGACATTCGGATGAAGGTTGTACAACCATAATGTTTGACAATATTTCAACTATTAAATTGTCCAAAAATCTAGTAATGCATGGTCGTAGCAAGCATATTGATGTGAGGTTTCATTTCTTAAGAAACCTTACTAAGGATGGTATAGTTGAATTGATTCATTGTGAAAGTCAAGATCAAATAGAAGATATAATGACTAAGTCATTAAAGCTTGAAGTTTTTCAAAACCTTCAGAAATTGCTGGGAGAATGTGAAATTACTGTCATGGTATAAACTAATTGCTTCATAGCATTTAGTTTAAGGGATGGAATGAAGAAATTTTTCTTGTCAATAATATTCTGGTTTGTTAGAATCAGTTATAATAAATAACAGATCTTAAGGGAGAGTCTTAGTTTATAGGACACTGTAAATTTTTGTTAGCAATTTTTTGTTAGAATCGGTTAGAATATTGCTGCAATTTCATAGCTGGTGGAATCCAACCAATACTTTTTTTATATAGAGGTATAACTACCTCGTCTTTAAATCTTTCATGTCTTTACTCATAATAATAACTTGAAAGCTTTATGTTAAGATAGATCATGAAACCGGTTTATTGAGTTCGTTGTAGGTCTTTAAGTACAATTATCTAAAAGCTAAAAGAACTCATGGGCGAGTTGTTGTTCACAGAGAGACAAATCATTGTGGATGACAATAGTAAAACTCATTTCTTGGGTTGGTTCGGTTTGGTTCGTTCGGTTTGCCGGTTTAATGATTTTTTTTGTTTTGGCAAAGTAAAATAGCGGTTTTGTACCTTGAAAAAGACAAAAAAATAATAATTTATCCTTCATGGGTGTCACGGTCCTTACATGTTTTCCATGAATAGCACACGAGTTCAGTAACTACAGTTCTACCCCTGCAAACGACAAAATTGTTGACTTGGCATCAGGGGTTACGCCGTAATTTCCATTATTTCTTATTATATTTTATTATGCATGAACAGTACCTTCAGTGTGCTAATACTAATATACCTCCATATAAGACAAAATTCATGAATTGTTTGTATGGGTGATTACGTAATTGACCCTGTTTAACATATTATTTCCGACTGACTGCAGCAAGCACGTCTAGAGGACGCGCTGCCGCTTTACGAGCTCATGCCACATTCATTTGGCACGTGATGTCTACTCCGGCGGTGAAAAATTGTCATCCGCCTCTCAATAGATGCGCCTCCATGTCCTCCACTGTATGGTCGAGCGTGTTTAATGGAAATGTGACCCGAGAAGTTCCAATTGGTCGGTGAACATTTGTTCCCTCTTTTCTCTCTCCTATCGGACAAAGTGCTCTGTAGTCCATGCAATAGTACAATTATTCATTTTAGTCCCCTATCTTTTGATTGTGTTTTATGTTCCTGATTTCTGGTATAGAAGTTTTGATTTCTTTCAATTTTTCCCTTCAATGGAAATTGATTATATATTGCATTTTTATTTCGGTCCTCAATCTTTTAATTTCTAGATTGGATTGAAATCCCTATTATATTCGGTATCAAAATTCTGATTTGTTTCAACTTTACCCTTCAATAGCAATTGATTATAAATTTAAGTTTCATATCGTTCCTTGAGCTTTTAATTTCCGATTTGGTTTGAAATTCCTTAATTTTTTCAGTATCAAATTAAAGTTCATATACATTTGTTTTTTATTTCGACCCATATACTTTTAATCTTTGATTTTATTTGAATTCCTTTATTTTTATATATATATTTCTTAAATAATTGTTATTTTTGTCTATGGTTATATATACATGTCTTGGTTTTTGTTCGTAATTTTTATGATCTCCTCTAATATTATTTTTTAAAATATTTAATGTTTTTTTAAATTTTAATTTGTTTTGGTGATCTTTTGAAAAATGATATTTAGTATTTTTTTCCCTTCTATTTGTTTTTTTATTATTTATTCTTCAAAAAAAAACGTAATCAAGTTTTTTTCTCATTTCTTTTTATTATTCCTTTTTTGCTAATATTTTTAGTTGTGAAAATTTCTAATTATTATAATTAAGGCATTAAAAAAAATGATAATGATTATTTGTAAGGTTTTTTTTACTACATATATGAGGCTAGGTATGTATTTTTATATTTGTTTAATATGAACACCTTAACACACACACACACACA
The DNA here is from genome assembly GCA_029204005.1 of Salix udensis. Classification (NCBI taxonomy): domain Eukaryota; kingdom Viridiplantae; phylum Streptophyta; class Magnoliopsida; order Malpighiales; family Salicaceae; genus Salix; species Salix udensis. The sequence goes on from CM055037.1 coordinate 4,210,536, forward strand.
CACACACACACACACACATATATATATATATAAATTACCTATTTGTTTTCTTAAAATAGAAAAAATATTTATTATCAGTTTCTAAAATACTTTTAATATAATAATATGACAAATAAATATTATAAAATCAAATCAAAAAACATTTCTTTTTTTAACAAAAAAACTATGGTGTCATTGATAATATGACCAATAATAATTAAAATATTAATTATGTATATAATATTTATAATGACAGCTATAAGAATTGTGACAAAAATTCATTGATCAATTTTTTTTATAAAAAAAATTGCACCTTTTTTTATGTATGATATTTCAACTCTTTTATTACGTTAAAAAAATATATGAAACTACATGTTGAAAAAATGTATCAAATTATCTACAATAATAAAATAAAAAATACATTGCGTGACGCCACAGTCGGCACCAAATTTTGTAACATGTAATAAAAATGTTAATGGTCCTAAATTTGTTTTAAATACTATACATCTGAGTTAAATAAAAAATGCTTTGTGTTTCGTCACAGACAGCACCAAAAATTGTAACATGTAATAAAAATGTTAATAGTCCGATTGTTTTTTATAAAACACCCATAAAAACAATTAGTATCCAACATAGAAAAAAATTACCATTTCTAACATATTTATCAAAAACATTTTAGCAGTAACAACATTCAATCACTTTTAGGCGGAAAAAAAAACTCGTTTCTAACAAATTTTATCTATTACAATTTTACTAATTAAATTTTAAATTAACCAATTATAACACGTATAAAATCAATCAGTTTCATATATAGAAAAAAGTTCAGCGCATCGCGCGAGCAAGTTAGCTCTTGCCTTTTATTATGACTCTACCTTACTTAGCTGCATGCATTACTAGTTTATGCCTAGCTCATTAATGTATACAAGAGTAGATTTTCATTATACCAATAGGAAGTAGTCAAATTGTTGACTTAACACAGTTTCTCTCTATCCCAAATTGTTTTCCAAAAAGCATAGCAATTAACACAAATATCTATTTATTTCTGAAAAAAATAGCCCAATGTTTGCATGTTATGGAGGTTTATGCATCAAATTAGAAATAAAAAAAAGTAGTGGTAAGCAAAGTGAGCGTATCTAAAAGAGTTTTGTTTGTTGAATCACGAATGGGTCGCTATGTTTCATCTTTTTGTTTCTCCAAAGTACTACAAAACAAAGAGTTTTATTAGTTTTGGAGTTTTGAAATAATTTTATGATAAGTTTATGTTAACATGTAAAATCGTATGATTTTATAACTAATCTCATGATTTAAGAACCATCGTGTGAGACCTTTTTGTTGGAATGTTATTGTATAAGGGGTGTATTTATACTATAATAACCTTTTCAACTCTTTTACCTTTCTATTATTTTAAAAAATTTCCTTACGAGTTCTTTCACCTTTCTTTATTTTTTTATACAATTTTGCCACGTTTTAAAATCTCTATATTTCCTCTCAAAACACAACTTTGTTATTCCCTTTTCTTTTTTTTCGCTTTGCACTTATTATTTCCCTATTATATTTTACTCCCTAAGAAAATCTTTTTGTTTAACTGGTTTTCTCATTTTTCTTTTAATGTTTTGGAAACATTTATCAATACAAAACAATATGTGAAATGGTAACATATTATGAAATGACTTTAAATTTCTAAAATCACATTAAAAATGTATTTTTTCTTTAGGAGCTTTAATTTTTTTGCACTTTTTTAATTTTTTAAATATATTTAAAGCAAGGATAAAAAATGAGTGCTGACACTTGAATAAAAAATTTCAAGTTGTCCCCTCATATTTTTTGAATTTGATCCTCAATTGAAAATTTATTTTTATCAATATCTTCATTCAGTACAAAATTACAAGTTCCCCTCTCAATTTTATTTTATTTCAAAATTCATCCTCATTATTTTATTATTGTTGTTTTTATCCAATCATGAAATTGATTTTTTTTACAATTTTATTCTTCATCAATAAGTTTGTTAGAAATTGAGCTACGTTGTTATTCCCAATAAAGGAACCCGATCTTGCAAGTCAAGAGTTATAAAGTTAACCACGGATGACATGAGTTATGTTTGTTTCTTAGGGTACATTTTTGTTTGCATTGTTTTGTATTTCAATTTTTCCTTTGATTTTTTTTTAATTGAACATTATTTTTTTCTTTCATTTTTCTAAATGGGAATAACCCGATCTCATTGCCTAGGTAGTGGATTAGGTTTCCTACCTTAGACATGGACTGACTTAGACTTTTTTAAAATTTAATATATTTTTAGTTTTTTCCTTCATTATTGGGTTTCTTTTATAACCTATCTTATTAATGTTTTCCATTTTTCCTTAATTGTGTTATTCCATTTTCATGATGTGGATAGCGAGGTGTGGTGAGCTTAACCAGGTTTGCATGTGCTTTTTATGTTAATTAATTTATGTTTTATTTTACCCTTCTACATTGGGTATGTTAGAAATTAGCCTATATAATCTTCTTTGATTTTTTTTTCTATTAGATTATCTTAATCTCATGATCCTAGTTGCATGTTTGATATGCTACTTCGATTGACCCATGTCTTTTTCTTTTTCTTTTTTTCCTATTTTATCCTTTTGTATTGACTTGAATAAGAATTGATGTTTGTCATATTTTTTTCTTTTTTTAATTACTCTAAAAACGTTTTTGGTTTGGCTAGCTGTGTAGCACATGCTACCACTATAGAATGACATGAATAACCTTGACATAATAATTAAATCTTATTTACCTTTTCATTTTACATAGTAACATTTTTATAGTAAAAAAAACAAATCATTTTCTTTTTTATAAAATTAAAAATCTTTTCAAAAAATTTAATTCTATTGTATTAAAAAAAATTAATATGAGAATTTGCATCCAATAGTAAAACATATCTTTGTTTTAAGGAGTATTGATAAAAAAAAAATTCTTTAAAAGATATATCTTTGTGCTTGTTAGCTTGATATCAATAATTATTCTCTTTTTTTCACTTTTATAAAACAAAATAAAGACCTTATTTGGAATAGAAATTTAAACTTGATAACGAAAACTACTACACAAAATTAATACTCCAATCAAGGTTCTCGTATTTTTGTTTTTTTAACCATGCGAATTTCATCATAACATCATATATGTCTATATCTTTCTCCTTTTGTCATGGCCTAAAACCTTGACATGGTACAACAAATTATAAATTGAGCATAACTTCTCCTTTAGATCCTTTATAAATAATAAATTAACAAAAACCCGATGCTATTAAAAGTTTTTTTATATACTACATCAAGGTCATAAATAAAATAAAATGTAATCATCAATGTCATCACCCAATTTCTGGGTTATTCCCCAAAATCAACCCAAAAATATCAAAAAATAATAAAAAGGGTCAACATTGGCAGAAAAATCAATGTGGAAATTTTGGTTGTTTCCGCGAACCCGATCGTATCTCTTTTATCCCCAAAAATAGAGAAAAATACAGATTTAAGGCGAAAATAATTTATCATTAGATAAATCTGTGTAAAAATTAAGTCGAGAGATATAATTATATTTTTATGGGCCAATTTGATTTAATCGTCGACCAATTTAAAAATATAATTATGTTCGGAAATTAATTTAGGGTCCAATTAAAGGATTTAATTAAGTGCAAGGACTTAATTATACTTTAAGTTGGTCAAATTAATTTTATTAAGGGCTTAATCAGTGAAAAATCAAGTTAGGGAGCTTAATTCGGGTTCAATTGAGAAGTTGAGAATTTTTGGAGACTGAATTGAATTTTTCCAAACCAATTGAGTGAAATCAGGGGACCAATTGAAAATAATTGATAGTTTAATGGTCAATTGAGGGTCAAATAGCATAAATTAGAAGTCGGAGACCAAAATAAAAAAGGCGCGCAAATTTAAGGCTAACATTGAATTTTTCACGGGGACACAATCGCACAAAATTAAAAGTTTAAAACCAATTAGGGGTGCGATTGAACCAATTAAAACTTGGGGGACCAAAATTGCATTTTACACTCTCCCCCAAAATCATCACGCGTGACTGCACTCTTCAGTCACCTGAACAGTGCAGATACGCCTCTGCCTCTTCACTTTCAGGTGAAGAGGCAACCCATCGGTGCACGCAATGGGCAACCGAAGGGTTGCCTCTCACCTTTAAATACAGACGACATGCACGAGCAGAAGGAGAAGAAAAACTGGGCAGAATTTGAAAAAAAAACGAGCATAATTTCACGTAAAAAGCGGAGAGTTTTTACGCAGAGAAAGTGAAGAAGATTTTACCAAGAAAAGAAGAGAAAGAAAAGAGACAAAGGGGGAGCATTTAAGAGAACAAAACAAAGAATAAAGAAGAGAAAAACAGAGGAGGGAATTCGCAAAAATACAAAGATTTTTAGACGAAGCAGAGGAGATTTACGTAACAAATTGCACTAAGAATAACAACGTGAACCACCCTTAATCTTCGTGGTCTTTGCAGCAGCTCTTTCTCCCTCTCTCTCTCTCTCTCGATTTTTGCAGGTTTTTCTCTCACTAAAACCAGAGGCCTCTCTCTCTCTCCGCCAGCAGCCATCAACTCCGGCCACCACGCACCGTCTCTCATCACCAGAAATTCCTCCACCGTGACCTGCAACAGAACATCCTTCTTCTCCGGTGACCTTCACAGCAGCAGCAGCGAGGCAGAGGGGTGAAGCAGCAGCCTACGGCAGCCACAGCCCCGACACTTCCAACGCCTCCTCCGTCCGCCACGGTCCACCATTTTCGACGCCACCACTGCATGGATAACCACCTCTACCTCCTCTACCCGGCGTCAATAGCAGGTACACCTCTCGTCGTGGTCGGCTGACCACCAGCTCACTGTTCATGAAATACGTAAACTGTGATTATTAACATGCTCTAAACGGTGTCGTTTTACCCTTTCCTTTTTTTCCCTCCTGTGTGTCTTGGGCTGGCTTGCTCTCGGCCCAGCCCAGTTGGCTGGGGCAGGTCCAGCCCAGCCCATTAAATTGGGCTTTGGCCCATCTTGGTTAGCCGGCCCATTTAGTTGGGCCCGACCTAATTTTTTATTTAATTTAATTTAATTTTTTTAATTTAAAAAAAAATCACAAAAAATTGCATTTTAAAAAATAAAAAAAAATGTGTTGTTTTCGTGCATACGGCCGGATTCCTAGATTTTTTCCATCATATTTTTCATTAAAAAAAATATTTTGCATCTTCCTCATGTTTAAGATAAAAATTGGATATTGTAACCGGTTTATGATTATCCATTGGAATTTGGCCAAAATATCAAAAATAATTTTAAATATTTTTGTTTTATCTACTACGGTGTAAATTTACATTGTAAAGTACACCCCTGGATTAAAAAAAAAGTTTTAACTACGGTGTAAATTTACATTGTAAAGTACACCCGTAGATAATAAAAAAGATTTTTTTTACTACGATGTAAATTTACATTGTAAAGTATATCGGTACATAATAAAAAAATATTCTTTTTGAAAATGCTGTGCAAAATTTTTAACTTATAAAAACAATCAAACAACAATGCAGCTTACCTTAGGTAGGGGTGCACTGGGGGTGATGCATCTTCCCCTTGCACAACATGTCCCCTTACCTAGATTATCGTAGACCAATAGGTTCCTAGTAACCTTAATACTAGGCGGTGACTCCTAATAATTATAGTTGTAAATTTTTACGGCTATATATCACCCCATTTTCACTGCGCACCATTGTCTCTCCAGAGAGGGATGGCGGGGCGCGAAACGTGAAAAAAAATCATCGTCGCGACTATCAACTTTAATAACAAAACATCCAAAAAAAGAGGAACTATTATTAAATTCAACAAATATTTCCATGGAATTCAGGCTTCTATGGATACATGATGTAGAACAAGTGGTAGAGGCGTACATGCTCAAGAGGGAACATCCAAAATTTAAAGCCAATTGAATTTTCTAGCAGTCTGGGCGTTGAAGTCGGAATAACACGAAACTCACCCATTTAATGTGTCTCAGCAATTCCAGAATTAGTGGTAGTTGCATACTATTTTTTGGCCGAATTCAGTCGTTTAGGCCCAGAAATCATCGTTTTTGTCATTTTAGCAAAGTTTCGTTTTAGCCATAACTCTTGATTTCCAAGTCTGGATCAACTTTCGTCAATTTTGGCTTGCTCAGGATTTCTAGCAATTTCAATTTCCATAATTATCTCAATTTTTTCCATTTTTGATGATTTTTAATAATTATTGTTGTTTCCTTGTTGCAGAATTATTTACAGAATATCGACGTGGGTCGTATTTTTTGTGTTTTCTGCTGCGTCAATATATATAGATTTTCTTCAGACATTTTGATATACTATATTGCAAGGGAGACTAATAATAGTAATGAACTTGAATGGCAAAGCTACAACCATGGACAAAATTCATCAATTGCTTGATAAAATTACGAGTGGTTTTGAATTTCTCCCCAACCCTATAAAGGATCAACGGGGAAGATTAAGAAATATGTTTGTTTTCCAAAGTAGTGAAGAAAGAAAGGAACATAGCTAATGAAAAGATGGGTCTGAAAGTTTTCTCCTCATCAATAATATCATTCATGCAACTATTATTGTTAGCATCAACTGCTAAAGCCCAATCAAATGGTGTTTTCGATGTGACTAAATATGGTGGAAAACAAGATATAACAGAGGTATCTTCTCACAAGCTTGCATTTGATTTTTATATAGAAGAATATATGTGAATTTGAGATCCCTTTTCAGGCTTTAACCAATGCTTGGAAGGATGCTTGTGCTTCAACAAATCCTAGCAAAGTATGTATTCCAAGTGGAACATACTCGTTACGGCAAGTCATTCTAGCAGGTCCATGCAGGGCTGCAATTTAGCTCCAAGTTAATGGCATATTGAAAACACCGGTTAACCCAGATCAGTTCTCAGGCGACCATTGGGTTTATTTCATATATGTAGATCAACTTACATTGTCAGGAAGCGACACTTTTGATGGACAGGGAAACATTGCATGGAGCAAAAGTACTTGCAGCAAAAATAAAAATTGTGAAGGCCTCCCAGAGGTAATCTACTCACCATCATGAACCCTAATTTCCTTGACTCTGGTCACAGATTTAGTGAGAGTCTTAATTATATGTTATGGCATTAAGAAAGTTTATTTAATCATTTGTTTTCTGTTTGCTTCTAATATGGATCAGAATATAAGGTTCATATAAGGTTCGATTTCATCACCAATGGATTAGTCCGAGATATAACTACTCGAGATAGCAAGAACTTTCATGTTAATGTCTTAGGGTGCAGGAACCTCACGTTCCATCATTTTACCTTGACTGCACCTGCTGAGAGCATAAACACCGATGGAATCCATATTGGCCGATCTACTAGGATCTACATTATCGATTCAAATATTGGCATAGGCGATGATTGTATCTCCGTTGGCAATGGCACTGAAGAACTACATGTCACAAGAGTAACATGTGGACCTGGCCATGGCATAAGTGTTGGAAGTTTAGGGAGATACCCCAATGAGAAACTTGTTTCTAGAATATTTGTCAAGAACTGCACCATCTCAAATACTGCAAATGGTGTTAGAATAAAATCGTGGCTAAATTTATATGGTGGTGTCGCATCTAACATGCATTTTGAGGATATTGTCATGAACAATGTCCAAAACCCTATCGTCTTAGATCGAGTGTATTGCCCATGGAACCAATGCAGTCTAAAGGTATTGTTTTTTCTGTTACACTAAAAATATTTACACAATATTAAATTACTGTGACAATATTTTACGTAATTTATCAAAATCTTTTTCACATGATCTTAAGAATAAAAGTGTTTCAGTGTGATTCATAATATTGATTGTGCAGTACAAGTGAAGCGGACACGTTGCAGTCCAAAATCGATTGCATCATGCTAGATCCATAATGCAGTTCTGAAGAATGGATACACATGCATATATTTTTTTACGTTCCTTCTAGCTAGGGAGACTACTAAAAGTCTTTTATGGCCCTAATGTTCTTTCTATTTTTTGCAGGCTCCATCAAAAGTGAACAGTAATGTTAGTTTTAAGAACATAAGGGGAACTTCCGCAACTCCGGTTGCTATTAAGCTTGCTTGCAGTAGTGGCATCGCATGTGAGAAGGTGGAGCTTGCTGACATTAACCTTGTATACAGCGGACCACAAGGCCTTGCAAAATGCCAATGTTCTAATGTTAAGCCGATAATTTTTGGGATAATGAGCGCATTCGGATGTTGAAGATAGGGACTTCCATATGAAATTCTTTTGGTTTCATCATTCACAAGCTCTTTTTAGATGGAGGAGTCCCATCTTGTAATTGTTTGTAAACAAATGAATCATAATTTATTATTTTAATTTTAAATACAAGATCATTGTTTTTATTTGGTCAATGATGTTTTATTTCACCAATGACTATTTTAGAAGATGATTATTGTATTACAATTACAAGAAACTCTAAATCTCTTCTTGGGTGTTAGAAAATGTGTTTAGGACTAATGTGCTGGAATTAACATTGCTAAGTGATTTGAATTAGTCAATTTTTTTGTTATTCCTTTGTTTTTGCTGTTATTTCGTGTCATGGCTTAATCTTAGGACCATGATCTTAGTGGTTTGTTATGTATTCATTCTATAAATTGAGTTGCGCTCCACCATTGCTCTTTATCGTAAGCATTATTTTCTGTCTTTCTTCATCCTAATCACAACAACTACAATTGGTATCAAAGCTCTTGATTTAAAGGGACCTATGTTGAAATAAATGGAAACAAAAGTTAGCTTCTCATCAATTGCTCCACTAGTGTTAAATGGAGACAATTACCAGTGTTGGGCAATAAGGATGGACACATACTTAGAGGCTCTGAATCTATGGGAAGCAGTGGAAGAAGATTATGAAATCCCTGTGCTGCCAAACAATCCCACCATGGCACAAGTCAAAACTCACAAGGAGAAGAAGACAAGAAAATGAAAGGCAAAGGCCTGCTTGTTTGCTGCAGTATCATCCACCTTTTTCACTCGAATCATGTCTCTAAAAACAGTGAAGGAGATATGGGATTATCTCAAAACTGAATATGAAGGGGATGAAAGGATTCAAGGGATGCAAGTGCTAAACTTGATGCGTGACTTTGAATTGCAGAAGATAAAGAAGACTAAATCCATTAAAGAGTATTCTGATAGCTTGCTTGATATTGCTAGCCAAATCAAATTATTGGGCTCATCCTTGTCAGAATCAAGAATTGTTCAAAAAATTCTTGTAACAATTCCTGAGACATATGAGGCTACAATTGCATCCTTAGAGAACACTACGGATATGTCAACAATAAATTTGACATAAATGCTAAATGCATTACAAACGCAGAGCAAAGAAGGGATATGCAACAAGAAGATGAGGTTGAAGGGGCCCTATTCATCAAGCATGGAAAAGAATTACAAAAATATTAAGAGAAGCAGTCATTAAGGGACTTCTAGAGATTCAAATAACCTTATCCTCCATGCCAATATTGTAAAAGGAGATCTCATTCACATGTTAAATGTTGGAGAAGACTAAAAGCTAAGTGCAACAAATGCAATCAAATGGGGTACAAAGTTGTCATCTGCAGAAACAAAATTCAACAGCATAGTGAAGAGGCATAAATTGCCGATCAAGAGGATGAAGATCAAATGTTTATGGCCAATTGCATATCTAGCAGTGATTCAAGTGAGAGCTGGCTTATTGATAGTGGTTGTACCAACCACATGACACATGACAAAGATTTGTTCAAGGTATTGAGAAGAACAAACACTTCAAGAGTTTGAATTGGAAACAAAGAGTACTTGGCTGTAAAAGAAAAGGGAACAGTTGCAATCTTCACTTGTTCAGGTACAAAACTCATTTCTAATGTGTTGTATGTTCCTTCCATTGATCATAATTTGATTAGTGTTGGTCAATTAATTAAAAAAAGATATATAGTGGTGTTTGAAAACAAAAGCTGATTCATTAAAGATATTGATGGGTATAAGATGTAGAGATGATTATGAATGAATTCTGGATTCTATTTCATGATGATTAATTGCTGATACATGGATTACATATTTATAGATAACAGTAGATGAGTCCTACTCTAATTGCCTCTTAACAGAGTCCTATAGAGTTTATACATATTAATTATAATCCTTATCTAACCACTGTTATCCTAATCTCCTTCACTGTCATGATCTCCTTCAACATCTTGATGAGTGCAGGTGCTGGATCCAAGGGATTCCACATTATCTTCTACACGCCCCCTCAATCTGAAGGGGAGTTGGCGCACATTCAGATTGGCCAAAGTTTCTGAGAATTTGCGAGGAGATAATGGTTTTGTTAGTGAGTCTGCGAGCTGATCTTTTGAGGAGATAAATTGAACCGTGATTTGTTTTTGCTGCACTTGATCTCGCACATAATGAAAGTCAATTTCAATGTGCTTTGTTCTTGCATGGAAGATAGGATTGACTGTCAAATATGTAGCCCCAATGTTATCACACCATAGAACTGGTGTTACTGAGCTTTGTAGATTGATTTCCTTTAACAGTGACTGTAGCCATGTGATTTCAGAAGCAGCATCCGCAAGTGACTTGTATTCGGCCTCTGTGCTACTACGAGCAACTGTAGCTTGTTGTTTGCAGCGCCAGGAGATGAGATTTTTGCCTAAGAAGATGCAGTAAGCACTTACAGAACGTCGATCGTCCCTATCCCCTGCCCAATCCGAATCTGAGTAAGCTTGTATAGCAGAGGAGGATGATGATCGGATGAACAGGCCAGTGGAGATAGTATGCTTAAGGTAGCGTAGAATCCTTTTGACAGCCTGCCAATGTGGTTCCAGTGGACGATGCATGAACTTGCTGACCTTATGGATGGAGAAGGAGAGATCAGGTCTTGTGAAAGCTAAATATTGTAAGCTTCCAACTACTTATCTGTAAAGGGAAGCATCAGCGAATGTATTGCCATCATTTGCAGAAAGGTGACAGTTAGTGGACATTAGACTTTTGCAAGGCTTTGCTTCGTCCATGTGTGTTCTTTTTAACAGCTCTGCCACATATTTCCTTTGTGTGAGATATAAACCTTCTTTACAGCGTAATACCTCCACACCCAAAAAGTAATTAAGGTCCCCTAGCTCCTTGACAGCAAAGTCACAATGTAAACACTGAATAATATGGTCAATAGCCGGATTAGAAGCACTGGTAATTATAATATCGTCAACATAAATGAGGACTAATACTATAACATTTTCCCTGTGACAAATAAATAATGAAGGGTCAGATATGCTAGCAACGAAACCAATCTCCCGTAATTTGTTTGTCAGCCGAGAGAACCAAGCCCTTGGTGCTTGTTTCAATCCATAAATGGATTTATGTAGGCGACAGAGATGATCAGGATATTGGGGATGGACGTAACCCTGTGGTTGAGTCATGTGAACTTCTTCTTCCAAGTTGCCATGAAGAAAAGCATTTTGAATATCAATTTGCTTGATGTGCCAGTTGGAAGAAACCGCAATTGACAAAACAGTGCGAATTGTAGCATGTCTTACCACAGGACTGAATGTTTCGTTGAAATCAATACCTTCTTGTTGATGAAAGCCTTTGGCAACAAGTCTTGCCTTGAAACGTTCTATGGAACCATCAGCCTTTTTCTTGATCTTATAAATCCAACGGCAGCCTACAATGTTGGCAGTAGGAGGTGGAATAACCAGTGACCAAGTAGCATTGCGTAAGAGTGCATCAAATTCAGTATTCATAGCATTGCGCCACTGTGGAAATTTAACTGCATCACTATAACAAGATGGCTCAATCTCAGATGGCTGAACAGTTGAAATAAGGGCTTTTGGTAGAGGATACCGTATGAAATCATCAGACTTTTGCTTCGGTTTGAATATGTTGTTACGTGATCTGGTGGTCATTGCATGAGTCCTGGTTGGTCCTTGCACGGGAGGCTGAATTGGGTCTGTAGCAGCAGTGGTCAATTGCAATTCAGCAGCATCTTCAGCTGAAGGAGGTGCAGCGCTTCTTTCAAGTGATTCCACGGTAGTACCTGCAGAGTGAGAGTCTAACGAAATAGATTGATTAGTAGCAAGTGTTTGTGGTGGGGTAAGCATATCAGTAAAACTGGCTGAAATTGGGACTGGAGAGTGAAGTGGCAGTGTGACATGGGTGGGGGAATTGAGATTTGAAGACAGTGGAGAAGACATGTGATTTTTGTAAGGAAACAAATTTTCGTCAAAGAGGACATGTCGAGACACATAAACTCGACCAGTTGATAAATCAAGACACTTGTAACCATGGTGATTTATACTATAGCCAATGAAGACACATGACTTGCTCCGAAAATCTAATTTATGTCTGTTATAGGGTCTAAGATTTGGCCAGCATGCACACCCGAAAACTCTTAAGAAGGAATAATCTGGGACCCTTTGATGTAGAATTTCGTATGGTGACAGATTTTTGAGTACTGGTGTGGGTAGACGATTTATTATAAAAGTGGCGGTGGTAAATGCATCTTCCCAGTATAGTAAAGGCAATTGGGAGTGAGCTAATAAACTGAGGCCTACTTCAACAATTTGGCGATGTCTTCGCTCAATAGAACCAATTTGTTGGTGAGTATGTGGACATGCAATACGATGGGCTATGCCTTTTGTTTGAAAGTATTTGTGAAGTCGGCGATACTCACCCCCCCAATCAGATTGAATTGCTTTGATTTTATGGTTAAATTGTTTTTCCACATAGCATTGAAATTGCAAAAAAATATGCTCAACATCGGATTTCAATTTGATTGGAAACAACCATAAATACTTAGAGTAATTATCGAGAAAGCTGACATAATAACGAGCACCAGTAGTAGAAGCTACAGATGCTGGACCCCAAACATCAGTAAAAATTAAGTCCAACGGAGATGTAGAAACATAATTAGATTTATGAAATGGCAAGGCATGACTTTTTGCCAATTGACAAGCAGTGCATATAGAGTGCATGTTTGATTTATCAACTGTGAATTTATTAGATGACAGCACTTTTTGGACGACTGGAGAAGAGGCATGACCAAGGCGTCTATGCCATTGATCATACGAGACACGAAGACTGGAGAAAGTTTGAGGAGACGGGTTCTTTGACGCGAAGCGGTATAAACCATCAAGAACATGACCGCGATGAAGGGTGTTCCCCGAGTAATCCTTCACAAGAAAGAAATAGCCATGAAATTCGAAATAAACGTTATTATCAATGCAGAATTTTTGGACAGAAATTAGGTTTTTCTGAATTTCAGGAACAAGGAGAACATCATTTAAAAGGAACGAGTGAGATAGAGTATGAAGAGAGGTTTTGCCAGTTTTAGAGATATGCAAACCTTGGCCATTACCCACTTGCAGCTGATCCGATCCATTGTATTCATCACCCTTGAGGTCTAAATGAGTCATATCATGAGTAATGTGATGTGTTGCACCTGTGTCTGCATGCCAATCATTGTCTCGGCTATGGGTGGAGAGGAAGGCCTGTTTGTTGTGAGGAGAAGAAGACTGCTGATATGTGAGGTCAAATCGATGGTAACATTTCCTTGCCGAATGCCCCTGTTTACCACAAACTTGGCAGATAATAGTAGAGGTATTGTGGCTGTCGTTTTTATGGGAAAAGGTATTCCCATTACGATAAGAAGAAGAGTGATGTTGGCCACGGCTCCGAAAATTATTTCGAAAATTGTTTCTGGGTTTATTGCTGGAATGGCCTTGATGGCGTTGTGCAACATTAGCCTCAGCAAAGGAATTGGTGGAAGAGAGATGATGTCGATTGAGTCGAGCTTCTGTAACAATAAGAAGAGAATATACCTCCTCAATGGTGACTGAGTCAGTTCGGGCATAAATGGAGGAGACAAGACTGTCATATTCATGCCCTAAGCCAGCAAGAATATATGAGATAATATCATCGCATCTCAGAGGTTGTCCAGCCATGGCAAGTTCGTCAGCTAGTTTCTTGACAAATAAGAAGTAGTCATTGGCAGATTGATTGCCCATTTTGGCATTCGCAAGTTGAGTGCGAATCTGGATTGTGCGAGCCCGAGATTGAGAGGAGAAATTTATTGCAAGTGCCTGCCACACTTGATGAGAAGTTGAATAAGAGACAATTTGGGCCAACACGTTTTCTGTCATGGAAGACATTAGTGTGCTCAAAATTAGGCTGTCCTGTCGCAACCATTGGTAATGCGCAGGATTTGGAATTTCAGTGACTGAGTTGGTTGCAGGATGAGAGGCAGTGAGAAGTTTGGGAGGACAAGTGACAGTGCCATCAAGATAGCCAAATAAGTCTTGGCCACGAAAGTAGTGTAGTAACTGTGTTTTCCACAGTGGGTAATTGTCTGGTGTTAACTTTAGAGAAACAATATTAGAGATGGGAATTATTGTTGGACAGGCTGGTGAGGCAGGGGAGGAGGTTTGAGTTGCAGCGGAAGAAGGAGAAGAAGACATGATGAGACGTTAGTCTTTGTAGAGCTCTGATACCATATAAGATGTAGAGATGATTATGAATGAATTCTGGATTCTATTTCATGATGATTAATTGCTGATACATGGATTACATATTTATAGATAACAGTAGATGAGTCCTACTCTAATTGCCTCTTAACAGAGTCCTATAGAGTTTATACATATTAATTATAATCCTTATCTAACCACTGTTATCCTAATCTCCTTCACTGTCATGATCTCCTTCAACATCTTGATGAGTGCAGGTGCTGGATCCAAGGGATTCCACATTATCTTCTACAATGGGAATGATATTTTCAAAGTAACTAGGAAAAGGAAAAGTTTTGCTCTAAATCCACTAAAGGAGGAGCATACTACTTTCCCAATCAAAGAAAATATCATTGATGTTTGGCACAAGAGGCTAGGTCATTACCATTATAAAGGATTGTTGTTGTTGAATTCCAAGATGATGGTTGAGGACTTTACAACACTTGATGATCATATGTCCAATTGCAAGACATGTTATTCTAGAAAGCTAAGCAGGAAAACTTTCCCAAAAGTCACATGGAGAGCATTAAAGAAGCTGCAATTAATTCATACAGATATTACAGGACCACAAATGACACCTTCTCTAAATGGTAGTCTTTATTATGTTGTGTTCATTGATGATTACAGTAGGATGTATTGGATTTTCTTCTTGAAACACAAGTAAGAGGTAGCTCAAGTATTCTGGAATTTTAAAGCCAAAATTGAAAATGAAAGTGGTTGCAAGATTCAAGCCCCTAGATTTGACAATGGGAAGGAATACTTATCAAACACCTTCAACAAGTTTTGCGAGGAGGCAGGCATTCATCATCAGTTAACAGCTCCATACACTCCACAACAAAATGGAGTTAGTAAAAGACGAAACAAGTTCATCTAGGAGATGACAAGATGCTTGTTACATGAGAAGAACCTGCCAAAGAAATTCTAGGCAGAAGCAGCAAACACTACTGTGTTCTTGCAAAACAAGCTGCCAACAAGAGCCTTGAAGGATTAGACACACTTTGACGCATTGTATGGTTATAAACCATCTTTGAATTTTGTTAAGATTTTTGGATGTCTATGTTTCACTCTTGTCCACAGATGAAAAGAGACAAACTTGACAAAAGAGCACTTCCTGGCATCTTCATTGGCTATAGTTCGGTTGCAAAAGCTTATAAGATTTTTGAACCATAAACTGGAAAAATTGTTATAAGCAGGGATGTTCAGTTCATGGAAGATCAAGAATGAGACTAAAATGATGCAAAGAAAAGCAATCCAACCTCAATTGAACCGAAGATTAACCTTCTAGCTTTAGACACAGAAGGACAATATGATGAAGCTATCAAAGTGACTTGGAAGATAGCACTCCTGTTAGAGGCACAAGATCACTTCTTGATGTTTATCAAATATGCAACATTGACGTATGTGAACCTGGAGATTTTGAAGAAGCCAAATTGAATCAACATTGGATTCCTGCAATGAAGGAGGAGCTACTTATGATTGAAAAAAACAAAACATTGGAGTTGGTTGATCATCCTCAAAATAGAAAGGTGATTGGAGTTAAATGGGTGTACAGAACAAAGCTTAATGTTGATGGCTCAATCAACAAGCATAAGGCAAGGCTTATGGTCAACGATTATGCACAAATATTTGGTGTAGATTGCTCAGACAGTTTCACACCAATATTTGGTGTAGATTACCCAGACAGTTTCGCACCAATAGCAAGACTTGATACCATCAGGATACTACTTGTCATTGGAAGGTGTATCAACTAGATGCCAAGTCAACATTCTTAAATGGTTTTTTGCAGGAGGAGATCTACATAGAGCAACCAGAAGGCTATGAAAATGAAGGAGAAGAAGACAAGGTTTGTCTTCTTAGAAAGGACCTATATGGATTGAAGCAAGCTCCAAGAGCTTGGTACAACAAAATTGATGAACATTTGCAGAACCTGGGGTTTGCTAAAAGCCTCTCTGAATCAACATTGTATGTCATTCAAAATGGAGATGACATTCTGATCATCTCATTATATGTTGATGATTGCTTGTGACAGGAAACAAAACCAATAATATGGATAAATTCAAGCAAGAAATGATGGATGTTTTTTAGATGACAGGCCTCGACTTGATGACCTTCTTCCTTGGAATGGAAGTTGTTCAGGCAGAACATGAAATCTTTATATGTTAGAAGAAGTATGCCAAATAAATCCTTAAGAAGTTTAAACTTGAAGAATGAAGGCTGTTAGCACTCCTATGAATCAAAAGGAGAAGCTATGTAAAGAAGATGGAGCTTAGAAGGTTGTCAAACACAATTCAGGAAACTAGTTGGATGATTGATGTATCTCACGACAACTAGGCCTGATAGTTTGAATGTTGTGAGTATCTTGTCTAGATTCGCATTATGCAAGTGAATTACATTTCAGGGCTGTTAAAAGAGTGATTAGGTATGTCAAAGGAACATACAATTTTGACATCAAATACACAAGAAGCAATGAGTTCAAGCTGGTAGGATACTCAGACAGTGACTGGGGAGGTTCTATTGATGATTTGAAGAGCACATCAGGCTACTGCTTCTCTTTAGATTCTAGTGTTTTCTCATGGCATTCAAAGACTCAAGAAACCATGGAACAATCCATTGTTGAAGTCAAGTTTGTTGCTGCAACAGCTGCTGTCAATCAAGCTTTATGGCTGAGGAAGATTCTATTTGATCTTAACTTGGAACAGAAAGAAAGCACATAGATTCCAGTTGACAATCAAGTTGCCATTTCCATTTCTCATAATCCTGTGTTCCACAAGATAACTAAGCACTTCAACATTAAATTATTCTTTTTAAGAGAAATTCAGAAAGATGAAATCATTAACCTTGTCTACTACAAAACTGAAGAACAAGTGACAGACATTTTTACCAAACCATTGTTTGCCAGCAAGTTCGAATTTCTGAGAAAAAAACTTGGAGTTGGTCGTTCCTAAATCAAGGAGGAGTGTTAGAAATATGTTTAGGACTGCTGAGGTGGAATTAACATTGATAAGTTATTTGAATTAGTCAAATCTATTGCTATTCCTTTGTTTTTGTTGCTATTTGGTAGCTTTTGTTATTTGCATTATTATAAGTCATGGCATTATGGCATTATTATGTATTCATTCTACAAATTGAGCTGCAAAAGATAATAAAATTCTGTAGTCTTTCGCTCCACTTATCTCAAGCATCATTTCTGGTCTTTCTTCATCCTAAATCACAACAACAACTGCATTGGAATTATTGTACAGCAAGAAAGAGAGAACTGTATATCACAACTATTAAAATATTAAAATAATGTTATTTTACGCTTCAGTTTGGTTATAATCTGCCAAATTTTAGTTGGTATATTGGAGCACCGCCATTTGTGTGGTGGCCCATGCCGTGCTGTCTTGCCGTGACAGGCGCTCTTTATTGAACTTGAAGGCTAAATAATCCTTGCCAGTTCGTTGTTGAATTTTAATAATAAAATTAGGCTTGGGGACATGCAAATTATGCAGAAAAAATGATGATAACGAGTAAAATTTCCAACGAGTTCCTGCTACATCTGCTGCTGTGAGCCTGTAACCAGCACTCTGTTTTTAATCTTCCTCCTTGTGGGTCCTGACTCCTTAGCTCGTTAAGTGCGAGGGATCATTAAACCGGGTTCACGTGTCCCAGCAATATCGGTTAGAATTTGGAAAGGAAATGGGAGATGACCTTTGCTTATAATCCAATCGGCTATTTAAAAATAGAATTATATAGCCGAATGTCTTGCAAACCTCTTATTATTGAAACAACAAAACCTTGTGTAGATTGATATGATTTTTCATTGATATATATATATATATATATATATATATATATATATATATATATATATATCAAAATGATTAAAATGTAACCAATTCAATTATAATGTTTGATTTGATTTGAATTAAATAGATAAATAAATTGAATTTATGTATTTTTAAAAAATAAAATTCATTTTATTTTATTTTTTATATTACTCTCATTACATTCATATTAACTCTTCGAAGATCTAAAAAAAGAGTTGGAAGAGTATTTTGAAGAATTTAATATTATTATTTTTATTTGAAATTGTAAATCATAAGGATTGACATATGATTTGCTTTTATAGTGGTTTGAATATTGAATTTTACTTTAGTAGTTATTAACATTTAAAATAATTTTAAACTTAAAAAACTATTAAAATATTTAAGTTGAATTCTTTTAATTTTCTTTGTATTTTGGATTTTGATCCTCTAATTTCTTTTTAAAAAAAACTTGGTCCTTGATATGGCAATACTGTGGGTTTGGGTACGGTAGGTTGTTTTGTTTGCTTATGAATATGGATGTCGAGGTGTTAAAAAAAATATTTTGTTGCTCGGTTGATACACAATTTAGTAAAATCAAACTCAATTTTATTGGCTTACACCAATTAAAAGTAAGAGGACTAAATGTTAGGATTTGATGAATATTAAACCCCTTTAATTTTCTCTTGTCAGGGAGTTATTGCAAGAAATAGGGGGAAGGCACATTATTTTCTCACAATTACTAGAATTTATTATTTTATTTTATCTTTCTAGATTTGTTTTTGTAGGTATTTATTCAATGATTTATTTTGTTGCAATTGAGAGAAAATTATAATAATAAATATAATGTGTAATAGAGAAAATTATCTTCATAAATTAATAAAAAGGATTTTGGATTTTAACTTAAAATTCATAATGTAGAAACGGGTAAACAAGTTTTTGTGGGTAAAAGAATAAGAAAAATAAAAAATGATCCAAAAACAATAGTGTGGCAATAAATGGTAAACTATGATAAAATACAATACAAAGAAAAATGGCAAGATTGATGGTACAGGAGTCAACTAAAAAATTTAGCATTTTATTACTTTAAAATTTAAACAATCAACACAATATTGTTAAAAAAAGGTTTCAACACCAAAACTAAATAGTGAGATTTAAACTCATTAAAATAAGTTATTGATGTGAATAAACCATAGATTACTAATTAATCAAGTCCAAAAAAGAATCTAGTGCATAGAAATAGACCAAAAGTGGTTTTAATCATGCAGCTAAGGCAATGTTCTTCGCAAGAACATGAAGAACATTGCCAAGCAAAAACCCAAAGCATGCCTAGAAAACCAGACACTATCACGCCTCCAAACTATTATTTTAAAACATGTTTATTTTTATTCCAGGAGGTCACATTAACACACATAAACACATTTGAATTAAAAGCACTAACAAAAATTATCAAAACATTAAAGATAAGTTTGTGATAACAAGTCCAAACTATAACAACTACACACAACTTATACTTTTATGCAACATGAATTCAAAATCGATTTTTTAAATATTTTGTGCATAAACAGGCCTAACATGCTGAGGATGAACATATTTACATCAAAATACATAAATTATGTCAAAACATAAACTAAAACAACATTATATATACCATAAAACAAACATAAAAATAGTAGTTATAACCATAAGAAATAAAGATAAAAAATCTTTAAAATAACAACATAAAAATAAAAATCTTGGTAGTAAAGAGGTGAAGTAACATCATTCGTTCAACATTCAAACCTCTTTATATTCTTAATAACATAATGTAAACATAAATAAACCAAAAGTACACTAAAAACAACAACAACAAGCCACAAAGGACATGTTTTTGAATAAGAAGAAAATATAGAACTATTATCTCTTTACTTTCTTTTTTGCAAGATATTACAACTAACAAGATACTATTTACTTTCCAAGATTAGGAAACTAATCTTAGGCTCCTAAATTCTACTTATCTAAGATTCCTACTTCTCTTTTCTATTTGGTTTTCATTTTTGACCTCTTGATATAGAAGGAAATATTTTAAACCCTTGATAAGAACCCATTGAGGAGCCTTAGAGTGTGAACACATGAAAAACAAGTCGGTTTTGTACAATAACTTAGTTCGAAAGGATAATCAGCTTGCGTACTTTTGAGGCTTCATTGAAGTGATTCTTACATCATTTTCATCAAAAAAAACCCCACAAATCAGTGTTGGAGTTGCACACCTTTTATTTGGATCCGATCTAGGGTTTTAAATTTGGGGTTGACAAAATTCAATTCAGTCCTTGTATTTCATTTGTTTTAAATTGCACCTCAGATTACCTATAAACTATTAATCTCTTTTAATTTCACCTGCTGGAACCAATTTTCACCCTTTAAGTTGGCTATTTTTTTAATTTGTGCATTTTGACCTTTAATTGACTAATAAACTTTCATTTCATCAATGTGGCTTCTAATTTAGTCAATTTTAGCCCCTATATTCTCATTTCTTTCTTATTTTAGTCTTTGGTTTTAGATTTCTTAAATAAAATTCTTAAATAAAATCAGGAGTCAATCATGCAATTAACTCTTGATTTGACTAAATTAACTCTAAAAAATGCAATTTGATACCCAAACCATAGTGTCTTCTAATTAGTTCCTAAATGGACTTCGAAAATAGATTTATCTTGCAATTAAACCATCAAATACATTAAAATAAATCTTGAAAAAGTCTAACTCAATACTAAAACATCCAAAATTGATTTTTTTTTCCTTTTCTAGCTGAATTTTGTTCTTGCAAACACGACCTACAATCGAAAATACACTGTTAGATTTTCCAATTTGTAAAGTCTAATCTTTATTGACTAGTTATCGACAATTTTCTAGGTGTTCTAGTATACGCTTCTCACCTGTATGATTTTTTATTTTTTTCAATATATTGTTTTGTATTTTCTCTATTTTTATGATTTTTTTGTTTATGTGAGGCCCCAAAATAGGTGACAACATTTTTAATTTTTCAAAACTCCCTCTCATAAGACAGCTTTGCTTTTTCTTTTGTGTGTTTATTTTTTGTTGTGCACTTATTATTTTTCTAGTTAGATTTTACTCACAATAAAACCTAACTAGTCTTTTAGATATTCTAAAGCAAGGGATTGGTTGTGTAAGGGAAATGTTTTAGCGCCCCTAGTACGTCATACCTAAGGTAAGTTACTTACTGTGTTTGGTTGACCTTATGATTACTATGGTATTGATGTTATCTTATCAAGTTTCCTAGGATATGTTTGCTATGATGAGTAGACTTGGATTCATTGTCTAAGAGAAAGTATCCTTAGCTAAATGGATCATACCTTTAAATATGTCTATACAGTGCCAAAAAGAATCGATGCAAATCTCTTAAAATCTGTGTTTGATTTAAAATAAATTTACAACCTATTAATTAAGAGACAACTAGGACAAAAATTAAGTAGATTTGATGTGCTGAGAGCTCATTTTTTCCTTTAGTATTTCAAATATTTGCAAATCGTTAATCGCAAGGAAGAGGAATAAAAATTAGAAATCTAAGGAATTCATAGCGCTTTAAAAACTTATTTTTGCCTTAGTGTTTAATACCTTCACGACTTATAAATCGTGGAGTCAAAAATTGAAATGTCCCCAATTATAATCAGGGCTTCTTTCAAAATTTTGTGATTAAATAAATAATAATGACTTGTTATTCCTAGAAAAGTATTTTGGATATTTACTACTTAGGATTTCTTTATCCAAATATTAACAATGAATAATAATGAATTTTCCCCAATAATATTTTTTATTCTAACCCCTTTGAGATTTCTTTACCCAAATATTAATAGTGAATAATATATGAATCCCCTAAAAAATAAGATTTTTTTATTTGTTTGTGGAATATTGGCCAATATCCTTTGGAATTTACAAACATGTTGTAAAATCCAAAATACAAGAGTATTTTTTATGTTTACAAAATCCATGTTAAAACACATTTTTTAAAACTTCAAGTATTTTTTTAAAAAAAAAACAAAAGAAGGAAATGCTCAAGATATGTTAGGGTATTGGTCGTATGCATGAAAACATTTTTTTGGTATATATGTATATTTGCTGCATTGCGCTGAAAACCAGGCATTTTAATATGAGATTGGTATTTTTTTTCAATATAAAAAATACAGACCTTGAAATAAATATACCAGAAAATCATAAATATTATTCTCTTATTTATATATTTTTAGAAGACAAAAACAAAAAAAGTGTCAGTTCACTTGCCCAACCTAGTGACCTGGCTAGCAAACAAGAGGCAAGCGTGAGCTGCCTCACACATACCCCTTTGGTTATTGTTCAAGTGAATTATTTCACTTGAACAATAAACATAAAGGCAACACAGTGACCATGCAAAGTGAAGAGGATTGCATGGGATTTACCTGGCCATTAACAGGTGGAGACGATGATGTTGGAACTCCTGCACATGACCGGTGATTACTGGTTCTAGAGGAGCTGCCGGTAGGGTAGTGTTTGTCTGTCTTTTTCTTCTCACTACTTCTCTCCTTGGCACCTGATGGGCGAAGACGATATTAGAGCTCTTGCGCATGAGTGGTAATTCTAGAGAAGATGTAAGCAGGGTTGGTGTTTGTCTGTCTCTCTTTTTGCTGGAGACAATGATGAAGATGTGTTTTGCTTGTTGAATGGACGTTCTTCCCCTACTATTTTCTTGTTTTTTTTTTGTTTTGTTGGCTGCCTCTTTTTCGTTATCTTCCCCTTTTTTCCTTCTTCCTTTTGTTCCCTTTGTTTCTTCTCTTCTGCCCCCCTTTTCCTATGTCAACAGGGGAGGGATATATATAGCCTAGACATAGCTCTATTCAGGGAAGATTTATTGCATTAATCTAGGGATGCAAATCACATTTTTTCATACAATTAGATAAAACAAAATAGGAAAACAAATATTCTAATTGACATTCTAATGATTCTGAGGCAGAAAAAAACATGATTTGCAGCTCAGAAAATCAAGTGAAAGAATCATGGAAACCAGTGAAAAATTGTAGAGAAAAAAGAAAGAATTTGCAGGTGGGGGTTGTTCTCAACATGACAATGGACAATAACTATTGTGGTAGGATTTTATGCTTTTACACTAGACATTTAAGTGAGAATATCTTGAAATTTTGATATCAGAATCAGGTGATTCAAAACCTAAATTCATCTATATGTGCATTACTACAACTTTCATGAAGGACCCATAGTTAGAAAAAATCGTTTTGATGAACAAAATTTTCCCATAATATGCTTGGTCAAAACCTGTTTTGAAGAACCGAATTCTTGGCAGGGATTTATCCAACCTTAAATCTATGGTAAAAAAACAGCACCTTGGTTTTGCGAAAATAAACAAAATATAATCTTGCATATTGTTTTTTAAACAACATAAAATAATTTGAACCAGCTCCCCCCTTATTTTTTTTTAAACGAGACTAATTAACTTTAATGGTCAAAAAACAAGGTAATTCTTTTTTTTGCTCTAAAAACTTAGCTCTTAAATAATTTTAACCCCAAAACACTAATACACCTATAAACCAATTCATCAACCCAAAAAAAAGGTAAAAAAAAATGGGTTAGATTTATCTTCCTAGATATAATTTGTTTTTCAAGATAATATTAAGGGCTCTAAAACACAACAATCAAACCTCTTTCACCACATAAAATTATGGACTTCAAAAAAACCATTTTGGTGGTCGAAAATGGCTTGAACAGTGATAATTTTTTGTATCATCACTAGAATTCAATGATCCCCCCCTCTCCTATCTCTAATTAGGGTCTAAAAAATAATACAAATGAACTTTTGTATCAAAAATAAATTTTTAAAATTTAAAAGGACTTAAATAGTATACATTGTGTTATTTTTTAAGATCAGCTTGAGTTTACTTTTTGCAAAAAATTTTGGCAGATCACCCATATTTGGCTCTTTTTTCATTGCAGTCTCTTCCTTTCAATTTCCCCATGCTTAAAAATTTAAAATATTGATCTTAAATCAGGATCAAATCATATATATATATATATGTGTGTGTGTGTGTGTGTGTGTTTTACCTACATTTCAGTACTAAATGGATGGAGAGAGCAATTTTGTGTTTCTGTTAAAGAAAAAGAAAAGAAAAAAACAACAAATATGAAAAACTTTTATTTTAATACATGATTAGAGACCTGCATTAAGCAACGCACAGGGCTAAGAACCCACCAAATAGCAAAATAGTAACCTGCCAATAATTTGTTACAATATAACCAAATGACTCCATGTGCTGTTTTCAATCAAGACTTCTTTTCAATCAAGACTTTTTTAAGAATAATAACAATTATAATGACAAGTATACATAAAATAAATAGATTTTTTTTACATTTACTAAAGCATGTAATTTGCTATTTATTTTATGGTGCGCAACATTTATTTATTTGTGTTGGTACGATAGCTAGTCTTTTGACCTACAAGCATTGTTGTTAAAATCATGAGTTGACTCGCAAAATTGTACGATTTTACGAGTCAACTCATTAAATCTTGTTAACTCGGGTAGAAAAATCGATTTTGATTAAACTCGGTCAAAAATTAATAAAATCATACGGCATTGTAAAATCGAACCAGATCGGTCCGATTTTACAATCCCAGACTATTACATATTTTCACGCCATCTAACCCTCTCTCTCTCTTGCGATGTGGCCATAGGCCATTCCCCCCCATGTCCTGGCCAGCCAACTGGCTCTCTCTCTCTCTTGCCACGTGGCCATAGGTCATGCCCCCGCCCCAGCCCTCTCTCCCTCCCTCCTGATTTAAAAATTAAAAAAAATCAATATTTTTTAAATTCTCCTGGTTTAAAAATAAAAAATCAGTATTTATTAAATGCTCCTATATTATTCTCGTGTGTTTACATAATTATTTTATAATATATTTTTAAATTATTTTAAATCATATATGAATCTTAAATAATAAAATTTTATGACTATAATTATATTGTATTGTATTTGAAAATATTTTACTTACGATTTTACAATTTTTCTACCTCCACGATTTTAGCTATGATTTTACGATTTTTATACGGAAAAATTCAAGTACGATCTTACGATCTGAGTTTCAAAAATACCCTTTCCATATCGTGTCAAAATCACGATTTTGACAACCTTGCCTACAAGGTCATGACTATAAATCCAAACAACTAGCCGTCCAGCCAAGACGAGTTCATTTCTGAATTTCGTAAACACGCAAACATAATGAGCTCCTTCAATGGTCGTTCCTGTCAAAAACTTTAGCTAGAACTCTGCTGATGGGAAGTTGATTATCAGTCAGAACAGAAAAGGAAAACGTTTAAAACAAAACACACGCATGAGGGGAAGGTGCAGGATTGAAAATCTCAGAACAAAAATTCTACTATCTTTTCCCTGGAAGAAGGCACCACAGAGAGATGTTCCTTCACACGTGTTGGCACCCTACAGGGGACTTGTTTTGATAGTTTGAAAAGATGATGAAATCCTGATACATCTCACAATGACTTAAGCTGACAAACTAAGAGAGCTTCCGAAAAACATATCAATACGTTACTAAACTGTGGCATGCCCTCAGTACCTTCTTGTTTTGGAATCGCTTTTAGAAAGTATCACCCCAGAAAGCTTGTTGACCTCATACAGTAGACCAGCAGAGAACAAGAAACTGCATTAAATACAAGTTGAATACAGCCATTAGCACACATTTGCAGGACATTTAATGTTAGTTTGCCATTAATCATATTGATTAAATGCAATCTACAATTAATTTCATATTTTCATCACTCAGCATGAGCATAATTCTTACCAGATCTGCTCTATTATTTAGAATTCAACCCATTCTGCCTTGCAGTTCATGATGTTTTTATGGCACATAGCCTCCCTTAAATCCCACAGATGAAATTACATATTCATGAATTCTGAACCACGTTTGTCATTGCATTTAGAAATCAAGAACGTCTTAACTTTCAATGCATCTGAATTAAAACCATTTCTAATCATTAATATGACTATGATGCATACAATCATTATTGTCTCTTTACTTCTTTCAATATGGTTCATATAATCATTATTGCCTCTTTACTTCTCTCAATATCGGGATGACTTTGCTTTCTTTGCAATGACTTCATTGATGGTTTCTAGTCTGTGTTCCTATATTGTTTGGAACAAAGTTATGACATTACAGGATGCTCTCAGTCCAAAACATAAACACCCTCAAATTTCCTTGAAAGGTTATCCATGCCCACAATATACACTACCAGGCCAGTTCAGGTTATGCAATTCAATAGCTGCATGCCTTGCATGATCAAATTTTCCAGTCCTTTATCTGTAAAATGACTTGAAAGAAGAAAAAAATGCAATTCACTGTGGTTCAACTAATTATGCCAGCTCTGTTACAAGCCAGCTTGTAAATCTACACACAAGAAAGTTTCACACAAATTTCTCATCAACAAAGCATTTTTTCCTAAAAATGTTAAATGATAAATGCACAGGCACTTTAAACTAGCAAACATGCTTTGTTTCACCATATCCTTATATAGAATACCTCATGGCACGATTGATGACTGACACAATGATAATCCAATTGGTGGTTAAAAAACTAATGACAGATAGATTTTGAGTATTTTTCTCTCAAGCATGCATTGGAAAAAACATGTAGTGAAAACCAAAATCATATTTACTTCTTAACCTTACCATGTAGTGATGCAAACACGATGCACGGTGCCAGCAGCAATTAGAGCAACAGCTTCTGCTATGATGACTAAAAAAAAAAAACATTAGCAGTAGATATATTCATGACCTTTATGGACAGCAAAGGTGATTGAAAAAAAGGGACAAAATAATAAGGTTATAGATACATGAGTCCTCCTGATCCTTATATAGCGACGTCAATCTCACCACACCTTATGGAGGAGAGTAACATGCTAATGAAAAGAGAACTGCACAATCAGAATCATGTACATATAATCTATTGAGGCTCAGATCAATAGCCTTATGCCTTCTTCCTTAACACAAACCACGCCAAAAATGAGATGGACTATGTGCTATAAATGGATAGATTAACTTCATTGACTCTTAGTCATTTGAAATATATTGAAAGGATAAGGTTAGGATCTACACGGAGTCAGCCAAAATAAAAGGGGAAGAAATGCAAGCGATCACCAACAGCGAAAAGTATCATGTGACAAATCAGCTAATATCATGTATGAACTGATCCATACATTTGAAAGAGTGAAACTTGTGATAGGCAGCTTAGGAATATCAACTCAGAAATACACCACAGCCACGCAAATTCAGAATCAACATGATATGCCCTATACTCCGGCAAAAGAATACATTTACCTAAGAAACGCTAAATGCAAATAATATATATATATATATATATATATATATATATATATATATATATAAAAGGTAGTATATCCATTCACCCAAGCCCCTCCTCCGGTCCTCTTTCCGGAAAGAGGGAGATATAAAAGAAGAAAGCAAGCGAAAACATAGACAACAAAGTGCACTCACCAGCACCCCACCCAGTCTTCACGCCACAAGTTTCCTGATAATTCCCAATTAACTACAAAACAGTAATAAAAATAAATAATTTTATTACACCCAAGCGGATCATGATAAAAATATAGTAAAAAGAAAAAGAAAAAAAAACTCACAGTGAGGAGGACAAGAAACAAGAGAGAGCTGATGAATCCGCCAAGGATGGTAAATAACTCGGTGGAAGCCAATTTAGAGCGATACATCTCTTGAAGTGAAAGAATTACTGTGAATAGAAGAAAGGAATATAGCATTGAGCTCCCTGCTCCTGACGCCATGATCTCTGCATTCATAATATTATACGCACAAAAAAATCATCAGATGAGTTTAGAAACAAGATCGTGTATAGACTAATCTATAATTAGTAGCAGATCCGGAAAGGTTAATAATAAATCGGAAGAATTGAAGCCTTACCTTTAGAAAAGAAACCCTAACCACACCGATCTACGCACGCTCTCTCTGTTTACTTTATGTCTCGATCCTCTTTCAAGTTTCAAGAGCGTCAGTGCCTCGACTAGAAAAAAACATGAGATCTCCTCAGGCCATCAACGGTGTCGTTTTTTGTTTCTTTACTTTTTATCTGGACATCCAAAACGCTGCGTTGAACAATGGGTTTTTGGGGATATTTGTGACTTTGGTAGCATTGTTTTTATTTGAACCCTATAAGTTTAGCAAAATAACTATATAATCCCTTTAGTTTAAGAAACTAAAGATCAAGCTCCCAATACTTTCATAACTATTTATAATTTAGTCCTTTCATTGGTTTCTTTTTCCTAAAACATTCTTCACTTCTTATCACGTATATACAATTTTGAACTGTCCACATTTACTATACTCCAAACAAAATAATCAATTTCTCATATCCTTCCTTTCTTTCCGGCATGAACCATCACAACAAGACAAATAATGATAATTACATCATCAACTATTTTGTTATTAATTATTTCATCTATAATTTTATAGTATTCTTAAAAAAACAAAAATAATCTTAAGAAACAAATTGTTATTGCCAAATATCAAATAAATCAAACTAAGTTCACATAAATAAACAAATTAGTCAAGCACATATAAAGGATTTGGCAACCAGCTGATAAGTTTTATTTTAAAAACATTTTTATATTATAAATTAATTAAGTAATAGTTTATCTTAAAATTATAACTTCTTAAATTATTATTTTTTTAACTTAGTAGTAAGGGTTGTCAATTTCATTCCGTTTCAGCTGCAACGACTGAAACGTTTCGTACTAGTTAAAAAAAAAGACAAAATAATGCCGCTTTTATCTCGGTTTAAATCCGGTCCATTCCAAAATTTTCAGGCAAATACCGCCCAAAATGTTCCGATTTTATTCTGCCACGTACGGCTAAATAATATATTTTTTAAATAAAATAATTTTACAATATCAATCATGTTTCTTAATCCGACCGTCAGATTGAGATGAAATTTTATGAGGAATCTCTTGATATATTATATATATTATGTTAAAATTTTCAAAGCAATCAGAGATTGTGATGACCTTACAAGATTATGAATGACATTCTCATAATATTATATGTGTTAAATATTATAATTATCTTAATAAGAACACTTTTTACTATCAAAAGTTAAATAATAAAATATTAAAACACTTATCATAAACTTATTTTAATGTTTTTTTATTAACGTAGTAGTCTAAATCAACGTATCTCAATTAATCTTATAAATTTTAAAATTAACAATTATATAAAATTTTAATAATTATCATATTAATAAGTTCGGAAATCAAATTTTGAGATTTCAAGAAAAATGGCATCCTCCAGAACAAACCTGCAACAGGCACAAGAACGAATGAAAAGCTTTGCAGATCAAAAAGGACATACATGAGTTTTGAAATAGGAGATTGGGTTTACCTTCGTCTACAACCCTACAAGCAGCAAACTATAGCTTAGAGAAAAAGTTGGAAGTTATCTCCAAGGTTTTATGGACCCTTCCAGGTGGTTGAAAAAGTTGGGAGCGTAGCTTACCGACTAGATCTACCACCCGAGTCCAAGGATACACCCGGTATTCCATGTCTCGTGTTTGAAGGAGAAACTGGGTCAAAGGCTCAGGTTAGCGGTGAGTCTTCCACCAACGGATCTTGAGGGGTTGTTAGGCCTGAACCTAAGGAGATACTAGACAGGCGAATGATGAAGAAGAAAGGTAGAGCTGTGACTGAAATTTTAGTTAAGTGGAAAGGTTTGGGAGCAGAGGAGACGTCTTGGAAAGAATATGCAGAAATGGCTAAGGAATACCCAGACCTTGTGGGCAAGGTCTTCTGAGGGAAAGGCATTGTCACGTGCCTGGTCTTGTCACGGGCAGGGAAAGGCATGGCCAGGAAGAGGCCACGCAAGTCACAATGGCAGGCAAGGAAGGGACAGCCACGCAGACCAGTCAGAGTCAAGTCAAATTAGTAAGGGGCCAGCTAATCCAGTTTAGTTGGAATTAGCTTCGGTTCGGTTGGAACAATTGGTTTCTTATATTTAGTTGTAGTTAGCTGTAGTTAAGTCTTTTAATTAAGATGGGACACGTGCCCAGATTAACTGATAAGATTAGCTGATAGGATTAGTTTAATCTTATTTTATTCAAATTCAAAGTGTTGTTCTTAATTAGTATTTAAGCAACCTTTAACAATAAAAGGCACTAGAACAATTTTTTCTTAATTTAAGTATTAGGAGGTTTTGGATTCTTTGAAAATCCTTAAAAAAAATCATCTCATTTCCATTGATAGTTCAGGGATCGTAACATTGGTATCAGAGCCCGCTTCCATGGCTGAGGGCGCAGGGACTAGATATTCTCAATTGGCAGAAGCACTGACATCTGTCAAACAAAATCAGGATCAATCACAACAAAACTTTAATGCCCTACAAGAAATCGTGCATGGGTTAGCACAAAAGCTAGATGTGGTGGCTTCACATGTAGAAACCATGGTGCAGCTGAAGGTTGCCCAAAACACAGGTGAACCCGGGGGGTCCACACAAATCACAAATCCCCTATATGAGGATAACGCAGGTATACAGACGAGGGCAGTGAGGCTTGATTTTCCCAAATTCAATGGGGACAATCCCTAGTGAGTGGATTTACAGGGCAAATCAATTCTTCAATTATCATCAGACCAACCCCCACCACAGGATTTTACTAGCTTCCTTCCACATGGAAGGAAAGGCTTTGGTTTGGTTTCAGGATATCGAAGCAGCAGGGGGGCTGAATAGTTGGGATGGATTTCTACGGGCCTTGCAAACCAGGTTTGGGGCCTCCCCTTATGATGATCCCTATGGAGGCCTTGATTCGGCTCAAACAGACAACTACGGTGGAGGAGTATAAAGAAGCTCTTTCAAACCAGCTCAGGGGGTTAGCAGAATCTTACAAACTCAACTGTTTTTTGAGTGGATTACGGGAAGACATTCGTTTCATGGTAAGAATGCTCAATCCTATAAATTTGCATATGGCGTTTGGATTAGCAAAAATGCAGGAAGAGAATGTGGTTGCCCTCAGGAGGACTGCCAGGTTAGGGTCATTGCCTAACGGGCCTAATGGGCCTGGTCGAGGACCTAATAAGCATGTGCACCAGTTTGAGAAAAAGGGCGGTGCTGCCCATTCAGAGGCTATCTCCTGTGCAAATGAGGGAGCTAAAGGGAGAAGGGTTTATGCTACAATTGTGATGATAAATGGGGACCAGACCACAAATGCAAAACTGCCCGTTTGTTTATTATGGAGGGTGAGGATCTAGACACTGAAGACATAATTAAAGAAGGGCTGACAGATGAGGTAAGGGGGCAACTATGTGAGGGGAATATTGAAAATGAATTGGAGTCCTGAAATCTCCATTCATGCTCTGTGCGAGTCCCCTTAATCCTAAAACAATGAGGATTATGGGGTATATTGGCAAGAGAGTAGTGGTAATATTAATTGATACGGGAAGCATCCATAATTTCATGGATCCCTCGATTATTAAAGGTAGTCAGCTAACCTATGACACTCAGGAGAAATTTGAAGGTGAGGGTAGCTAATGGTCAGAGTGTGAGGGCAAGACAAAGGTTGTTCCATTACACATGCAAGGGTATAATTATGCCATTGAGTTTTTTTATCCTCACATTAGGGGGGTTGTTTTATTGTCGTTGGAGTGCAATGGCTTGGGACCTTGGGAACCATTTTGTAAGATTTCTCAAAGTTGTTTATGGAATTCTCTATCCTAGAGCAGACATGAAAATTGCAAGGTATGACTTCTACTTGTAATTCAATAATAGAAGGAATGGAAATTTGGTAAGGCTACTAGACAAAATAAAAGGGGTTTAGTTATTCAACTTTTAGAATTTGAAAAACCTAACTTGTGGCTCATTGATAAAACCACAAACAGCCAAATAGAAGCCTTACTCCTACAATATTCAAATATTTTCTCCGAACCTAAAGGATTAACACCAACCCGAAAACCATGATCACCATATTGAGCTACAACCAGATTCTAAACCTATCTGTGTAGGACCATACCGGTACCCATATTTTCAAAAATTTGAGATTGAGAAAATTATACAGGAAATGTTACAAACAGACATAGTTAGACCCAACCACAACCCATTTTCATCACCAATCTTACTAGTGAGGAAGCAAGATGGGAGTTGGAGATTATGTGTAGACTATAGGGCCCTGAATAAAGAGATTGTGAAGGTTAAATTTCCTATTCCTATAGTTGATGAGCTTCTTGATGAGTTGCATAGGGGCAACCATTTTTAGTAAACTAGATTTAAGGTCGGGTTATCACCAAATTAGAGTTTGCCCTGAGGACATACCCAAAACAACCTTTCGGACTCATGAAGGCCATTATGAATTTCTGGTGATGCCCTTTGGCCTTACTAATGCACCAGCCACATTTCAAAGCCTTATGAATGATATTTTTAAACCTTATCTATGGAAATTCATCCTGGTTTTTTTTTTATGACATTCTAGTATACAACAAAAATATGACTGATCACATTCAGCATTTGCAAAGAGTCCTACAAATACTGGAACAACATAAACTTTTTGCAAAAAAATCCAAATATAGCTTCGAGTGTGAAGAGATTGAATACTTAAGACATCTAATATCTAAGGAGGGGGTTAGGGCTAACCCTAGTAAAATCAAAGTCATGATAAACTGACCACTACCTACTACCCTTAAGTCACTTAGAGGGTTCCTAGGGCTAACGGGATATTACAGGAAATTCATCAAAGGATATGGTAGTATCGTAGCACCCCTCACAACCTTAATAAAAAAACATTCCTTTCAATGGACTGATTTGGCAAGAGAGGCTTTTCAAAATCTTAAGAAGGCGGTCACTAATCCTCCTGTCTTGGCTTTACTAGATTTTTCAATTCCTTTTATTATTCAAATGTGATGCTTCTGGTGTTGGTGTGGGAGATGTTTTAATGCAACAGGGAAGGCCATTGGCCTACATGAGTTAGACCATTCAAGGGAAGGCCTTGCAACTATCCACCTATGAGAAGGAGCTACTGGCCTTAGTCCTAGCAGTAAAGAAGTGGAGACCCTATCTGTTGGGCCATTACTTCACCATATAGACTGATCACCACAGTCTCAAATACTTGCTGGAGCAAAAGATTGGGACTCCACTTTAGCAAAAGTGGATCACCAAACTCTTGGGATATGAGTTTCAGGTGGAATACAGACAGGGAAAAGACAACAAGGTGGCAGACGCATTGTCCCGAAGGATGGAGCCACAAGAGGAAGGTAAACTAGCCGCTATCACATCTCTAACCAACTGTTGACTGAAAACATCTTAAACCCTGCTATGTGGCAGATCTTCAAACTCAAAAAGTCCTAGAAGGGTTGAGGCAGGGATAGGGGTTTTTTCCACACTATCAGGAAAAGGATGGGTTACTGTTCTATAAGGGCATGCTGACTATACCCTCTAAAAATGGACTACAGGACCATATCTTATAGTTGATACATAGTAGCCCCTAGGGGGGCCACTCGGGGTTCCACAAGACATTACACCGAGCTAAGGCTGAATTTTATTAGAAGGGGATGAAGACAAATGTAAGGAGACTTATTAGGGAATGCGACATCTGTCAACAAAACAAGGTATAAAATATTCACCCATCTAGGGTTATTACAACCCCTGCCGATTCCCACTACGGTATGGACTGACATTTCACTTGATTTTATTGAAGGGTTACCTAAATCAGAGTCCTACAGTGTTATTATGGGGGTGGTGGACAGACTGACTAAGTATGCACACTTTATTCCTATTTCTCATCCATACACCGCATCAAAAATAGCACAATTATTCATACAGCACATATTCAAATTACACGGGTTACCTAAATCAATTGTCATTGATCGTGACCCAACCTTTACCATTGCTTTTT
Source organism: Salix udensis (assembly GCA_029204005.1). Classification (NCBI taxonomy): domain Eukaryota; kingdom Viridiplantae; phylum Streptophyta; class Magnoliopsida; order Malpighiales; family Salicaceae; genus Salix; species Salix udensis. The sequence goes on from CM055037.1 coordinate 4,244,760, forward strand.
GGAACGAGTTTTTTAACTTACAGGGAACAACTTTAAAATTCTCCTCGGCCTACTATCCACAGACGGAAGTTGTTAACAAACTAGTTGAGCAATTCCTAAGGTGTTTTTCAGGAGATCGACCAAAGACGTGGTCTAGATACCTACCACTGGCTGAGTGGTGGTATAATACTACAATACATGCATCCACCAAAATTATCCCCATTTGAAGTTGTTTATGGGTACCCCCCCCCCCCAAAAACTACTACCATTCACTAAAGGCACTACACAATTGCAAGAACTCGAAAGTACCTTGAAAAACAAAGACGAAATCCTTGGCATCCTCCAGACAAACCTGCAACAGGCATAAGAACGAATGAAAAGCTTTGCAGATCGAAAAAGGATAGACATGAGTTTTGAAAAAGGAGATTGGGTTTACCTTTGTCTACAACCCTACAAGCAGCAAACTATAGCTTAGAGAAAGAGCTGGAAGTTATCTACAAGGTTTTATGGACCCTTCCAGGTGCTTGAAAAAGTTAGGGAAAGTAGCTTACCGATTGGATCTACCACACGAGTCCAGGATACACCCGGTATTCCATGTCTCGTGTTTGAAGGAGAAACTGGGTCAAAGGCACAGATTAGCGGTGACTCTTCCACCAACGGATCTTGAGGGGGTTGTTAGGCCTGAACCTGAGGAGATACTAGACAGGCGAATGATGTAGAAGAAAGGTAGAGCTGTGATTGAAATTTTAGTTAAGTGGAAAGGTTTGGGAGCAGAGGAGACATCTTGGAGAGAATATGCAGAAATGGCTAAGGAATACCCAGACCTTGTGGGCAAGGTCTTCTGAGGGAAAGGCATTGTCACGTGCCTGGTCTTGTCACAGGCAGGGAAAGGCATGGCCAGGAAGAGGCCACGCAAGTCACAATGGCAGGCAAGGAAGGGACAGCCACGCAGACCGGTCAGAGTCAAGTCAAATTAGCAAGGGGCCAGCTAATCCAGTTCAGTTGGAATTAGTTTTGGTTCGGTTGGAACAACTAGTTTCTTATATTTAGTTGTAGTTAGCTGTAGTTAAGTCTTTTAAATTAAGATGGGACACGTGCCCCGATTAGCTGATACGATTAGCTGATAAGATTAGTTTAATCGTATTTTATTCAAATTCAAAGTGTTGTTCTTAATTAGTATTTAAGTAGCCTTTAACAATAAAAAGGCATGAGAACAATTTTTCTTAATTTAAATATTAGGAGGTTTTGAATTCTTTGAAAATCCTTAAAAAAATTCGTTTAATTTCCATTGATAGTTCAGGGATCGTAACAAAATTCTTTAGTATAAAACGGCCACTTAGATGAAATATATTTTTTTTAATGTTCTTAATTGCGGCACAACAAGCATCTTATTTGTTTTTTCTTTTAAAAGGATAGGATCAAACGACTAGAGTCACTAGTCTACGATAAAAATAATTATAGAACGACGTCGTAGATCGTCAACCGACACGAGGTATCGTCTAGTCGCCAAACGAAGTGATGAATTGTTGAAGAAAATTAACTGTCAATGGAATCACCGGAATTACCAGAATGTCCGGTGTGTCTATCAACCTACGACGGCGAGTGCACAATCCCAAGAGTACTCCCATGTGGGCATACAACCTGCGAGTCATGTCTTAAAAATATCCCTCAGAAATACCCTCTAACCATTCGCTGTCCTGCATGTACACAACTTGTCAAGTACCCGTCACAGCAAGGCCCTTCTTCTCTTCCTAAAAACATTGATCTCCTTAGACTGATTCAGCAGCTACAAGATCATAATCCCCAAAAACCCAACAACAAAAGCCAAATTGACAAACCAGTCCTTGCTCAAGACTTTGACTTCTTTGTGTCTCCTTTATGGTCTGATGAGTTTTATACTTCATGGAAGAATTGGGTTCTTGACAGTGATGCTGTTTTTGTTGAGGATAAAGAGAGAGGATATGGTTTGTTAAAATGAGGGGAATAAAAAGGTGAAGGTGAAGCTTTTTAAGGTTGGTAATGATGGGGGTTTGTTGAGTGGTAAAGTGAAAGGATGTGTTTTTAAGTTGAGTTATGTTGCAAAGGTTATGGATTTTTTGAATGGAATGAAGGAGGAGAAGAGAGATGAATTAGGTTTTATTTTGAAGATTTGTTCTAAACAAGGAAGAATCTGTAAGGGTTGTGGTTTGTGGTGTGATTTGGAAGATGGGGTTTTGTATTTTGTGTGTGAGAGACTTAACGGGAATGTTTTGGATATGTTGGGCGAATTTGAGAATGGTTTGAGAAAAGATGGCTTGTCTAGTTTTGCAATGATTGGAATGGAAATGTATGAAGCGGTGATTGGATTGCATTTGGAAGGGCTAATTGTGGGAAGTTTAGGTGTTTCTTGCTTTGAATTGGATGGTTTTGGACACGTGAGTCTAAGTTTGAGTGAGGTTTTGGTGGTGAGAAGGGCAATTTATGAGGGGGTTATGGAACTTGGTTCTGGTGAAAAAAGTTTAAGTGTTCAAAAACTGGGGAGATTGGTCGGTGAGATTTTGAAAAAGGAGGTTTTTGTGAGCCCAGAAGTTTTGTTTGGGATATTGAAGAGAGAGGGTATAGAGGTAGAATGTGGTAGCATTAGATATCCAATTGGCCTTGGCTCTGATGTTTGGACATTAGCTTGTACTGTCCTTAGAATGCTTATTGGGAAAGAATTCTTTGAGGAGCTAGTTGATCGTGTAGATCCTATCATTTCAAAAAGAAGTGAGGACAGTAATTTGGACTGTTCAGGTCTTTGCACTGGTTTGATGGAGAAAGTAAGCTCTTTGTTGGAAAGTAAAACAGGTGAAGAATTGAAATCAATGCACCAGATGCTATGCAGGTCTTTGAGTTTTGATCCAGGGAATCGTCCACATGCTATTGATATGTGGAAGTCTCTTAGGGACTTACTTATTAGACATCAGCATGATACTTCTGTTCTCAGCTTGGGCGAGGCTATCCATGAGGAGAATAAGGAGCATTTTCGAGTTCTTGGAGAACTATGTTGGGTGCCCATGAAAAGATCAACTCTTAAAAAAACAGAGTCAGCAGAAAACAGCAGTGGAGAAAATCAAGATCAAAGTGACGACGTGAGACTTGATAAAGATATTGCGGAGGCTCTCGTGGAGGAGAAGGTCAAGTTCAAAGAAATGCAGGGCCATATTGATAGTGTTACCGGATTTGCCATTGGAGGTATGAAATTTTACTTGATGCTTTTAGATTGAAAAATTATGCTATTCATTTAGTTACTTTCCACTGAAAAGAACTTGTTAAAATTGGGAGTCAGCATCTTATAGATGGTCATTCGATTTTTCAAGCATCAGTTCCCAATCAGGCTATCCAGTGACTTTATCATCATCTCAGAGATAAAAGTTATGCAAATAGCTCCTGCAGTTCATGCCATGCTGTGACTTTCCAACATGGAGTGACAAAACCTGGAGTAATTAATTTAAGACTCTTCTTTGCTGGTTATGTTGCAGCAGGATCTTTGCTGTCAATATATTGGTTTTGAACGGTGGAAAATCTAAGCTGAAAGCTTGCTTCATTTTCTAGATCACCACTCAGCTTCTGTTAGATTACACTAATTGGGACCCGGGAGCCTTTATTGCATGTGCTCTGTTTTCTTATTAATGATACTGAGACTCTGACCAAGGAAGATACCCTTATATTGGGCTGTATGAAGTTCCATAAGCATGATTTGAACCTTAAACTGCAATACGGTCTTATGCAGCTTTCTAGCTTACCGTTTTATCCCTATTTTGACTTTAGTTTCAAAGTGGATGAAAAATTCCACTACCCTAGAGAGTGATGGAAAGAAGAGAATATGATTGATCAACATACCCTCTTTCTTCTGACTGTACTCTTTCTCTTGCAGGAGGATTTCTGTTTAGCTCCTCATTTGATAAAACAGTCCAGGTCTGGTCTTTGCAGGTATTGCGCTATAAATGCAACATGTCTTCAGTCATTATATTATTTTCTCATCAGTGAGCTTGTTGGCTGAAAATGTTCCATGCAGGACTTCTCTCAAATACACACATTTAAGGGTCACGAGCATAAAGTCATGGCTGTAATTTATGTTGATGAAGAACTCCCATTATGCATTAGTGGGGATGGTGGAGGTGGCATATTTCTCTGGAGCACCAGTGCTCCTATGGGGAAAGAACCATTGAAGAAATGGTATGAGCAAAAAGATTGGCGTTATAGTGGAATTCATGCCTTGACCACTGCAGGGAATGGATATCTCTATACTGGTAGTGGAGACAGGTCAGTTAAGGCTTGGTCATTGCAGGTAAAGCTTGCATTCACCATCCACTACATTTTATAAGCTACATGGATGTACAAGACCTTAAATTTTTTTGTTCCTTTCCTGATTTCATCAGGATGGCACCCTGTCGTGCATTATGGATGGTCATAAATCAGTAGTTTCCACATTAGCAGCACATGATGGGGTTCTTTATAGTGGGAGTTGGGATGGAACCATCCGTCTGTGGAGTTTAACTGATCATAGTCCTTTGACAGTGTTGGGAAATGACTTGCCAGGAACTGCAACCTCTGTCTTGTCTCTCATTGCAAACCAGAATATTCTTGTTGCAGCCCTTGAAAATGGACAGATAAAGGTTTAATGTGCTCTCTTTATTTTTGTATATATTTGTTTATCTCCATACTGCGATTTTAGAGACTAAACAGAATTTGAGGTCAAAGAGAAATAAAATCACATACCAGCTTTCAGATTAAAATAGGTTGTGTTTGAAGGCTTCCTACATGAATGATGAATGGACATGTCACATCTACCACATGCGCAGATCCCACCCCCAAACCCCCTCCTTGTTACACGGGGAAAATAATTTGTTCTATCAGCTGTTGAGGCTGATCGGGATTGCTATTAGCTCTCCTTTTTGGAAAAGATTCTTGTGCATTTTCTGGTATTGCTTGCTTTTCTCTGTGTTTAATTCATTGCTTCTTTCAGGTATGGAGAGATGATGTGTTTAAGAAATCAACACAATGCCATAGTGGTGCGATTTTGGCTTGTGTCATGGAGGGAAAATGGCTATTCACTGGAGGTTGGGACAAAATTGTCAATGTACAGGTAATTTGTAAATTGATACTGTATCTGCATTGATTATCATTAATTCATGGAACAAAATTTGACAAGCTAACTTCTGTGGTTTAGATTTTTTAATGTAATGCATATTGGCACTTAGAACTTCATCATTTCATCCAGCTTGTCAAACTATGTTTTTTTATAGGAGCTGTTTGGAGATGAATTTCAGGTGGATACTAGACCCGTTGCATCAATCCAAGGAAGTTCTGTGGTAACTGCTTTATTATGCTGGCAAGGAAAGCTTTTCATTGGTCATGGAGATAGGACTATCAAGGTGCATCACCCCTCTTACATTTACTGCTATCTTTCTAATATTGATTCCCCTGTAACAAAGCTAATTAAGGACTATTTGTTTGCATCTGTTCTGTTGGCAAACAAATCCCTTTTCTGAATGAGTCATTAGTTATTAACTTCTAGAATGCTACTTGTTACCACCAACCTTCTAGAACTTGTCCTTCAGTTCATTTAGCTATTATTTGAGTCAACATTTGGTTGCCTAGTGCTTGCATACTTGGATAATATATGACCATAGCATATATTACGTTGCTTTTGTAACCATCGAAATTGTGCAACCTATGCTATCATCATTGGTGATTGTTCTGACACACATTAAAGCATGCATTGGATTATCCATGACTTAAACTCTGAAACATTAAATCCTGTTTGCAATACCAGGTATATTACCATGGAAAGTGACCAAAAGCTCACCAGGTAATTGCACTTTTTTTTCCTTGCACTTCTGATTCCATTTTAATTCAACCCTAGCTCCATGGTTTAGTAAGTTGTCTTAGTTTTGTAAATTTGAAGAACTACTCGTTAGGACCGTGGGTGTTTTGATTATTGCTTGTTGGAAGCAGAACACAATGTTTAGCGTGGTTCAACAAATCATGTACATCCATGCAGAAGTCAATCTTTATTATTCAGGGAGAGAACAAGAAAACTATAACAATGGAGGGGAAGGAATCATCCACTCTGCTTAACTCCCAATATCACTCTTTAGAAGTATGGTGTCAAAAACAAGTGTGAACACTCTTTAGAAGTGGTGTGACAAGCTATCTAGTTGAGTATTGGACAACAAATGGTAGTGAGCATCCAGATGAAGACAACTGAATATGACAAATGTATGTATAGCTCATGATAAAGTCGTCTATTTATAGAGTACTGGACAACAAATGGTAGAGAGCGGTGCTCTCTCTCTCTCTCTTATGGTGCCCATTATGTTAATGTGGGAGGTGTAGTAGGTATGTAGAGATTTCTGTCTCCACTACCTAACGATGTCCCACTTAGAGATGAATGAGATTGCTAAGTAGTGGAGATAAAACCACACTAGGTAGTGGCCATTAGCTTCATGAGAAATTGAGCTGGGACCATTATCAGTTGCTAGCCATTCTTTGGCTATAAATAGAGCCAATATGAATGAGCAAAATACTAACTGTTAGCCATTCTTAGGATATAAATAGAGCCGAGCAACATACGAGTAGAAGAAGAAGATTAAGATGAGTGAAAGAGAGAGAGAGAGGCGCTGCCTTGTGCAGCTGCTGCCAAGGGCAGCAATGAGTGTGAGTTAAGTTAATGTTCCTTCTCCTCCATTGATGTAAATTTGTACCTCTTCTCTATCTCTAATGATATTAGTTGCTATTTGCTGCTACATGGATGTAGGTAATTTGCCGAATCATGTAAAAAATTGTGTTCTGTCTTCAACATGCAACTATTTGAACTCCTGGTCCTCACACTATTAAATCCTTGTTTGGCTGATCATATATGTTATTCATATCACTGATTTTATTTTATTTTTTCAAAATATATGCCTTGGACAATGCTGCGGATGCTATTAGACTGCTGAAAAGTCTTTGCTGGTTTCTTGCATAGTTAGCAGCATCTGTAGCCTGCACAGGATAATTTATATATAGAATCCATCCTCATATGGAAAATATGTACAGTGAAAATTTGTAATTCTCTTAACAGAAACGTTTCTGCTGGAGAGGAAAATGTTGAAAAAAATGATGTTGCTGTATAGAATTTGATATGAATGACTGACAATTGGTTACTCAGCAATTGGATATAATTTTGCTTTTTATTTTCCATTTTCATAGGAGTGTGTAGCAATAGGCACACATCACATGGCATCCCACCCTACTTGAGACCCACTTGGGTTTAATTATATATTTTATTTTCTTTTACAAATAGGATATGGGGCATGCTTTCCCCACAATTATAACTTTTTAGTCAATTGAATCCCCCTGAAGAAAATAAAAAAAAAATCTCAACTGGGTTCCAAATTAAATTGTTTTTAACTCATTATTAAACCCAATGGATGTTTTCTACAAGTGATAATCCCATTATTTAGAACTGCCACCCAAATGTTTTTATTATTAAAATTTAATTTGTAATTGCTAGAGCTTACTTTTTGTATAAATTTGTTGCTATAAGATTTAGCATATAATAATTGAAGGAGAATGTAAAAGATAGAAAATTAATTAATTAATTAATTTAATCTCTCACATTTGAATGATTACAATTGTCTCTCGGGTAATGAAACTGAAAATATGTAATGGCAAAAAATAATTTAAATATTAAGTTCATCTAAATGTGTAATTTATTTATCTAATTGAGTAGTGATTATATTTTTGACATTTAACTCTTTTTTTTCCCAACAGCATATCTATGTGATGGGTCAAATCCTTCAAATTATTCATCATATTTATTTGAATTATTAGATTTTATAATTAATTAATTTCTTTTTTCAAATTTTTAAAAAAGTTCTTACATTATATATATATATACACAAACAATTAATTTAGTAAAAATCAAACGTGGTTAGACACAAGCTCTGTGATTGAAGGAGGGGTATGCTCTGCCTTTTCGCCTGGACTTGTCAACTTTTTTGTATCTTGAGTTGAATGGTTCCACGGACGAGTTCTCTCTAAAGATTATACAAAGGAATTAGATTTGTTACCGTGCTTTGCTGTGGTAGAGCAAATATAATTTTTGTAAGTAAAAAAAAGTAAGAATAAAAAATCTGATTCCCGAGTTATTGGTTTAAACTGTGATCAAACAATACAAAAAAATAATTAAAACGCCATAAATAAACAAATAAAAAATCAACAAAAAGAAATAAAGAATAGAACGAAGCCTATTGTTAACTTAATAAAAGAAAAAAAAATCAAAAACAAAACAAAGCAAAACTTATAGAAAAAAGCTTTTTTTTTTAAAAAAAAAAAAAAAACTCATGTAAACCTTATCTACTTTCTAAAATTTGCAACTCATTAAATTTTGTGTTAGACTTTAATCAAGAAACATAACTCTTAACCAATTTAATTTTAAATAGTGAAATTATTGAAAAATACCAGTACAAAAATACTCATAAAAGCACAAAAAAATAGAATAAAAAATGAGAAGATTTGGAGAAAAAACACCTGAGGATAATTTTTTTTGGAAAAAAAGATAATTTTTAAATTGATTTAAAATAAAATAGTAATTAAAAAGAAGAACAATAACAAAATTTGAACATTCAAAAAATTATAGGGCTTAAATTGAAAAATATTTATAATTTTATAAATTATTTATATAATGACTCATCATCCAACAACGAATATGGCTCACTGGTATGCAATTGAACTTACAAAAACTGCCCTACCATCCATGCAAATCTAGCTGCCAGCAAAATGACCAGTGTTAGCAATAATTTGATTTAGAACTATTGCATTTGGTATATTACTGATCATGTCAGTAAATAGATTATCTCAAGCAGTGTTATCAACGGTTCATTTATGGAAATATTACTGATATGAAACAAATTCAAAGTTCAGAACACATTTCTGCCAAAAAGTTGATCGAACTTGATGCTCTTTACATAAGATTAAATTGAAAATCATCAATTTTCTTAGCACTCAAATCCTCAGCATCCTTTCGGTGTATCACTGACCTGCCACAGCACATGCATGATTAGCCAAACAATCTGGAAAAATTAAGTAAGACAGTTGGTTGTAAGAAGTACTTGACTTCTGTAGTAATGGCAGGAAAAACAAATATATGATGAGGTTTTCCACTTCTGGTTATAATTAGAGGCGTCTGACTGCGTGTTAACACATATTTTGTGTCAAGAAAATATGGGATGGAGTGTTGATTGCTCAATGCAATCGCCACCGGTCATTCATGGTGGTGATGGTGGTTGGAGTCATGAATTTGGATGTGGAAGTTATTCAATAACATCGGAAGCCAAGGGCCATGAACTAGGCTAGGACCTTTTCTCCTTTTTATGTCTAGTCTGATCCAAGAAAGCAACAAACATTAACATCTAGGGCAACTCTCAAGAACTTAAAACCTACTACAAATATATTGTGCGTGGACAAGGGATGATGTGGAACGTGTACAACAAGAAATGATCAAGGTGATGCTGCAGCATATGGCAAGACCAATTAGGTTAAAAGGCATGATCTTAAAGGTGTCGTGCAAAATAACATCTCCGGAGCTCCCTGATTACTGCCTTGAAACACTTGAAAGGGAAATTGGCTGCTTGTGGCATGGTGGTTCAGGCACAATGCAATCATAATTCCTCTGATATTGAATTCAGGTAGTTGATCGAAACACTAAAATGTTCTGGTAATCTTTCACTCAAAATTTGCTAAATGCATTTTCAATTTTCATCTCTCTAATGTATGAACCACTAAGTTTCAAACACTACGGAAATGGATTTGACTCAAATCAACCTTCTAAAAAACTGTTATAGGATGTAAATAGCACATAATTAGGAAATAATGTAGAGCCTAATTATAGATATTCTAATTAATCTATTTTCTTATATAGGATCCTAATTGTAAGGATCCTAATTAGTCTATTTTCTTATATAGAGTTCCTATCTTGTATATAAAGGATTGATTGATAAAAGTAAAAGTAAGAGAAAATATTTGTTTTCTTCTTCTATGTTTTCATGGTATATTTGACCTCATACTATAAAATTTGATATAACACGCATGTATGCTTTGTTGTGTTAATCTCTCCCTAGGTGTGGATGCTGGGATCTAGAATAGATTCTCTTGTTTTCAACAACAATTTTAATTTGTTGAGATTTACAGATAAAATTTTGTGAGTTACGACTGATAAAAAGGGAATAGTAATATCTAATGTAATTCCTATGATGTCGAAAATCATTGAACACAAGCTCAGTGGTTCCAATTATTTGGATTGGAGTAAGACCGTTCGTATTTATTTGCAAAGGAGTATTGATGAGGATAATCATGACTGATAATCCACCTAAAAATGATTCAAGATAGACGTGGCTGAGGGAGTATTGATAAGGACACTTCGTTACTTTTGTTGATGATTACTCTAGTGTGACTTGGCTATGCTTAATAAAAAGTCTTTCTGAGTTGTTTTCTCATTAATGTGCCTTCTGTGCTGAGATCAAGATTCAATTTAATGTTCTTATCCATACATCGCTCACTAATGTTAAAGAATATTTGTCAGCACTTTTCAAACTTACATGATTCACTACAACATCCTTCATCAAACCTCATGTGTGATTCACTACAACATCCTTCATCAAACCTCATGTGTTGATACTCGTCAAAATAGAGTAGGAGAACGGAAGAACAAACATCTTGAAACAACAAAAGCCCTATTATTTCACATGATATTCCCAAATCTTTCTATCCCGATGCAGTTTCAACAGGATGTTTTCTAATTAATCACATGCATTCCTCTATTCTTCATGATGAGACCCCTTACCGTATCCTTTTTCCAACCAAATCATTGTTTCCTATTGCACCTAAGTTATTTCATAACACTTGCTTTGTCCGGGATGTTCATCCTGTTAGAGAATAATATAAATCATATTATGGGGCCTCACTTACAAGCTTAAACTTTTAGGTGAGATATAGTTCATAACATGGTACTCAGGCCTTGTTGACGGCGGTCACGAGTTCGAATCTCACCACCCCATTCTATTTGATAAAATTAAGCACAGGTGATGTGGGCTGTGCAGGATTTCAAGCCAAAGGGCTTTCACTTGAGGGAGTGTGTGTTAGAGAATAATATAAATCATATTATGGGGCCTCACTTACAAGCAACCTTTTAGGTGAGATGGTTCCTTAACACATCCATGTCACCAAGTTTAGATCCTAGAATGAAGTGTATTTTCCTTGGTTATTCTCGTCTTTCAAAAAGGATATTGATGTTATTGTCCTACTCTTAATAAATATCTTGTCTTAGCTAATGTTACTTTCCTGGAAGCTACACCATATTTTCAATCTTCCATTATAGCTTGTTAAAGGGAGGATGATGACTATCACATCCTCTTAATCTGTCTCGGAACTAGATCCTGCTAAGCCTTTCTAATACACTGAGAAGATCCTTAGGGGTCCCTAGAAAATATCCCAAGTTTTTAGCTTATAATTGCATTGTTCTTATCTAATTTATAGTTTTGAATTTGTCTATTTGCTTGGTCATAGTCATACGTGGTTAGCCACCTCCAGAATAATAGCTAGTTATTCAATTGATGTAAAGAAACTCTAAGAAACTCTATTTAAAGAGTTTATTTGGAGTAGAAAAAGGACGTCAAGATTTTTATCCAAACTTGTGGTTGTCGTTCACCTAAAGAAAGTCAAGACTTTTATGTGTTTTTCATTGTGATCTGACATAGACCTGTCATTGGTATCAGAGCCACAATGACAACCAACAAAGAGCGTATTGAAATGTTAGAGCAGGGAGTGGGAGAACTTACAGGATGAGGTGCAACGACTTGGACTTGGAATGAACAATCCTATGCAACGGCTAGAAGAGTCTTTGAAAGCTTTAGTCAATGTCGTTCTCTCTTCAAAGGAAACTAAGTCCTTGTATTTGGTGAAATAGGGACACAAATCTCAATACCAACATGACGAAACAGAAAGTTCTCATTTGAACATAACCCTGTTACGAGCTAAAACAAAGTTTTCGCGATTAGAAGGGGATGATCCCACGGGGTGGTTCAATAGAGTATCACAGTTCTTTGAATTTTATAGGACTAGAAGATCAAAATGTGTATTTGGCTTCTTTCCACATGGATTGTGAAGCAAATCGTTGGTGCCAATGGTTGCATCGGACATACAAGGAAGAAAATCAAAACATGACTTGAACTATATTTACAGATGAGTTGTGGGCACGGTTTGATCCAGCAGATGGAGAAGACTTTGACGAGGCTCTCTCATATATACAACAATGTGGTTCTCTTTGAGATTATCGAAAGAGAATTCGAGAAATTAGGCAATCAAGTACATATGTGGACTTAAAAAGGCTCTCGTTGAAACTTTCATAGGCGGATTGAAACTGGAGATAGCCGATGGGAACGTATGTTCAAGCCAAAGCCAAAAACATTAAAGGAGGCCAATGGTTTAGCTAGGACCACAAATGAACAACTTACACGACAAATGAGGTTTGCTCGCCCAATCCCACAAAATCGTGCTCAAGCAATCACTACTCAAGCAATCACTACTCCATACAATCAAAGAACATTGATAGCTCTTAAATGTTTAGGCTAGGAAGAGATGTAGAAACGACGAGCTTTGGGGCTATGTTTTAGGTTGGGAAGAGATGCAGAAAGGACGAGCTCAGGGGCTATGTTTCAGCTGCAATGAACGATTCACACCAGGCCATAAATGTCACGTGCCTCGATTGTTTCTCATTGAAGGCCACGACGATATTCAGGATAAAGACGAGGCAGAAATAGAAGGTAACAAAGAAGATGAACTTGAAGTTTCTATACATGCCTTGATATTATGGCCATCTCCACGCGCAATGCGAGTAGCTTCCACCATCAAAGCCCAACCAATAATGGTGTTAACCGATAGTGGATCTACACAATTTTCTGAGTGATAAAATGACTAGAACATTGGTTTCTCCATCAAAACATGCACCTAACCATTTCCAAATGAAGAAGGGACTGGAGAACTGGACATTGGATTGCATGTGTGGGGATAAGGATGATGATAGGGAGAAAATGTTTGCTTGTGATACCTGTGGTGTTTGGCAGTATACTAGGTGCTGTGGAATTTTGACAATTCTGATAAAATTCTTGAAAAAAATTGTGCATGAGATGTGTCACCCACACTAATAAAACTAAGAAGGGCACAAAGTGCATGGAGAAAGAAGCATCTAAAATAACTTCACTATCCAAAAAATCTACATGCAGCCGTGGGGGGGTGGGGGGGTGGGGGATGGGGATGGGGCTGAAACTGATGGTGTCAATGTAGGACCTAAACTGTGACATTTAGTGTACCCTTGTGTGTATATGTTTCTTGTACATCTGGTGTCTTGAGTATCTTTTTCTTTTTCTCTGTTCACAAAATTAGCTCCCCAATCTTTTGTATTCTCTTATGCAAAGATTATTAAAGAAAAAGAGAGAAAAGATTATCATATTCCAAGAAGTTTTTCTGCTTTTACAGACTTGTTATTTGATGTGATCTATGCATTGTTTTAAAAATAATCACATTACTTTAGGAACATGAATTTATCAAAATAAAAAAGAAATATCAAACATAAAAAAAATTGTATAAGCATCTGGAAATTTAGGATGTTGAAAGCACATTAATTTTTAACTGGAAAAGATTTCACTTTATGTACCTCTTCCTTCTCCTCTGGGATGATTTGTGATTGTCCCTCAAGTTGCAATAAAATGTCATCTCTCCCTTTAGGAACAGGAAGGGATGGTTTTGTTCTGGTTGCAGAGGGATGCCTAACAGCCCTGCAGAGGCTAGAGAACTTTGTAACCACATCTTTGTACAGACTCAGCAATCTTTCCACATCTTCAACAGTCAATTCACCAGGCTCAGCTTCCATATATGGATAATTTGATCTGCCTGATGCAATAAAAGATAATTAAATCAAATCAGGTTGAAGGCTGCATTAGCCCCTTAACCCCAAATAAACAAGACTTCATTGCAAGAAAATATGAAACTAGTTAGTATAGAATTACAAGTCAAAATCAATGCATTAACTGGTTGGCCATCAGGAAATAGTGTGATAGACTAAAAAACCTACACATGAAAGCAATAATTTGGCAGTTTTCAATCTTACCGTCTATATTTTTTTTCATGCCATGCATTTTTGTAGAAGAAATAGGATCCATCTGTGCCTGTAAAGCTTCTACTTGTGATACTTCGCTGTCCAACTTAGCTGCTTGCATGCTCTCTTCAAATTCAATTTCATCCATAGAAAGGGATTTGGCATTTAACTGGACAATAAAGGACTTGGCTGATACAAGATTCGTGAAATAATAAGATGATTCAGACACCAATTTTTCTTGCCTCCTGTACAATTGGATGTATTTGAGGTTTGAATGCAACTGAGGAGGATTGGCCTGTTGAAAGAACTAATTAGTCCTATAACCTGCAAAATAATGCAAGTAGAAATAACCTAAAAGTAGTTTTTGTACTGAGTTTATGTTTTTTGTTCAATAATCGGAATATAAGCTTCTCTTTGCATTTCCCTATCTTAATATTACAGAAAAGATAAAGTTAAAGAATTTACGAGATGTCATTGTGCTTGTGATCTGAGGCTTTGCTCAACGATTCAATAACACATCCCTCAATTCTTTGCTCAAAAGAGAAGCATAACTAATATGTAAAGACGATTATGAATCAGAAATTATTCATGGATTTGTGTTGAAGTCACAGATGTCAGCTTATATGTGAATCATTTTTATTATCATTAGACATTAGTATACATGTGTTTACATCATAAAAATATAAACTACAAACTATAACTAAATTCTGCAAAATCATAATTTCATAATATTTTTATCCACCAGCGGTTTGAGGCTTGTACATTCATTTCAAAATTTTGAAACTAATTATAAAAACATTTGGAAGAAATATCCACATGACAACAGGGGATGGTTCAAATGAAAATTGTTATTTTTAATTTTTGTTATTTTTAATTTTCTTAAGAAAGTGGCAACATGCTCAAATTGAAAATAGCTGAATTGTCTTCAGATTTTATTCAGAGGCTTAAAGCTCCACGCATAAAATTTAACAAGAAATTTCCTTAACTTCATTTTTCTTTGTTTTTTTCCAGTATATAATAGCTATTTCTCTATGTTCCTTGTATAGATCTACCATGGCTTATATGAATGATGATAAAAAAGTTATTTGTGTTCCTCGCATAGATATACCATGGCCTATCTCAATACATAATGATGAATTTTAAAACAATAAAGGTAATTTAAAAAGCTTTTATATTTTAGGAAAAAATATTTATCAAGACCAAATAGAAAGACCAGATTAAGCAAAACTTAACACAAAGTGCATTGTTAAGTATGCTACTTATCATGCATCACCGTAGGTTAGAAAAGATGCCAAACCATTCATCTTATGTGAAATCATAAGTTATTACTAACTATGGCCATGTTCTCTGGTATAGAAGCATATGCAAATGTCGAAAGATAGTAAAAACATGGAAAAAAAAATAGAATGTTATCAGCAATAAGCATGATATGATTTAGACATCCAATTTTCTATTGATGCACATACTACAAAAATCAATAGTCCAAATTAGGCAAACAGTGGTAGGAAGAGTTGCGTATTACCAAGGAGATCTTGCCTTGATTGTGACATATATAAGAACAGGAAGAAAGTCATCAGCCCCTCCTGGTACATGATTTTCTGATATTGATGCATTGAGCAGCAAATTGTTGATGATCCTGCAGCAACTCATAATACAGTGAAGCTTCTCACGAGGAGCCCTGAAAGCATTAATCTTCTGCAATTCCTTTTCTGCAAGCTGGGGAAAGCAGGAATAAAATTTTAATGATTTATGAGGACTATTCATCACCATTGATGGAATAAGGGGGAAAAGGATAGGGGGTCAACATTACAGTTACAAAACAATACATTTATTAAGAAATCAACCATGGACTGTGCACTCATGCTAATTAACAATTTTGAAACTTCCAAGATGACGATGGTACTGTTGAAATCAAGCTCAAAGTTAAGGATTTACTAAGATATTCTTAGTAAAGATTAATAAGAAGAATCTAGCATTATATGCTAGAATAAGCTTTCCTAGTTTAGGAAAGATTATAATTCTTTCATCAGTTTCATGGTTAATTATTTCTTGTTTATAAGTTACCTTGTGTATATATAGAAGGATGTACTATGCATAGGCTAAGTTGAATAAAACCTCCTTTCTCTCAAAATCTTGAATGGTATCAGAGCTAAGTTCTGAAACCTAATAAGCTCATATGGCGACTGGTGAGAGGCAGAGCTCAACCTCTAAGGTCACCTCCAATGTTGGAAAACCACCAACCACCATCAACCTTGGAGGAACTAAAAGTTCTTCCATTCTCATCACATGTCACAAACTCAATGGGTGTAATTACCTTCAATGGTCCTCATCAATAATGACACTCATCAATGGGGCAAGATGATTATCTCACAGAAGTCATGATGCTAGAGAAGAATGATCCCCATTTTCGAACATGGAAAACATAAAATCATATGGTAATGTCATGGTTAATCAACTCAATGACAAACAAAATAGGAGAATCCTTCCTCCTCTATGGAACAACAAAGGAGATTTGAGATGCAGTTAGGAAAACATCCTCAAATTCTGATAACACTTTAGAATTATTTGAGGTTAAAGCTGCAATGCATGATCTTCGCCAAGGGAACCTCACTATCACTCAATACTTGAACACTTTGTCTTGACATTGGCAGCATCTTGATATGTTTGAAAGTTATACATGGAGATGCCCTGGAGACACAACTCTATACAAAAGAATTCTAGAGCAGAAAAGAACCTTTAAATTTCTACTAGGACTAAAAAAAAACCTAGATAAAGTTAGAGGAAGAGTAACATTATACCAATAGACCCCTTCACTAAAGAACAACTTGAGATTTGATTTTTCCTTTATAGTAGATAATTAGGGCTGTAAGTACTTACCATGTATAGCATTCACTATCATCTATATGATGAAAGCAAATCCAATGGAAAAGGTCATTCAGACTAATTTGTCAATTCTCTGTAATGATTAGTAAGAAGAATCTAGTATTATATGCTGGAGTAAGCTTTCCTAGTTAAGAAAAGATTCTAATTCTTTTCTAGTTAATTATTTCCTGTTTATAGGCTGCTGTCTTGTATATATATAGAAGGATGTACTATGCCTAAGCTAAGTTGAATAAATCAACCTCTTTTCTCTCAAAATCTCGCAGGAACTAAAGCAAGCAGTTTTGCATCGATATAAATGCAATAACATTTCCCAAGTGTCAAAATAGGCTAGTACACATACCAGCCATGAAGCTTCATTCTGAAGAAATGGAGGAATATCCAAATGTTCAGGCCGTAAAAAGGATTGCAACAAGTGTATCTTCTCAGAGATCTCTTGGTCAATCCTCACATCCTCAGGAGAAATAGCAAATGTTCGGGAGAACAATTTTGTCATGATGTATTTCTCTAGTCCCTGTGTTATATGAAAGAAATGACAAAGAAGCGAAAAAAGTTGAGCGCAATTTGAAATCAAAATAAAACAATATGTTACTCTAAGATTGACAGAAGACACAAACGCTAAAAATAAAATAATTATGGACACCATTCCAATACTTAGGAAACCCATACATTCTAATGACAGGAATCAGTCACTCTAAGCCATATATCATATAACATATGGGTATGAATTCTAAGAAAAATAATCCAATAACTACCTCCATTGAGCAATCAAATTCATCATCAGTGGCACCTGCCCACAGTGGATGTTCCATGATAGCTGCTTCCATTGTTGAGAAAAACTCTTGTACCCTTTCGCTATCATTTTCAGGGTTGGCAGACGAAAATTGGAACGATACAATGAAGCTGAAACATATTTAATTTTCTTCATTAAAACTTACAACATCTCGAGCACTTGCAAACAACAACTTCCTTACAGAAAAATATTAACTGCACACAACTTCTTTTTTTTAAAAAAAAATGAAAAAATCTTTCAAGATTCGCAGCAACCAAATACAGCACTAGATATGGAAAAAAACAGAAAAGATTTTTTTACATAACAAAACAAATACTGAATTCACCATAAATTGCTAGATAATTCTTCCCTACAGGTAATAATAGAACACAGCCAAAATTCAATTCGGTTAAAATACAAAAACCAACCAACAATAACTAATTAATAATCAATTTCTATTCTAATAAAAATACTTTTTGCAAATTTTATTTTTCAACGATAAAATTCACATATCAGCAATCAATAAGCAATAATAAACACTAGCAATTTAACTCAAATAAACATGAGAAAAGAATTTTTTTTTACCTTTTGATGGATTTGACTAGATTGAGAGAAGCAGGATTTCGCATTTTATCAAGAAAATCATAAAACATAATTGACGATGACGATGAGTGACTCGCTGCTGTATCCATCGGATCAATTTTCAATCACTTCCGCTCCTTTAAGAAACAAAGGCGATGATCATAGTTCTTCGGCGATCTTTCCTCTTCCTCTTCTTCTCTCAAAAATAGGAAGACTTTTCTGTTTTATATTTTTTTTCCTCTAAAACGATTTTTTTCCTGCAGAGGTGAAGCGTGAAAGAAACAAAAGTTAACAGGGAGTAAAAGGGAGCGTGGGTTTATATGGAAACCCATAGCAATTATCTAACTACTAATCCGCGAGAGAGAGCTGCTGAGAGCAGAAGTAAGGTAAGCCGAGGTCGGAAACTAAAAAGGAGAGAAGACTGTTAGGTTTCATCACGTGATTTGATTTGGTGTTATTGTTAAGCTAGCCGTTGAGAGCAGTAGGAAGTCTACCCGGTTTTCAAATTTTATTTTGTTATTTTTAAAAAACAAATTATTTCACCATTATCTTTAAAAACAAATTAGTGTTTTTATATAATATTTTAATATTTAATATAATTCTAAACAATTACGAGCTTATTTAAATCTTATAATTATGGCTTAAAGTGGATTGGACTCGAATCCGAGTGCGTTATTCCCTTTGACATGAAATCTTTGTATAAATTCATTTGACAATTGTTTGTTATGAAATTAAATAAATCTTTAACATATATATTAACACGTTTAGTCTTGATGGGATTTTAATCATCAATCGTTTAATTTTTAAAAGTTAAGGTGAACACATTTCAAATATATTGGTTCTATTTAGAGAAATATGGGAAGTGATTTTTTATTTGAATCAAAGATGATCACGCTAGGAAACAAATTGAACACAAAATAATAATAAATAAAATACCAATAATACATATCTTAATTAAACTACATATTTGTTTTTATGCGAGGAAACCCCATCCCCCAAAAAACGTATTTTGTGGGTTCAGGTGAGGGAGTAAAATTTAGGTTGTCCCAATCTTTTACAACGGCTGCACGCCCTGACTAGAACTTGAGACTTATTATGTAGATCGCAAGCTCTTTGTCATTATATCATGCCTTTTGGGTCTAATTAAAAACTATGTGAAGCTTTCATCTTTGTTTTTTAATTTTTAATTATATTGTTTCAAAAATTGCTTTATCATTAAGAAAATTCCTATTTAAAAAAAAATCATTTTATTTCTTAAAATAATCTAAAATAAGTTAAATATATTTGCGTGTTTTTGTGTTTCAAAAGTCTTTTAAAAAAATTTTTGTTTCAAATTATTTTTTTTTTATTGTTTTAGATCATTTTAATATACTAATTTTAAATATATATATATATATATATATATATATATATATATCATTTGAATATGTTTTAAAATAAAATAGTTTGATACTAATGAAAACACAAATGGACACAATAATGAAAAAATCTAATCTGTATATTATGGTGAAATTTACCGACAAAATTTTTGATCTCTATATCCATCGGTAAATACTGACAAGAATATTTTCTTGGTGTACAATAAAAGAATTGTGGTGAGAAAAGAAGGAATAAAAAACACAAACAATATGACGACGTGTAATTTTTACAAAAAACGTTACCAACAAAATTAACTCGACAATAAAGTACTTCTATAAATATGCTGATAAAAAACTTTCTTCGGTGATAGTGTATTAATTATAAACGATGTTACCGACATAATTATGGAGGGTATTACAATTGGATTCAAATAAGTACATGATATTTTTAAAAGATGTAATGTTGAAAATTAATTTTTTTTTTTTTAAATAATTCATGAGACCATATATAATTTAATAATAATAAAATATTATGAATCACAATTCATATACATAATATAAAGGATAAACTTGAAGTTGAAAAATAAATAACCACGAGTAGTTAATAGTGTTTTGTGAGTGTCCCACTCTTTATTTTATTTTTTTAATATAATATAATTCGAGATATATGACCATCACTTATGACAAGGAATGCCAATTTTTCATGGTCATCATGTGTTTTCATGGAAGACTTCTTGTGGTTACAAAATAAAATATTTCTTCGTACTCAATGTAGTTTTCTAAATTACAAAGTCGAGATTTCTTGAATAACATTTATATAAATTAAGCTATAGTTGTTATCCAAACAAACAATTGATGATGGCTTGTTCATGTTAAAGCTCCTTCTGATTGAACAAGTCTAACAATGCCAGAGCCTGCAGTAGAACCATTAAAGAAAGTTTAACACACCCACAAAATCTTCTTGGTTACCGAGTTGATGATTACAAAGTAATCATTTTATCTAAAAATTTAAGTTGTTAAATAATGTTTTATAATATGATTTCTATTATTTTCTATTATATTATCTCAAGTAAAAGCTTTTGAGTTTAAAACTTGTACAGATCTACATTATCTTGTGCTTGATTTTTATCAAATAAAATAGGGTGGTGGGATTCAAACTCGTGAGTCAACAAGACGTTAATACCATGTTAAGCAATCATCTCACCTAAAAAATTAAACTACCATGTCAGTTTCAAAAATATGATTTATATTATTCTCTAGCAATAATCAGTCACTCTAACCCTATTAAGTGAAATACCTCTGGCACAGAGAGTTGTAACCGGAACTTGGGGCCATCATAGTGGTATAAAATTGGTCTGAAAGCATCTTCTTCCAATGGTTTGCATTTCTTCTTGAACCCAATTCTAACCTGAAATTAATAAATCTGCCATCATCACTTGAATATAACCTCACAGTGTAGATTAGTAAATCTGCCATCTCACTGTAACTCCTGCAATTTTACCTGAGCTGGAAATCTCGACTCCCCTTTACACTTCTTGTCTTCCCAAGCAGTTGGGTTCTATGTTTGACCCGCCAAAACTCACAGCCTTTATAATTTACGAGATCCGTACACATGCACCACAAGAGAAGAAAAAAAGAGAGAGAAGACATTGATGGTGTAAGATCTTTGGCAAGACTGTATGGGTGAAAGATTTGTCATCGTGCTAGGCAAACCTGGAATACTCCATGTAGCTGG
Organism: Salix udensis; assembly: GCA_029204005.1. Taxonomy (NCBI): domain Eukaryota; kingdom Viridiplantae; phylum Streptophyta; class Magnoliopsida; order Malpighiales; family Salicaceae; genus Salix; species Salix udensis. The sequence goes on from CM055037.1 coordinate 4,266,224, forward strand.
TGGGACGTGTAGTTATAGAGGAAAAGGGGTAAGCCTGGTGTTATAGCCCTAACAGAGTCCCTGTACTTGTGTGGAAGCCCTGCAAAAATGTGACATTCATTTCTTAAGACCATCCGTCCAGCCATAGCTTCAAAAACATGTTTGCAAGAGTTGCATAGGGGTAAACATTAATGGAGATATCATATCAGGCCATATATAATCAACTATAAAGTAAATATTATTGGTTATTGGGTTGCGTCTGATCGGCTCATGAGGGATGAGTTTGATTTATATATTTAAAGAAGTTACTAAAAGGTAATCGTTGAGGTAACCATTTCTCTATTTATAGGGACATAACCTGTTATGAAAAAATATGTTTTTGTAATTAAAAGAACATAGTTCTTTCTCTTTCTTTTCATCTCAATTTCTCTGTATTAACTTGACGAGATTTACAAAGATGTTTGTACTGTGAAATATCACTTTTAATTCTAGTAATTGAAAATGACACTGAAGTGATTGATTCAGAAATAAAAAAAAACAGAACCTCACAAATAAATTTTTCATTTCTTTCGAAATCTACAAATACCAAAGAAGGAGTTTTGTTATTGGGTTGTGCCTGGTTCACCAATGAATGATAAGCCTGATTCATATATCTAGAGAAGTTACTAAAATATAAACGCTAAGATAACTGTTTCTTTACTTATATAAATAGAGACATAACTCACTATGAAAAAATATGTTTTTATAATTGAAAGAACATAGTTCTCTTTTTTTCTTTCCATCTCAATTTTTGGTATTAACTTAAAAAGATCTACAAAGATATTTGTATGGTGAAATATCACTTTAATTCTAGTTATTGAAATGAAACTGAAATAATTGATCTAGGAATAAAAAACAAAATCTCAAAAATAAATTTTACTTTTCGAATCTACAAATGCCAATACCAAAGAAGGAGCTTTGTTAAACAGAAAGATTGCGAGAAATTTTACCAAACAGTTGGCGTCGAAGGTCTTCTTGCATTGTCTCATTGTTACACACGAAAATGTAGCCTCCCATGACTTCATTTCTTGGCAGCAGTTCAGCTGGGGGAAGTGTCTTGTAGCAGCACCACTTGAAATTACCACTCTGTTCCTGGTAACTGAAGAGAGATTTCCTGTAGCAGCCATCTTCATCTCCACATCGATTTTCCTCCATCTTTCTCGGCTGATTACTAAACACAAGCCTCGATGCAGCTGTTCTCCATCCTCGCAGCTCGTTCGCGGAAGCCATGGCATGCTGGGGCTGCCACATTGAGCTTTTTCCAGCACTGGAATCATTCTTGATTATCGACATTTTGAGTTTGAAAATTATTTTCTGCGAACATTGAACACCTAGTTGAGGACTATCTTGTGGGCTATATACACTTTGTTTTAATTCGTGATCTGCTTTCGGTTTTGTGGGATCTCTTTTCTTTTCACTTTTGTCTCTCTCCTTAACATTTGAATCAACTAGTCCGCCATTGCCTTCTATCTTAAAGTTGTTCAAATCGCTACGAAGTGTAATGAGATTTTGAAATCCTTTTTCTAGTTTTGGCCCACAGAATTCAGTAAGCAACTAGTTTTGTGGTTGTGTATCGCGGACTAATTTTTTCAAATTTTAAAAAAATATTAAAAATAAAAATAATTTTCTTAACTATGTTATTATTCCTGGTTTAATGTGTCGATATAAAATCTCGTAATCTATTTGTCTAATTCTAGTTTATAAATAAATTGCGTGGGAGCAAGACCGAATTAAATCAGTAAAAAAAAAATTATATTTTTTTAATTATATAATAAAAACATATAGTCATCAAATTGAACCGGTAACCTGAGTTAACATATCAAACTTATGAATCGGATTATGCACTCTAGTGGGATTAATTTTTTTTTTCAAAACTATTTTTTTAATTATATGTTAACAAAAAGAGAAAACCGCAAAATGAAACACCAATCCAATACTGAGATGTTGAAAAAAATAATTAAAAGTTAAACTCCTTAAATCTATGAAACTAGATCAACCAGTCAAACATGTGAACATGTCCATAGATTTCATAATGTTTAATAACAGGACTTTTCTTTATAACTATTTTTCTTTTACAATATAAGACCAAAAAAAAATAGATGTAAAAAAGTCAAGTTCAATCAAAAAAAGAAAACAAAACACCCCATAAAACCTATTTTGTCTTTGTAATTTAGTTCCTCGACAACGAAAAAATTGAAAAAAACAAGATAAATATATATTAAAATATTTAATACCTCAATATGGATATTTTACTTGGTTGCGTTTAATGATTTTAAAAAAAAATGAAATAGAAATCAACATACATATAAGATTTATTGAATAAAAAACATATTATGCAAGTATGCATATATTAAAAGTATTATAAGATATAAATATTTTTTCATTACAAAAATAAATTTTATATATATATATAACTTACAAATAAATTATACTAATCTCTTCAAAAATTAAAAATATACAATATAATAATAAAAAAAACAATAATCACTATTTAAAAAAAGGATAAATAAGCTATAATGTAGAATTGGATTTATTTCAAAACAAAAATTATGAATGCTACACATATTCAAACTACTAGAAAAACTATAGTATAGAATGATAAGATCACACAAAGTTGAATCCTCAACAAATAAAATGTCAAAAAATAACAACAAGAAAAAAAAACAATCACACAGAAGGATATAAACAAAATAATGGTAAAAAATAATTAATTGTAGGGAAAATACAAATTTTCAATTGTGGGTTAGCTGAAAAAAATAAAACAATAAAAACTTTGGTTGAAAGATGAAATTGAAAGCAAAAACTTCAACAAAATGGCCAAACAAAAAATGAAAAATAAAAAATAAAACATATGAGAAATTATAATTTAAAGACTAAATTGAAAATTAAAACTTATATAAAAAAAAGAACATAATAAGAAATTAAAAGAATAAGGACTGAAATCAAAACACAAAACATTTTATAAATTATAATTTGGAAATTAAATTAAAAAAATAAACATCTATAAAATCAAAAGAATAAAATAAGAAATGAAAAGAATTACAACTAAAAGTAAAAGTATAAAAGGAATAAGAGCAAAATTTAAAAATTAAAAGAATGAGAACTGAGAAAAAAAACATATGATAAATTGTGATTGAAAAAAAAACATATGATAAACATATGATCTAAATTGAAAAAAAACTTCTATAAAAGGAATGATAACAAAATAAGAAATTCAAAAAAGGACTAAAATTAAAAAACAATAAGGAGAATGGGTACTTTACTTGTTATATTAGAGAAAAAAAGAGGAAAAAAAGAAACAATTATCGTGGATATTCAACCACCATACGTCTATATGTGGCATACCATGTAGAAGAGGACACATTAACCCATCTAGAAAAATAATAGATGGCTAGATTTGACCACAGGTAGTGTCGCATATGCCACCTTAGTGACACAAACTCCACCCTATTTGCTAACTTGTGTAGAACAAGTGCAAACACTTCTCAATTAAAAATTAAAAAGAAACTAAACTCTCCCTATAGACATGTTGATTATACAAATCCCCGTGTGAAATACAAAAATACCCCTAAAACAATTTTTATTTTATTTTTTCTAAGAATAAAAGCATGTTTTCACTTTACATGGATAATAAAAAAAACTTGATACTCGCTTTTTTTATCTTAGCCCAACACTTTTTTTTATCTTAGGGGAAAAGATAATGAATTTAAAACTGTTATTTTTACTTTTAAGAAGCTTGTAAAAGGTCAAGAAAGTCATTGATTAATAATTCTTAATTTTATTAATTTTTGGGGTAAAAGAATATTTTTAGTGGTTTAAAAAATAAAAACGAAGCATACAACATAAAATAATGTTTTAATGACTAATCGACCATTAGAAATGATTTAAAAAAACCCTAACCTCAAGACTCAAGTTTTCCCCACTCAAAGGTAAAAAAGTAATTTCATTGTAGCAATACATAATAAAATGTGTATAGTCCTACAATAAAACTCCCATGCATTTTAGCTATTTTTTTTTAAAGAAAAAGTATTAAACCTGACATAATAGGTCAATCTTGAAACCTCAAAACCTATTTTTTAAATTGAGTTAAGACTCTAGTTTTCAAAAATTCCATCTGAGAGTTAACCCAAAATTAGATTGATTGATTTCATGGGTCTAAATGCAATTTTAGGAACCGGTAAAAACATCAATTTATTTTTGGAGAGGAAACAATGATAGAGATAAAGACAAATTGGATCAATCTTAGTCGCCCAACAATCCATATAGCGGACTCCATTGAGTTTAATAATTTTTTTATAAACAATTTATTAAATTATATAATAAAAATATATGGTCTCCAAATTAAGCATTAACCTAAAAATAAAAAATTATTTGATATAGTAAAAATAACTCTATAAAAAGTAAACAAAAATAAATAATGGAATTTATTTCCAACCTTCTAACATTGAAGGATAAATCAAGAAAAAAGGTAAAAAAAAACAATTAAAGAATAAAAAATGCATATCTAGCTAGTGTGTGAACTCTTCAAACCCATAAATTACCCAAGCTAGGATGTCATACCTATGAACCAGGTTATGAACTTTAATGAGATTATAATTTATTTATTTTAAAACTATTTTTACTTAACAATATAATAACAAAATAAATAGTCATAAAATCAAATACAAACTCAATACTAAGATGTTGAAAAAAGTAATTAAAAAACAAAAAAAAAAGTTATTCTAGCCAGATTTGCGAGTAAACTTAATCAACCAATCCTACAAACATGTCCAAGGATTTTATAAAGTTTAATAACATGACTTTCTCTATAACTATTTTTCTCTTACAATATGAGACAAAAACAATAGATGTAAAAAAAGAGTCAAGTTCAATAATAAAAAAAGAAAAAACACCCCATCAAACCTATTTTGTCTTTGTAATTTTGTTCCTCAACAAAGAAAAATTGGAAAAACTGAGACAAATGTAGATCAAAATATTTAATACTACAATATGGATATTTTACTTGGTTGTGTTTAATGATTTTGTTTTTTATAATAAATTTGAAATAGAAATCAACACGCATATAAGATTTATTGAATAAAAAAAGAAAAAAAATATATTGTGCAAGTTTGCATATATTAAAAGGATTATAAGATATACATATTTTCTCTTCATAAAACTCAACTTAATATATATATATCTTACAAATAAATTATACTAATCTCTTCAAAACTTAAAAATATACAATATAAGGGAAAAAACAATCACTATTTAAAAAAGGATAAATAACAAAAAATAACAAAACAAAATCACATAGAAGTGAAATAAAGCTTAAAAATTATATATATATATATATATATATATATATATATATATATATATATATATATATATATAAAGTTCTAAATTAATAAAAATAAAAGAAGAAAATAATAAGGCTAGCCTTACCCAAGCTAACATGGTAAATAATTTGGACATTAAAAGAGGAGTTAATCCAGATTAACCTAATAAACTTGTGTTCTAGATCATGATTTTAGGATAATTCAATTAAAAAATTGAAGAAAACCACAAACCCATTTAAAAATAAAAATAAAAAAATATCAAACAACGATATTAGTTAAGAAGATAAGATAAAAAAAAACAAAGATATCAATCCTTGATCCAGTCCATAAGCACCATACATGACATAATCATGAGCCCAATCCCTAGGAAATAAAAAAATAAAAAAATTGTGCAAGGCTATACATATTCAAACTATTAGAAAAAACGACTGCAAAAAGATAAGATGAAACTAAGAAAAAAAATCACAGAAAAGTATTTTTAAAAAATGAGGGCTAAGCAAAAACATTAATTAGAGGGCACATAAATATTTTCAATTGAGGGTTAAATTCAATTTATAAATAACATTAACAAAATAGAAAAAAAACAATGATTGTTAAATTTGAAAAAATAAAACAATATTTTTTTTTTATTAAATGATGAAATTAAAAAATAAAAATCTTGCCGAACAACAAAATGTAGTAATAGTCTATCAAAAACACCCCATCATTTCTGGTTGAAAGTCTATTTTCCACAAAAATTGCGAGTTAAAACAAAACAAAAAAATTTGGTCTAAGAATAATACAAAGAACTAACTTGTTAATGTTTTAAGGAAATGCTTATCTTTTCTTTTCTTTATTATCTAAGAATCTTTAAAATAATTTTTAGTAATCCTTAAACCAATTGGGTACTTGTTTTCCCTATCTATCCCCATTCGTTTTAACATGTCGAAGGCTTACCACGTTCTTTGCTAAGACAAAAGCTATATGAACCCAGTACTTGAGAGTGCTTCCATCTCCAGTGTGGTCTCACGTATGATCCGATTCCCAAAGCAGACAGTTTTGCAGCTGTTTTACTCTTGCAGTACGTAGCTTGTTTGTATTATTTCTTGTGGAAGTTATCGACAATCTTCTTGATCCTGCAGTTAACAAACATAAGCTACCGCAACCTTTCTGAATGATTTTACCGTCCTCAAAATATTGGAGGTACGTAGTCACAACTATTCTCCCAAATAACGATGCCGCACGATGCCTTGCCTCTCATGCATCGACTGCTCAACTCAAGAGATCAGATTTTCAAATTATAAATTTTGGGATTAAGAAAAATATTTTTTCTAGTCTCATGTTTGAGCTTTATAGTTATTAATATGATGATTACTAGAGGTTTATATGATTGTGAAGTTTCAGGGTTTCGTAGTATTAGCCGAGATACGCACAAGCTGACCCAATCAACCACGTTAATAAATAAATAAATCACATGTTGATTAGATGCAACTAGCTGGCTAGATAGATTTGTGAGGAAAATATAAACAAAACTTAGATTACTATACTCTTAATTGCATCGACTACTCAACTCAAGAGATCAGATGCTCAAACTATCTACTAGGTAGTCTGGTAGTAAAATTTTGAGACTAAAAAAAATATTATTTTATGATCTCAGATTTAAGCTCTGTAGTTGCTAATATGATGGTTATTAGAGGTTTATATGATCGTTAACTTTAAGACTTATAGGATTAGTCGAGATGCACACAAGCTACCCGTACAACACCTTAATTAAAAAAAAAGAGAGAGAAATCAGATGTTCATTAGCCTGTTAACTTCTGGAACAGAACCATACATGATTAGATGCAACTAGGTGGCTAGATAGATTTGTAAGGAAAATATAAACAAAACTTAGATCACTATACTCTTAATTGCATGCATTAATTGTTATAAGCAAGCTAGTTCTTGCTAATTAATTTGCAACGGAAGAGTTCCAGAGAAAAAAGGGGACGTGGGGTTGACCTTTAAATTAACAATGGCTCTAGGCTTTCTTCTACCTAAACAGTACGTTACCTTTAGGCCTTGTCAAGATCGCAAGTGTCCAGACAATGTTAATGTGTGAGCACATCTTTTTCTGCCCAAGCTAGCTGCTTGATTCGAACTTTGCAGAGCTTCAATTACTGTTTCTAAGAATAATCTGTGTGAATATATCAAATTAACCAGCTAGTGCAACGAGGAATTGTTTGCCATGCCATGCTATACATGAGGAGCTATATGTAAGAACTGTTGACATAGGACTCAACGTTGTTAAGGAATCAACTCACTTAAAAATTTAAATTGTGAGGTGAGACTGCATAGTATGATTTATATTATTTTTTAATATATCTCTTTAAGTGAAAGTTCTTTGGACTTGAAACTTACATAGGTGCATATTACCTTGTACTTATTTTTTCATCAAATAGAATGAGGATGTTGATATTCGAACTCGTGACTGTTGGGTTAACAAAACTATAATACCATGTTAAAGAACCAACTCACCTAAAAACTTAAACTATTAGATGAGATCCCATAATATGATTTATATTATTCTCTAACAAACCTGATCATTTATTTCACATATATATATATATATATATATATATATAATATAATTTACTGTATTTAAGAATAATCTGTGTGAATATATCAAATTAACCAACTAGTGCTACAAGGAATTGTTTGCCATGCCATGCTATACATGAGGAGCTATATGTAAAAACTGTTGACATAGGACCTTGACATTATTAATAACTAATTCATTTAAAAATTTAAGTGATTAGGTGAGACTCCATAATATGATTTATATTATTTTTTAATACACCTCCTTAAATAAATAAAAATTAAACTTGAAACTTGCATAAACTCATACTACCTTGTGCTTGGTTTTTCATCAAATAGAATAAGGGTGGTGAGATTCGAACTCGTGACTGCTAGGTTAACAAAAGTATGATATCATGTTAAAGAACTAACTCACTTAAAAACTTAAATTGTTAGGTGAGACCCATAATATGATTTATATTATTCTCTAACAAACATGATCATTTCTTCCATGGCTATAATATATGCAGAACTACTTTTGATTAACGGTTAAAACCCTTATATTTATTTAAATTTCCACCAAAATAAGAAAGATACATGCATACATATGATCTGCTCGAGAATTAGGGTTTGAAATCTTGTGAACATCTTGCCACGGTGTTGGTCCCCAGATCAAGGACAATAAATCCCAAAAAACAGAAGGAAATGCGTGCAATTCAATCAAGTAAATTAATCGGAAACCTCTTAAAGTCGTACCCGCATGTGCATGCCGATGCTATGGCGACTGCGCCTCCACCTGTTGTTGTTAATCGGGACTCTGTAAACTCAAAGTTCACTTAAGAATGATAACAATGGAGTATATAAAACTATTTATCCCTCAAAATTCCTGGCCGTCCAATCAAAACGCGAGAGTTCCAAGAAGGTCTAGTAGCTGTTTTCTCAATCCTTTGCTTTCGATAACAATCAAATTTCCCATATTTTTTATAATTTTATTATTTTCTCGGGATCATTTCTCGCTTTAATTAATCCTATTCAACTAGAAAACCAGGTAGCATGAAGCAGGCGAGTGAGAATCAGGTGGCATGCAGGAAGCGAGTGCCACTTGTATGCTCAGCGCGTGGAATGTAATGCTAAACAATAGCTGTCTATGTGCTTTGTTCATTGATCTTGAGAAATATTGTATATTCTAATTAAATAGTTAATACAAAATCATTAAATGTTAAAATGATTATTCGAGACGATATGATATAAAATTAGTAATAAATAAATAATCATGGTGTCCTCTGCAAGTTTCTGTTTTCTGACTTTCTCTTGACAGGGTGTTATAATGTTATATAAGCTGTTCAAATTCATCAGGAGACTAATTCATTCAATAAATAATAAATAATATATAATATATAATAGTAAATTTGTAATTATAAAAAAATATGGCTTGCTTACTAATTAAGAATGTGTGTATATTATAAAATATTGAAAAACAATCTTATACATGAAACTATAGATAAGAGATTGAAACTAATTCCTAACGTACATCCAATGTATATACTAAAAATATAATCAAACAAAATCAATAAAAGATACTTAAGAATATAATCCAAGGTTGTCAATACCGTTCCGGTTTTTCTATTGAAACGGAACGTTTCGGTTTCGGAGCGTTTCGGCGTGCCGTTTCGAGGTTGTACTGTTCATATATAATTAATTAATTATATATATAAAAAAAATTAAAATATTAATTTAACAAGTATAATTTAAATTCAAGATAAATTAACTTTAAATTATACGATACAAACACAAAGTCAAACAAACATAATCTTAAAATTAGAAACATCTCTAAAATTCCAAAATATTATGATAGTAAAATGTTCTAAAATAAAAGAAATATTATGATTTTGAGCCGGAACGGTACCGAGACGTTCCTGCCGGAAATTTCCGGAACAAGCCGGAATTAAAACCGAGACAAAAACAACACCATTTCGTCTCGATTTTTTTAATGGCACGGAATGTTCCGGCCGAAACGGAACGGAATTAACAAGCCTGATATAATCCAACTGAGTTTTTTGGTGGTGGTATCAAAGAACTTCATTGCTCATCACTTGATCGGTGCGAAAAAACTATCTTCAATAAGTCTCATATAATTCCAATGCCACCATCTTGTTTAGATATACTCATAAACAAGATTTAACAATCTCAAAATTTGTACTCATTACCTCTCTAAGTGGATTCTTAGGAAATCACGAATCAAACCAAATTTCTTATTTTACTATGTTCAACTCCATGTATTACTCTATCCATAGAATACATTGAATGTACAGAAATGGCTATAAAAAGAATTTTTGTATCCCAAGAAGATATTTTACAATAAACTCAAACCTAGGCTAGGCTTAAACTCGAGCAGGTTGAGCCATACATGTATTGGTTTAAATCAAAGTTCATTTTATTTAGGTGTTCTGATCTCTAGCTAAGAGTTTGGGTGGTATTTGAGCCTATTTTTAACTTTTAACATTTCCACTAAATAAATCGCTATAAAAGATTAATTATTTTCTATGTAAGATAAAAGTTTTTAGAGGATTTTGAATATCTTCAGAACATGTCAACTAAGGGTTATTTGAGACCAATTTTTTATTCACCCATGTTAAATAACTTGTGTCGAAAATTAAATTCAAACAAAACTTTAACCCAAAACATAAATGGATCTTATTTTAATTTAACCTCACTAATCGTGTTTTAAATAAAAAAATTCAACAATATAAAGCTATTCTTGATGTGCTTTCATTGTAATTGTATGCTTACATAATTAGCGCAAATATATAAAGTTCATCATTCATTTAGTAGTTCGTTTGAGCGTGGTGTGATAACAAAGGACTTGCGATTTGCACAACAGATTTTGAGTTTGAATCAGGACGTGCACCCTTTAAAAGAGTTTGGAATAACCGAAGTTTTACTCGCTCATCTATATCCATAAAATACGATTTCTGAAGGTGAGGTTTCCTTTGATCATTAAAAAAAAACTCATTCATTTAGTAAATTTTGAAGTATAATATGTGTGAAGGAAAGATAGAGGAAGCCGTGCCTAGGAAAAGGAAGAGAAAAATCTATACTTAGCAGCGTAAGTTCCCATGGTTTTGTACCCGCAGACCTTTCCAACCATGGAAGATGACTGCAGAATCAATATACTAAGCGGATTTATCAAGAGAGAGATCTAGGGATTTTAATAATAAGTGGCCCATTTTGCGAAGAAATGTTAAGGAAATTTACAAGTAATATTATTAAATTTGTATTTTCCCAAAAAAGAAACACCCTGACCTAATTAATTTGGCAATGCATGGACGTAGTAAACCTCCATATAAAATTAAGGAAAGGTGTGGCCACGCTCCACAAAAGCATGTGGAGATACGAAACCATCGTAGAGTAAAACCACAGCGAGAAAAAGAAACTCGGTTATATATAAGCTATGGTCTAAATCCTCATGCTTGCCTTTCACGATATCTTTAGCCATGCCCGCCGCCGTAGTAACTGGCCGTCAACTTTTCTCCCACCACCATTCAAGCAGCTTCCCCGTTGACAATCATCGTCGTATTTAAGCCCCATGGCCGAAGGAAATGAATGCTATTTACACATTTATACACCCAGACCTTTAAAGAGTTAGTTAACAGTAACGATCGTTATTTTCTTCAGATCATCAGCCAAACAGTTGTACTAGATAGTTGCATGGTGATGGCGACATCTACTGGTGGTGTGCCTCCCGGTTTCCGGTTCCACCCGACTGATGAAGAACTGCTCCATTACTACCTGAAAAAGAAGGTTTCATTTCAGAAGTTTGATATGGAGGTCATTAGAGAGGTGGACTTGAATAAGATGGAGCCCTGGGAGTTACAAGGTAAACTATAATCTAAGTTTATTGTGGTGTTCATAGCTTGAGTTTATGTATTTCATTGGAATATATGAGGATTTTAATTTAAGCTCTCTTCGAGATTATATGTTTTTGCTGAAACAATTCCACCCTCTTCATCCTGATTTTTGTTCTTTTCATTTTAATCTCAAAATAATCTGATAATTACCATTTTTTCATGAAGATTTTAAGAGTAAAATTTCATCTTTTTTTATTTTTCTATTTTGCTTTGATAGTTTTGTGCTTCAATGGGAATTACATGAGATAAAAACTTGGAATTACAAACAATAAGATCCACTATGTCAACCAATTAAAACATTGTTTTTATTTTCATCTAAAAAGTTGTAATAATAAGCAAACATTAGAGCCCGTTTGGTTGCTGAGAATAGTTCTTCATTTTGTATATTCATTTTTTTTTCTACTTTCTTTCCTTTTGTATAGAAAATTTGTTTATTTAGTAAATGTGCTAGACCATTTCTCACTTTGGAAATTGAAAAGTAGGTTCGAAAGCAAGTTTTTGTCTAAACATTTTTTCTAAGCTTTTACTTGTATAGAAAATTTGTTTATTTAGTAAATGTGCAAGACTATTTCTCACTTTGGAAATTGAAAAGTAGGTTCGAAAGCAAGTTTTTGTCTAAGCATATACTTATATATAGTTATCTTAAATTCTCTTGATTATTATAAATAACCTTATATATATACTTATATACTATCTAATTTATTAGTATCCGTCATCTGCACGGGGATGTTGCGGCTACAAAATATTATATATATATATATATATATATATATATATATATATATATATATATATATATATATGTGATTTGGTATGCCTTGTAGATTTGGTTATCTGACCCCAATCTATTCAGACATCAACCAGACGCAGTCATCCACAGCTGATAAGCCATTCAAATTGAGATTTCAAGAGCTGAAACAGCTCCAGAACATTGACAGAAACATAATTATAGAATATGGTGGATTTGTACAGGGACATCTTCAACTGATGTTTTTCTAAAATTGTATTTTACATCAAGCTGATGTGCGTATAGCTAGGTTAAATGATTACACTATCTCTAATGATTTGATGATTTTACTATAGTTGCTACATAATAATATAAATCATATTCTAGAGTTTCACCTATAAGTTTAACCTTTTAGTTCAGATGGTTTTTTAATATGGTATTAGAAGCTGTATTGACCCAGCGGTCACGAGTTCGAATCTTACCACTCCTATTCTATTCGATAAAAATCAAGCACAAAATAGTGTGGACCTATGCAAGTTTCAAACCCAAAAGACTTTCACTTGAGGAATGTGCTAAAGAATAATATAAATTATATTGTAACGCTTTATTTACAAGTTTAATTTTCTATATAACATGATTATTTACATGAATGTGTGTGTGCAGAGAAATGTAGAATTGGGTCAGCGCCGCAAAACGAGTGGTATTTGTTCTGTCACAAGGACAGGAAATACCCGACTGGGTCACGAACGAATAGAGCAACAAATGCAGGGTTTTGGAAGGCAACAGGGAGGGATAAGTGCATCAGGAACAGCTACAAGAAGATTGGTATGAGGAAAACACTTGTTTTCTATGGAGGAAGAGCTCCTCATGGCCAGAAGACTGACTGGATCATGCATGAGTATAGGCTTGAAGATGGTGATGATGATCCAGGAAACTTTGGTGTAAGTCTTTCTGTCTGTTTTACAAGACCCGACGAGGGCTAGCTAGCTCTTGTTAATTTGTAAAAATATTCAATCTTTTTTTATTTTACTGATATCTTTCAGGATTCTTTTTTTAAAACAGAATTGGTAAAAACAATAATTTCTACGAATAGAAATGATTTTGTATCTCATAGGAAACCAAAACGAATAGGAGTGTCATCGCTATTGTCATATCCATGCATGATCATCTCCTCTATGTTTAGGATAGATTCAAATTAGCAAATCTCCCGTGTTGAGAATCGTACTCATCATGTTTTTACCAAGATATATTTGTAAAATTTAGCCATAAAATTTACCAAGTATAAGATGTTAAAGTATAATATAAATTATATTCTAGGACATCACCTAAAAGTTTAAGATAGTTCTTTAACATGATGTTAGAGTCTAATTGACTTAGCGGTCACGAGTTCGAATTTCATCATCCTCATTTTATTTGATAAAAATAAAACACAAGGTATTATAAACTTGTACAAGTTCAAACCCCAAAATCTTTCATTTAAGAGGATATGTTAAAGAATAATATAAATCATATTCTATGAACTTATCTAAAATCTTAACCTCTCGAGCCACTTATAACGTCCTTCTTTCCTAGCAAGGATGGCTCAACCAGGCTTTGTTGATAAGGTATTTGTTTTGTATGAATGTGCAGGAAGACGGGTGGGTGGTATGCAGGGTGTTCAAAAAGAAGAATCTATTCAAGGTCAGCAGTGAAGGAGGAAGTACAAGCATGAACTCATCTGACCAGCAAGTCCACTCATCAAGCTCCAATCAATCTCGAACTTTCATGCACAGAGACAGCCAGTACCTCCTCCGTCAACACCATAACCATGGAAATACTCATCAACAGCCATACGAGGCTGAGCTCGAGCTTCACTACCCTCCTCACATGGCAACACCCCATCAATACTCTCTCTTCCAATCCCAAACCTTACTCCCAACCAGTAAGTCCTTAGGTTATGACTACTCCGGCCTCCACAAGGAATCATCGGCCATGGTCAAGCAGCTCATGTCAAACCCTAGGGATTGCGAGAGTGGCAGTGAAAGTCTGAGGTACCACGCGTGCGAGCCGGGATTAGAGGTGTGCACGTGTGAAGCACCTCAGCCAATGGTTGCGGGAAGAGAAGATCATCTGGGTTTGAATAAATGGGCTATGCTTGATAGGGTTGTCACCTCGCATTTAGGAAATGAAGATTCTTCTAAAGGGGTGAGGTTTGATGATGCAAGCAACGCGCCGTCCACGCACCCGATTAATCAGCTCTCGTTACGTGAGGAGATGAATTTTTGGGGCTATGGGAAAATAGTGGTGTGATTTGTTCTTAGCTCCTTCCACATCTCTTTTTGAATGACTTCTATGAACATGGACTGAAACCAGTTCGAAAAATGGGTTTCGTTTATATTTATTGTAATTGTAATTGTAATTGTAATTGTAATTGATGATTGTACGTGGGATATATAAAATATGGAGTTGGACTCAACTCAATTTGTCAGATTGTAATGATCTCTGGTTAAATTTAAAATAGAAAACAAAACACTAAGAAATAATCATCAATTTCTTATTCTTCCTCTGAAATCGAGACTCGACTCAAAGTGATTGTGTGAGAGTTCGAAGTTGTTTTTAAAAATGATTTTTATTCAGAAATATATTAAAATAATATTTTATTATTATTTTTTAAAAATTATTTTTGATATCAGCATATAAAAATGATCTAAAAACACCCAATTTTTTTTAATTTGAAGTGAAAACTAAAAATATATATTTTTTATTTTTTTTAAAAAAACACTTCTGAAACGTAGTGTGAAACACCCCCAAAAGGTCTTTGGAAAACACTAATACCAGGTAAGATACAATTTATGAATTTCTATTAAAGTTTAAGAGCTAATAATAACACCAAAATTAAACATTTGCATGTTTTTTAAATAAAAAAAGCAATAATTATTCACAACAATACAGGAAGAGAAAGCTATAATCGATCATGATTGATTAAAAAAAAGAAATTGACCATAAAAATTTGAATGCGCAGATAGCTAGAACCTATAGTCCTATTCAAAGTGGAAATTCTTAACGGAATAGCTAATCAAAAGTCTTAGACTAGCATAAAATTCATGTGTGCATCAATAAAAGAGAGATTTAGCTTGTCTTATGATTTAATAAATCTCTTTATATGATACCAATATATGTGTAAGATTAGAATTACTTATTTGTAAGTAGGAATCAAACTCTTTAATAATATAAATTACTTATTAATGGAAATAAGGTTTCATCAAATAAATTACTTATTTGATGAAACCTTATTTCCATTAATACTTCTATAAGATGCTACCATAGATCACATCGACTGACTTAACTAAAATAGTCCAGCGCCTAAAGAGGTTTTACATTGTTATACATTGTGGTTCAGGAAATAAAAAATTAAGAGCATTATAGTTATACCAAGAATAAGTATACAAATTTACTACTAAAATGAATGGAGTGAAACATAAGTGTCATAACTCATTTTTAACCCTCTATTTTTATCATATTTTAAAAAAATATAACAAATATATTTCTAACATAATTTGGCTTCTTTTTAGTCATTTTTTTAATTTTTGACCACTTCACATATTAGGGACTAATAAAAAAACTTATTTGAATTTCAAAGAAAAAAAAAGGAAAAAAAAAGGAACAAGATGTTTAAAAAAAGGGATTTTTTAAGAAAAATATTTGAAGCTAATCGAGGGTGGTGGAAGTTTTTAGAAAAATCAAGAAAATAGTAAAAGGGTGTAGAGTTTAAGTGTCAAGAGAATATTTTGGATTGTATAAATAGTTTATTAGTCTCTCACTCTAGATAGAAAGATAGTCACATGATAAGAACACTCCCATAAAAAAAATTCTTACACAGAACTTATCCCCCACTCACACCTAACCAAAACACACTTTTAAAAAAATCATCAAAACCAAGAAAAATAGCCAAAAACAAAGTTTCCACACTTCTCCACTCACTGATACATACACATATTTTGAATTAGAAAAAAAAAAACTCAAATGTCATCTCTCACACTAAGAAACATAAGATTAAAAAAAAACACATCACCCTACACATGTACTCTCACTTATCGTTTTCCCTACAATCACTACACACACAAAGATTAATAAAGAAACAAACACACAAAATGCTTCTCTCTCTCATTAGAAAGACCAAAAAACCATCTATTTCTTACATAAAAATACAAACACAAAGGATTACCATGTTTTTCCTCCAAAACAAGTCATCAACAACACCATCCAAAAATAGAAACACTCTCCAACACACATTCTCAAATTTTGAAAAGAAAAAGAAATAAGAGCAAGCTCTTTCTTTTCCAAAGACCAAACAAAAATGTCACTCTCCTTCTTTAAAAACACATACAAACCTGTGTGTTTTTCTTAATCTCTCACAAAACTTTAAAACACAAACCAAATACACACCATGATAGTCTTTTAAACAATATAATTAAGAGAAAGAATAAGAAAAAACAAAACTAAAAAGAAAAAGATTTGATTTCTTATATAAAGAGAAAGAGCTTTAAGCTTCAAACCGGATGATCTCTCTTTTTAGCTATCATGAGGTACATTATAGGTACCAATAGAGATAGAAAGAGTTAATATATCCCATAAATCCCTTCATATGCTCAAAGATCTTGTCAGTGCATGGGGAAACACATCATGTTTTTATTGGTCTTCTGACGTTTGCAATAAACATGCCATCTTTATAATCATTGACTTCTAGTAGCTCTGATGATCATTCATTCCATCATTGCAGGTTGATGATTTTGAGTTCCTAAACTTTTTTTTAAAATAAGTTTAATTGTATAAAAGATGGAAACGATATAAGAATATTACGATAGGCATATTTCTTGAGATACAAGAGGGAAAAACAAAAAAAAACAAAGGAAAATATAATGAACTAAAATATGAAAGGGATCAAGATAAAAGGTTGAAAAAAAAGCTAGCTAAAATATGGAGACATTCCTTATTAATTAACTAGTTGACCGCACAAATTTGAAAAAAGTCCAAAAAAGGGAGATAACATAGGGATGGTAGGGCATTAAATCCCCTAAAGGCCCTTAAAATGTCTCAAATATTTATTGTGATAGTGCACTTGTAATCTAAGTGCCTCAAGTGAGTTTAAATCAGTTTGAAGATATCTTTAGTGAGAGATAGAAGGGGTTGGAAGTGATGGTTAAAGAGTCGGTTGTTCCTTTCACACCTTAGGAATAGATTGTGATGGAAAGAAAGAGGCATGCTAGCAAATAAGTTATTTGCTTTGATAGGTGTAGGAAACCCATTGGAGAAGCTAGTGCTAAGGGATGTTAAGTTGGTGTATTGTATCTTTGTGGTTGATTGTTCCCCATATGTTTTTGAAGTAGGAACACTGGAAAAACAAGTGATCATGTGTTTCCAAATGGTTCCCATAAAGGATGCATGTTGGGCTTGATATACTCCCTACAATGTGAATCTTTATCCATGGTACAAAGTTTCTCTTGTGAGGCAAGCCACAATATGAAAGATTGACGAGGGATATGGTCAAGGAACCATATGAGATGATGCATGGTATTTACTGGCCTTTTGATTTTCGATCATCAATGAAAGGTTGAAACATTCATCTGCATTATTCTTTTTATTTTGAAGATTTTTCTTCCAAAACAATAATGAATTGAATGGAATGTTGATGTTCTTGAAAGATATCTCGTGATGTAGGATTGTGTGAACCCAACTTATCTATATGGATTGTTTATTTGTAAAGAGGTTCCATATATGCTTTATGGTGGTGACAATGTACCATGTTTTTATTGTTTTGATACCAAGTCCTTTTTATTTTAGGCCATCTAATAATTGAACAAGGTAGAATAAAAATTCTAAACCAATATAGTTTGAATAGAGAAGTGGACAAATTTGACGAGTTATAGGGGCATGCATAGGTGAGTGAGGTTTGAGGTCCAAAGTTTATTTTGAGATAAAATATGATATGTTAATGATATACAATCTATACGAGTGAGTCTTGTTGTTGTGAGGGAGACTCCAAGGTATTTAATTGGAAATGCTTTATGTTAGAACCCCAGGGTGATTTATGATGGATTCTTGAAGGT
Organism: Salix udensis; assembly: GCA_029204005.1. Classification (NCBI taxonomy): domain Eukaryota; kingdom Viridiplantae; phylum Streptophyta; class Magnoliopsida; order Malpighiales; family Salicaceae; genus Salix; species Salix udensis. The sequence continues at coordinate 4,284,819 of CM055037.1, forward strand.
GCACACCAATTCTGGATAGGTAGAAAGAAACTTTTTGCATGATTGATGATGAGGCCAAAACATTTGGTAAAGGTTTTTAGGGAAGTGTTTACAATCTCATTTGAGGCCCTGTCAGCATAGCAAAACAACATGAAACCATTTATAAAAACAAATGTTAATGATATTATTTTTCTTTGCACCTTCAATGGAGCATGAAACTAAAGTGATTAGTGACCTTGTTAAGAATACCACTCAAAATTTCCATTGACAACATATAGAGGGTGATATTGGATCCCCTTGATAAATGCCTCTAGTGGAGTGGATAAAACCATGGAGATCACTATTTATATTGATGGAGAAATGAGTCAAGGTGATATATGTTTGGATCCATGTTATCATATATTGAGGAATAGCAATAACCTATAAACCTGTTAAAAATAAATAGCCAAACAACCCTATCAAAAGCCTTTTTGAGCTTCACATCTAGTTGGACCCTTATTTAGGTGGTAATTATGCATGAGTTCTTAAGTGAGGGGGGTTGCATATGAGATTTGCCTTCTAGAAAGATAAAGCAGATTGGGAAGGGTCAGTGACCTCTGAGAGAACTACCTTTAACTTGACAATAAAAATCTTGAAAATGCATTTATATAGTACATGATAACAAAAGATAAGGTGATAATTATTCATACAAGCATAATTTTCAACCTTTTGGCACTAATGTTATTCTTATGGCATTAATACATCTAGAAAAGGTGTTACTTATGAAGAAATACCTAATAGCATTGATGAAATATTCCCCAACCATGTTCTAGACGTGCTTGGAGAAGAAAGTTGTGAAACTATTAGGACCGGGGCTTTGTCATCAAGAATGAATATAAGAGTTTTTTTTATTTCTTCATGTGTGATTGATTGAAAATAGGGATAAAGGCTACTAGGATGAAATTGGGAAAGAGTATGGTGATTTTAGTTTCAAACAAGGTGGGAGGGGTTGTAAGAAAGTGATCATAACAAGTATTATCTTGCCTAGAGCCTATTAGTTAGTGACTAGGTTACCTTTCTCATCAAGTAAGTTGTGAATTTTGTTTCCAACCTGGCAATGTAAAACTGATTTATAGAAATAATTGGTGTTTTTATCACCAAGATATAGTCATTGGATCCTTGATTTTTGCTTATTCAAGACTTCCTCATCCAAGCATAATTGTGTGTAGAGTTTTGATGATTCCCTTTCTTTGGTTTTGTAATTAGAGGATGTGGGATTCTAATCTAATTAGAGTTGAGCCATATTCCATTCATTTTGGCTTAAGCCACCCTGTTTTTGGTATCTTGGATTAAGAGGTTTTATCAAGGGTTTTGTAGTATAAAAGATATCTCAACGTATTCTCTTTAGTTAACATTTTCTTTCTTATTTAATGTCCCGATCATAAACAATCTTACCTAACCTATAATATGATTTAATGGAAAACACTTGTGTAATGGCTGAAAAAATTGTTATAAGTTATATACCCATCCCATAATGGTTCATCAAAATTTTCTAGAAGTTCAAAAAACCTAGATAAATTTAGATTTGGTATTCATCTAAATATATGTAATATGAATATTCACTTAAATAATTTTGATTTATTCTCGTTGCATTCATCACAATAGTCCTGTAAGGATTTATATTATCATCCACAAACTCGTATATATTACTGTAATTACAGGTTAAATCAATAATCGCTTCTAACATACTTTTATAAGGAACATATGGTTCTTCGTATGCAAATTAATTTAAGTACTTCTTGACAAACCTTTTTTTAAGTAGATGTAATGTCACAATATCTTTATGGTAAAACTTTATATTTTTGCACTTTCACGTGAACATCTAATCTCATCTTCACTAATATTCTTTAGATTAAAATATAACGCCTTGTAGTTTCTAATGCATATATTTTCATTCATTCAATCTTATACTTTTCAAATAACATGAGTTTAGAAAAAAGGCTCACCATAAATTATTTTCTATCAAAACATAATTATACCTGATTATATAGTAAATAACAAAATCATAACATTTCTGTAAACATAAAAAAAAAATCCTAAAAGAAAAGAAGCCATCCTTCCTTATATAATCCATATAGTAACCTGTTTTTGTTTTTTTCAAGCTTAATTGCACATGAAAATTATCTACAAGACACTAATTGGTTCCTTAAATGCCATGTGAGTGTAGTACAAAGCTAAAATAGAGGTAATACATGTACTTGAAAAAATAGCATGTATGGTGAGCATATCCATACCCATAATATTATAAATAAGTACAACATCATTAACCCCTTATTTTGAGTATATCATATCTATGCTAGAGTTTCTATATTGTTGTTTTCTCCTTATTAACCAATAATTTAACCTATCCTTTATTATGCATGTTTGGCTATCTCTATCATGAATACCTAAAATCTCATCACTATTTATTCATTTATTAATTTGCTCTTATCCGGTAGCAAGGCATGCAAATAATTTTTAATAGTACAATTTAATAAATAAAATATTAATTATAAATAAAATCAATTGGTTTATTGCTTCATTTATGGAACAAGTACCTTTGGTTCAATTAAGTCAAACTTCTAAAAATCTTTAATGAAAATCTATGATGATGTTTGGTTCAGAAAAGCTCAAGGTTAGTACATACATAATAATTTTTAAGAAAATATTTAATTTGACTAAATTTTTAATTTTACTAAATTAATTATTTTATTAAAATTAACAAGTAAGAAATAATTTTATTGAAAGTAGGATAACAACCATATTATTAGGAGAAAGTGACAAAAAAATCACAATGTCATTAAATGAGTTTGAATTCAAATTATAATATTTCGAAACAATGTTTTTTATTTTTTTTTATTTCTTGTAATCTTAATTACTAATATTTTTTCTAGAAAGTACATTACATGATCTTTAATACAAAAAATATAAAAAATCGAAGAAATATACAAAAAAAAATGGTCTTTTAGGCTAGGAAAATGTGGCCGTTAGCCTTTACGTTCTTGTTCTTGTTCTTGTTCTTGTTCTTGTTCTTGTAAGCACAATACAATATAGTTTCTTTAATATGATCTTTGCAACTTTGCGTTAGTTTCAAATTAAAATCATTGACAACAAAGATATAAAAGTTTTAGTGATTATTTGAGAGTGTGGTTGTGATTATTTTTAAAAGTGTTTTTTTTATAAATATATATCAAAATAATATTTTTTTTATTTTTTTTAAAATTATTTTTGACCTCAGCACATAAAAATAATTTAAAAATACTAAAAAAATTAATTTAAAATACAAAAATAAAAATATATTCTTTTAATTTGTTTAAAAAAAAACTTTTCGAAAGGTGATATGATCCCGACGCTGTTTCTAATTTGACCACCAAGAAGTTTATGGATTTCTGGCATCAGTTCCAATGTTGTCTGTTGGTCTTTGATTTAATAATCTTATGCTGACTGAGACATAATGATGATAGTTCAGTTTCCGTGCTACTTGAGGAAAGTAATTTGCTGCTGGCTTCCAGTTTCCGTGCTGTTTTTGGAAATTTTCAGGAAATCTGAGGGGATTTGGAACTCTATAAAGAGGACTCATCTGAAAGAGAAAATCGGTGCGATACTGTTTACTGACAATGGGCGATTCAGACAAGAAGACATCCTCCGACATCTCTTCCGACAGATATTCCATGGTTTCTCCAAACAACGGCGCTGATCACGGCGAAGAAGGAGGGTGGAGTTCTTCTGGCTCAATGCCAGAAACCCTACCACCCCGGAGAAGAGGACTGGCAACGTCTTACGACGGGAAGTGCAAGTCCTTCGCCGACCTGTCGGAGGCGAGAACAGTGAAAGATTTGCAGAAAAAAGAGCACCCGTTTAACCAGATGAGGGCATTACTGAAGGCGAGAAAGCTGTGCAGAGGGTCAATGGCACAGATTGGTTCAGCTGAAGTGGTGGGGAAGGGGAACCCATAAGAACAGCCCATGTTCTTTCAAGCCATTAAAAGTTTTCCCAATTTTGTCGACGGGTCGTCTCAGATGATTCTTGTATTTTTTGCCTCTGTTTTGTTCAATTGAATGACAGCTTTCTTCTTTATTGATCCCTTCAGATTCTACTAACTTGTAGTTTAGTCTTCGAGGAAGTTGTAAAGGGATTGATGGTTTTGAAATTAAGCTAAAAAGAAAAGGTCAGGGATGGAATCTGAATGAATTCACTCTGCTGTTTTACTGGCAATTCAGAAAGGCTGACGAGTGCCACGTGGATTTGAGTTTCTGCAGCTAAGCAAAGCAAAGCAAAGCAGACTGGCAATATATGAGTTCAATTGGGGGCACAGAAACAAATTTATAAACATATGATCTGCTTTACTGAACAATCTATTGCTGGAAATCACGCGGTGTTATAGCTTGCAGACCGACTTGAATCTGAAGAGGGTCTTGACACTTAGTCCTGGTCATAGTTGTCTATTTTGTTTCGGTAGAAAACGGACAAAACATTTTCATATCAATTAAAAAACAAAATAAAATAATATTATTTTTATTTTGGTTTAAATTCTAGCTTGTTTTCAGATTTTTTTAGTCTACTACCAGCTGAAACATTTTGGTTTCATTCTGCCTGTTCTGTTTCGGTCAAATAATATTTTTTTTAAATAATAAACTAATTTTACAATATCAATAATATCTCTTAATCCGACCGTTAGATTGAAATGAAATTTTAAGAGAAGTCTCGACATATATATATATATAGAGAGAGAGAGAGAGAGAATAATCAGAGAATATAATGATCGTCCGAGATTGATGATGATATTTTTATAATATTATACATGTTCATAATTTTGTTCAGAAAAATCATTTTATTGTGTCTTTATTTAGATTAAATTATTCAATTCTAAATAATTTTATTTTTGAATTTGAACTATTTTTTTTTTTTGAATTAATATATTTAATTATATATATATATATATACACACACACACATAAACAGTATATAACCAAAACGCTCTAAAATCAAAATGCTCTGAAACATGATGTTCCAATTAAAAAAACAAAGCAGCAAATCATTTTTCTTAAATCGCTTTTCTCACACCACAACCACAATACCAAATACAATGGTAATACAAATCCAACAACCGGTTGCAGATATCCATTGTCAATTTTGGTTTCCATGCCTGGCATCTCCTAGAAATTTTTCTTGCTTTGTTGTATAACTGGGAAGTTGTTTGATGAATTTAAAACAGAATCAAATTAAGTATTAAATTTTACACACAAAGAACATTGTAAGAATTCTGAGTTTATGCATTTCCTTCATCGGTAGCAATTACTTCGTTTGATTTTCCCAATTTCGAGTACTTAGTCAGGCTTCACAGATTTTTAACAATATACTTGGTATAAAAAAAAAAAGCATATATTATATTTTCATGCATCTTAATACCAAACAAAGACTCAACATGTGATGTGAAACACTTGATAAAATGAGTATGAGGAGCAAAGCTGTTGCAACATCACTAATATCCATCTGCAATTTTTATTTTGTTTTTCTTTAGGTAGTATAGTTCTCTTATTTGGCATTTTTCAACAACCACTACATGCATAATTACCTTATTGACAATAAGGAACATCCTCGTGGTTGCCAGTAAGTGTATCAAACAGAAATGAGAAAATTACTTGAAGAATAACTGAAAGGAGACTCTGGAAAGAGGAATGATATTCTGCATTCCATCCCATCTGAATCCTGATAGACTTAAAGCTTAGATTTTACACTTCTCTCATTATCAATAGCAATCATCACCTTCCCAATTGCCTTCCTATCTTTAATAGCAGCAAACGCGAGACTGGCCTGTCAAAGGCAAAACACCAACATTGTCACTGAATACACCACTGTTTGCATGGTAGGAAAATCCATGATTATGAAGACAATAGACCATTAAGTCTGTCCATATAATGCATATACCAAGTCTACCAGTAAACTTAGCGCATTTTCAACGCAAAGTGGAACATTAAGCCTGAACTCCTTGTTTTTCTCATTTATGATTTACCCAAATAATAGGAAAAAAGAACTTATTGCAGTGAAATAGTTCTGCTTGGTGCTTCAGAGGGTTGATTAATTTCTTTTTATCAGATCCCAAACAGGAAAATAAGTCAAACATGTTGTGAATTGAAACTGACAATGCATGAATCTAACACCTGCTAGACTACCAACTCACTCCTGGGTTAGACAGATGTCATTGAATCATCTGTCCATTCATGCTTGGATTGGTAGATGACTTCTTGTTGGTAGATTCATATGTTGGACCAAACGAGGATATTATCACAAACCTAATCCTTCATTCAGGAAATGCTGTTACCAACATAACATGACCAAGAGGGACCTATGTACAGCAGTAGAAATTTGGTATGTAAATCTATTAGAGTTTGGCATTGATTACATAGGACATGATCGTACGAATAGGATTTGCATGGTTCTTGGAATGCTTTTTAACCATAAGGAAAAAGGTTTACTTTTACCAGCTCAATTTGTAGGAGAATTGAACTCAGAATATTTAATTTAGTTCAGTGAACCATAATGGTAAACCATCTTCAAGCTAAAATTTTGCTTAGTTAAGTAGAGAGAGAAAGAGGGAGTTCTGGACCTCTGATAAACTGTAAGTGTGAGAAATACAGATGGTAATCCGGCCCTCTGCCACCCAGGAAAGTAGCTCCCGAATCGAATCTTCAAGCACGACAGGTCGATGTATTCTATAGCTGCCCCAATAAAGTCCATGCACAGTCCAGTTCTGGAAAAAACATGACATTTAAAAACTTGATGATAGCATCATGAATAATATGTATTGTGCAATCATATAAACAACGGTAGAATAAAGACCTGCTGAAAGGAAAATAGCCCAATTTTGAGTGCTTCAATGGTAAGACTGCTAATTTTATTAAAATCGGTATTCAACATAGTTCTGCACTGACTAATGTCCTACAAGCTTCTCAAATACTTCTATATTTTTTTGAAACAGTTGAGGATTTAAAGCAGGTGCTACTTGAATACATCCAACACCATTCCCTCCATCCTCATGCACCACCAGTATTCTTTGAAACTAGACCTGAGTTTTTCTGTATAATATCTAGAATGATATTCTTCACATTCAAAGAGATTCTATAGTAAGAGGATGTTTAGTATGCTCACAAGAAAAGAAAGGAAGACAAAGAAGAAGAAAAGAGGAATATGTGGTCATCTTGTGATTCATGGCCATTTCTCTTGACCCAATCGAAGTGCAAAAACATGACACATTGTAAATACACACAAGTTGGATAGTTTTTCTGGACTATTTGGTCATGAACAGACTCTCCTTTAATGTTATCTAATCTTGTTCCTTTCTTTCAATATTAATTTTGAATCTCAGAGAGCACCCTTATAGGTGATTTAGTTTACCATAAGGAACAAAAAATTGCAAGAACTGATATTAGGTAATCCAACTATCAGGTAAATGAAACAATTACCTTGACAAGAGCAATATTTGCAGGGATGAGAGGTACTTCCCCACTAGCAAAACCAATAACCAAAATCTGAGCACCCCAATTCAACAACTTCATGCTTTCTTTAGTAAGTTTGCCTCCAACAGGGATCATACAAGACATCAACCCCTTTGAGCTTCCTTGCTTTAAGGAAGTCCTTGACACTTGAAATGACACTCTCTTTGCTCGAGTCCACTACATGGTCCACTCCCAATGACTTCAAAAACTGCACCTTTTCATCTCCCCTGCCATAGTCAAAACCAGGGATGCAGCCCCAAAATGGTTCAACTTCTTAAAATTAAAATATAATGCTACAAACTAAAAACATCATCATACATCAAAGGTAACTTGATGATACCTGGCGGAGTACAAAAGAAATGTACGTACCTTGCAACTGCAATAACAACAGCCCCACAAACCTTGCCAATTTGAACAGCAGAAAGACCAACCCCTCCAGCTGCACCAAGAACCAACAACACCTACGAAATATCCCATACATCACCTTAAAAAACACTTCCAGATTGAGCACGCTAGCAATCATCGTTATAAACTCAAAACACAGACATGGATAGAAAAGAAAAAAAGAAGGAAAAGAAATTGTTGAGTACCCACCTGACCAGAAGTCAATTGAGCTCTGTGAACAAGTGCAACATGCGAGGTGCCAAAAGCCACAGGTAATGCACCAGCAGCAACCAAATCACACCCATCTGGCACTTTAAACCTTTACAAATACCAAAACCAAACAAAACCCATCTCCATTAACAACTAAGAAACACAAAAATCAAAGAAACGAATGTCAATCACTTTATAACTCACAATTCATCTTGTTCAGCAACAAGGAATTCAGCAAAGGAACCAAGCGTGGCGAAGGAACAAACACGGTCACCGACCTTTAAAAGTGAGACACCAGGACCCACAGCATCAACGATACCAGAATAATCAGAGCCAGGAATGAAAGGAAGAGGAGGCTTCTCTTGATACTTTCCTAAAATCTGCAGGTAATTTGCATAGTTCAAGCTTGTAGCTTTAACTCTAACTCTAACTGATGTGCGTGTTGTAAGTTGTGGGATAGGATGGGTTTTGCTTAGAATTATTGGGGAATCATTATCTGCCTCTGATATCGATGATTTCAATGCTGTTGGATCACCTAGTTTCTTGCACACCAAAGCCTCCATTTTTTCTCTATCTCTCAATCTTTCATCTTCGTTGTTGCTTCTCTACTCCTAATAAAAGAAAAAAACAAAGACCGCTGTTTGGTCAATTATGATAACAGTATAATAGATTAGGACAAGCCTAATTTTTTATTTAAAGTTTGATGTCATCAAACATGTAAGAAAAAACGATATTTGAGCAACTGATGATTGGCTCAATTGACTTAGTGCCTGTTAATGAAAGTGATTGAAATTATATTTGAAGGTGTTTTTTTATCAGAAATACATTAAAATAATATTTTTTAAATTATTTTTGATATTTGCTCATGAAAAGAACCTAAAAACAAAAAAAAATAAAAATAAAAAACAATAAAAAAGTTTTTTATTTTAAAAAAATACTTTTAAAATATAATGTTAAACATTAACTTAAGAATATGAGCAATTTTTTATTAACATCCCAAATGGAGTGGAGTGTTGTTATAAAATCTCCCCACTAAATTTACTATTTATAAAAAACGATAGCACACATTTCTAAAAAATGACTTCTCCCTAAAACACCACTTCATAAATCATTTTAAATTATCTTTCAAAAGAAACTCAAAATTTATTGTTTTCGTTTTCAATACGTTGAGATATTAATGTGCTAGTTTCAAAATCACGAGATTATTTGCTCGCGCACTGCGTTGAATTTTTTTATATAACAAATTGATTGATTGTGTGTGTGTGTTTTAATTGGTTATCTTAATATTAAATAAGTAGAGTTTTAAGCCGTTAGGATAAAAAATTGTTTTGTCTCATTTCAACATATATAATTTCTTGTTTTGTATTTTGTTTTGTATTCTTTTGTTTTTTGGTTTAATTAATCCCTTGATTTTTTTGGTCTTTCCGGAATTGTTTTTAATTTTTTGCTTATATTTATGTATCTATACTTTTAGTTTTGACTTTTAATTTTTATTGTTATTTATCCTTGTATTAAATGCAGCTTGCGCTAAAAAACAGAGTAAGTTTAGCTTTGATAGCGTGAAACGAGATTGAAACTCTCTTTTAGGCATGTATATTGAATCTTCTACTGTTAGTGATTTGTTATTTTTGTGTTTTTTCATCTATTTTGTTTTTGTGTAGATTGATATATTTTTAGTTTAAAGTAATTTTTATTTCAAAAAATAACATCGACTAATGAATTATTTCAATTATTATTCTCATTGTTAGTATCATGATTATTAATTGTCATAATTATTATAACTGTCATTATAATCATTATTGTAAAATAATTTATATTCTAATTATTAGTGGCAATACCATCGTTGCCACTATCATTATTGTTAGAGAAAGAGATTAAATTATTTATTTTTATTTTTTAAGATTTATTTTTCATATTATTATATTTTAAATTATATTATAACAGTGAGATTTAAATTAATTTTATATTTTTTCAAAAACATTTAGTTCATTTAATATATATATATATATATAAAGGCATTAATATTAAACAAATATCAAAAGATATAATCATTCCCAATTTTTAAGAAAAAAATACCTTTAAAATAATCATTATTATTATTATTTTAAACACATTATTTATAATAAAATAAATATATAAAAAATCAAATAATTGAAAGTTTTGTATGTTGATTATTTCGCTCATATGTATAGCATAATAAAGAAAATATAGGACCATTAACATTTTTTTCACATGTTTAAAAAATCGGTTCTAGCTACGGCGAAACAGAGGGCAAGTGACTCAAATTTTTTAACTGTAGATAATTTGACCCAATTTTTCAACCTCTTTTTTCAACGTGTGGCTTCATATATTTTTTATTTACGTGATATTAGATCTGAAATATCATACATAAAAAAATGCCGCAAAAGTCTTTTTTCACAAAAATAACATCTACTAATGAATTGTTTCGATTATTATTCTCATTGTTACTATTATGATTGTTAAATTATAATAATAATTATAGTTGTCATTATGACCATTATTGCAAATAATTAATATTCTAATTATCAGTGATAATATTATCGTTGTCACTACCATTATTATTATAAAATAAAATTACACTATTTATTTTTATTTTGAAGATTTATTCTTCATATTGTTATATTTTATGTGATATTAGAATACTGGGATTAAATTAAGTTGATCTTAATACTATAAAAAAATCCCACTTGATCTTAATACTTATATCATAAGTATACCCAATAGATATATTTATGAAATAACACAAAAATATTTTTTAAATATATTTATTTAATTATAAAGAATTTATATTTTTTTAAAAAAAAACATGTCAATAAATGAGATAAATAATTTAGAAGAAAACTTGCAACAATCAATTTCCCCCATCAAATTTATAATTCTTAAGAAACACATGACTATTCCACATAAATCCAAGTTACGAACCAACATGAATTACCACAAAACATTATCATAGAGTAGAGCTTAAAACCTTGTTTTCAATTTATTTATTTAAAAAAAAAAAAAGGAAACCTCTTGTACCCCAACGAATCCAACGACCACCTAAACTCTACAATTTGAACGGTCAAGATGAAACAAAGGGCACCGCAAGAGCATATGGAGTACATACTTGTGGGGTCATTGATCCGAGAGGATATAAGGGAAAAAAGAGGAAGCAGAGAAAACAGAGGAATTATATAATAATAGAACTCTCCTTTTCATAAAGTAGTGGGAAACAATTACTGTGAACAGTAAAAATGAACTGTTGTAATACACAAATAAAGTAGTCTGATATGTTTTAGCTGTATGTATGTGTTGGTCAATTATGATAACAGTATAATATATTAGGATGGATTGAAATAGAATAATTACTATTTTATTTTTAGTGTCTTAATTTAGTCTTGGACTTGGACTTAGTGGTATTTTAAATTTTTACAACGTACCTGTTAACATTATCAGAATATTTGGATTTTTTTTTTGGTATACAGTACAAATATTATTTTACCTCTTAGTGTAGACAACAACAGTTGCCTACCTGAAGGTATTTCTGATATTTTACATTTTTGTGCGCAGTAAAATAATCATAATACCCTCCAATAAAACAAAAATCAAAAGTTGTCGACAAGGTGGTATTGGAATTTCACATTTTTTAAAATGTATATATACGGATATACTCTTAAAAAAAAGACAAAATCCAAGAGTTGATTATAAGGGTATTGAGGTAATTTACTATTTTTTTTCCTTCAGAGTATTGTTGGCATCTGATAGACGAGCCGACGATTTACGGTCTCGCGCTCCTTTCAAGCGGTGATGTGCTGCCATGTGTTTTTCTTCATGGTGGTGCATGTGGCGTTCCATAGTAGCTGGAGACCCGATGATGGTCGGTTAATCTTTTTTTCTCCTTTTCTCTCTCATGCAGTCTAAATTACATGGAAGACCGCTTTGTTTATAGTGTTTTTATTTCAATCCCTGAAACTTTTTATTATTTTGTATGGTCTTGATTTCTGTGATAAAAATTTTGATTTGTTTCAATTTTATCCTTCAATTGAAATTGATTATATATTTCGGTTTTATTTTAGTCCTTATTCTTTTATTTTTGAGATTGGTTTTAAACCCCTTAATATTTTCAATATAGAAGTGTCAAGAGGGTGAATTTATTAAACGACTTGTCGTCTATGAAAAGTACTATTTTATATCATTTTGTGGTGTTTATTTGCTCACCTACAAGTCTCAAACTAACGAGGGGCCTTCATCTCTAATCTGAATTGTTTAGGATTAGCTGGCCGAGGAAGGGAGCATGGAAGATTAATAAATAGGTCGACGAGGGACTTTTTTTTCTCAATGAGGATCTCTCTGCATAGAATTTCTTGGTGCCTTTTTTTTATTGCCAATGAGTTCAGTTGTAGCTTCATCTTTTGTGTCAAGAAAACACCTTCAGCTTTGTCACATGAATTGTTGATTTTAAGAGGTTAGGGCCTGTTTGGGAGAGCGGTTGCGGTAGCTTTTCAAAGTGCTTTTCGTGTCGAAATACATTAAAATAATGTTTTTTTTATTTTTTTAAAAATCATTTTTGACATCAGCACATCAAAGTGATCTAAAAACACCAAAACATATTCATTTAAAATGAAAAAAAAAATTGATTTTTTTTAAAACGGCGTTTGAAACGCTGTCCGAAATGGGAATGCTGATCCTTAGTCTTTGCTGACGTATAATGGACTCCCAGTTTTGATCATCACGGGCGACGATGATTGAATTGTTCCATCTTGGAACGCCAAGGGACTTTCACGAGCTATACCTGGTTCTTGACTCGAAGTACTTAAGAGTTGTGGTCATTTGCCCCACGAGGAAAAAGTGGAAGAATTTGTTTCAATTGTTTACAAGTTACTGCTCAGAGCTTTTGGTGATCAGAAAGAACTATCTTTACAAGCAAGAGCAGCAGTTCAAAACATGCCCCTCACTAGCATTCTTCTCTTAACTTGTATTTATTTGAAAAGCTGCTGGTAGATTCAGATGAGAACACCTTGTGAGCCTGGTAAAGTAGCATTATGAAGTTGATTTTCTTCTGATTTGATTATTCGACCCAGACAGAATATTCAATTCCTCAGCTCAGAGACACAGTTAAGAGTGATGTTCTTACCACAACCTGGTCATTCCTAGAAGCTTTTAGTGATGTAGATGACTAGTACAGGCTATCACCATTAGTTCTACTAGAACTGAATGAAAACCCTTTTGTTCTCTGTTTCAGGATCAAAATGAAATGAACACTCACATATAAAGCAGAAAATAAGGGACAACCAATTCAAATTCGATAGCATTGTGGCACAATTACAGGAAACTGGAACCCCTTTTTATCAGAAAGGAGGATTTGTTGTTATTGTAAGACTAGGATCATTTAAGCCAGTCAGCACATCAAATCCTGACATAAAGTCATCACCAAAAATAACAGCACCAGCAGCTAAAGCTCCAGCACCAACTCCCATCGCCAAACCAGGCCGTGGACCTCGAGATCCAGCTGCTGCTACTGACGATGGCATATTTATATAATCTGTATTTGGAAGAAAAGATGGTATGTAACCTACATTAGTTGGTGGAGGTGGTGGTGGAGGAGTTCGAGATGGTTGATAGCTTGGACCAGCTGCTGGCGGGTAACTTGGGCCACCTACTGATGGATTGGAATAATTTGCAGGGTATGGCATTGGATGATTGTAGGCAACACTTGATGAATAGTTTTCCGGTTGTCTGACCGGTGCTAGAGGCAGTTCTGAAGGGAAGGCTTTCCCTGACCCTTCAGTAGGTAGTGTAATCTTGTTGTTGTGGTCCTTGAGCACAATCCCTCCTCCGTTGCCTGTAACGCAGTTTAAATCATTAAGTGCATGTCGAAATTCAATCACAAGATTGTAAACGATAATTCATGATAAAAAATAATATAAATCATATTTTGGTATCTCACTTAACAACTTAAGTTATTAGGTAAGATGATTCCTTAACATGATATCAGAACCTCGTTGACCCGGTGATCACGAGTTTAAATCTCCTCATCCCTATTTTATTTGATAAAAATCAAGTATAAAGCAACGTGGGTTGTGCAAATGAAGTCCAAAAAACCTCGTTGACCCGGTGATCACGAGTTTAAATCTCCTCATCCCTATTTTATTTGATAAAAATCAAGTATAAAGTAACGTGGATTGTACAAATGAAGTCCAAAAAACTTTTTACTTGAAATTACATGTTAGAGAATAATATAAATCGTATTCTAGGACCTTACCTAACAGCAGGATAATTTTGTTGGTGAAATGTTCTTTAACCATCCATGCTCTATACCAATGATCAGGTTTTAACATGCTCCCTCAAACTAAAAAACGTAAAAAAGGTCGATGGAGCACAATCTGAAGTTAGCAATCCAGTTGGGTAAGTTTAAGAAAGACTTCTCCCAAGAGTATTACCTGGGTACAAACTTGGCTGATCCCTTTCCTCGGAGATATGAATTGAAACGTCAACAAATCCTTGAGGTTTACTGGAGCTTCTTCTGCGTAGCTGATAGCTCCCAACTTCTTCAGTTCCTGGCCTCGAGGCCTCATCGCCGTTGCTATACTTCGCCAGGAACTCTTTCAGGACTACCGTCGCAGTGCCTTCGAGTCTTTCTCGCAGAAAAATGGGCTCCCTACTGTATACCTCGACGTGCAGTGCCATATCTTGAAAGTTTGAATCATCAAGCAAGGTTGCAAACTTGGTTTTCCATGTGGGATTCGCATTTCCAGAGGCGTCGATGTTGGTACAGTACTTGTTCTTAGGATCAATCCAGCCAACAGCAAACCATTGAAGCTTCCAGAGTGAGGAAGTGCGACGGAGACCTCGAGCAGAGATCAAGCAGATTTCAACCCAGATTTTACCCATGCCAAGCGAGTGCAGAAAGCAACAAATGGTTGGAGAACTTTTCCTGTGTCGAGGGTTTCTTTCGATAAAGTTGATTTGGAAAGGAGATAGCGAAACTGTTGGGCATTATCTATTAGGGTACTTTACTTTGCTAGAGAGAATTCTTATCCCTAAGCACAATTAAGGGCTAACTTTTGCACCTTTTTTCTCCTACAAAGTGCATCACAGTTAGGCAAGAATCTGTGTCTGACAAGAAACCAAATGGTCCGACAATACATGCCAAGTGGTCCCGGGAGGGGTGAAAATCAACAAATCTCATGTCTGAATTATGCTCTTAGTCAATGAATCAACAGTGCCTCATCAAATAAATAATAGCATACATGAACAGCAGTGGTAAACAGTATTGTTAATTTTGTACTGCCGAAATGTTTACTACAAGTTAAAAAAACAAGATAAAATACTGTCTTTTTTATCTCATTTAAAATTTAAAATTTTTGCCCATTCCAAATTTATGTTTAGTCAGTTCTGTTTCAGCCAAATGAAATTTTTTAAATAATAAATAATTTTACAATATCAATCATATCTTTTAATCTTTCTGTTAGATTGAGATAAAATTTTACAAGAAATATTTAATATATTTATATATATAATTATAAAATTTCAGATCAATCAAAGAATGTAATGATCTTACAAAATTAATGATGATATTCTCGTAATATTATGCATATTCATAATTTTATTCAGAAAAATTATTTTATTGTATTTTTTTAGATTAAATTATACAATTCTAAATAATTTTATTTTTTGATTTAAACTATTTTTTTAATTAATATATTTAATTATATATACACATATAAATAATATAGTTCTAAAACGACACATCAAATGCTCGGAAACTAAAACATTCCGTTGAAAAAACAAATCATCAACAGAACGAAATTAATCAAATGTCAATGTTTGTACACAGAACAGACATAATCAAATGAACGATATTAGCTCATTGCCTTTCTTTCAATGAAATCACTCAGGTCCAGACCCTCTTTACACTTGGTCCGCCTGACTGTTTCATGCTCGAGGATTTGGCATTCTTCAAGGACTGGGAAGACAAACTTAGCGGCGGAACTATCAAAAGTTTTCGGCCAGCACATTTAACCATCTGATCACCTTCAATATGAGTTGAAAGAGTCCTTGTATACATCATTGTAGTTGATCCCATTATGTCATCTCCAAATCCACAGGCTTTGAAGAACAGCCTGACAAGGTTAGGTAAACCATTGTTAATGGCTAAGTTTTCATGGACATGTTCAAAGTATCTGAACATAATAGAAGTAATATATGTGCATGCCTTTATCCTCACACAGGAATTCTACAAGTTCATATATATGTTCTTCAAGGGCTGACTGCCTAAACTGAGTCTGGGATTACTTTTTATCCCAATTCCATTTCTCAAAACCACATTTGGTTTTGCCTATGCCCTTCAAGGGCTAAATCTTGTCATGGTGAGTGAGTGAATCCTACCTCTGTCTCTGCAACCCATTTCCCATCTCCATTTGCTGATTTTTTATTTGCAGTCAAAAGGAAGATAATTGGACATTTTCTAAAATATATTTGTAGATGCACAAGCCTTTGAGAGACAATTTATATGAACACGCAGTGCCAAAGAGATATTTCTCACACCCATTGCAAGTGCGTGGCTAATATGGGACTTCCATGCAATTACCTCTCATTGGCCGAGCAAAGGGCTGCAATGTCATAAATATCTCTACCTGTGAGTATTCTGGAAGACAAAAAGGTAAATGTTAGGCTCCAGATCGAGGGAAAACATGATAGAAAAGCTGCTACATTTAAATTTTAAGGCTGAGGTGCTTGTTGATGTTTCAGAGAACTGATATGAAGATATTCCATCAATCTTTTCCACTCTATGGTGAATAATTTCTCGATTCCTGAATCTGAAACTCTTGTCATCGAATATTAAGGATCAGCAAAAATAAAAACAATATCAGATTATCCTGCAGAGGCCAACAGAACTTGATGCCAAAGACTAGAATATTGCCACTCCAACAGGAGCAGTGTGTTGCTAAATGTAACAAACAAGCAACATTGCCACTGATGGAAGCAGCACATTAACAAACTTTCAAGCAGCAGCCCCTTATAGATTGGTAAGAATTAATATAGTGGATAATCTTTATGAAAGTGCAGATAAATCATTGAAACTTAATACGTAAAAATAGAGAGAGTTTTTGACTAACCTAATGATCCTTTTAACTATCATCTTCCCAATTCCCATCCCCCGTAATGAAGGAATAACCTGGGAGGCACTGAAACTCAATTATATGAATACAAGTGAAGTTAACTATCCGGCTTTCGCCGATAATATTTATGCTTACCGGAATAATTTACGGACTATGATATAGTGTAAATATTTCATTTGTCCATATTCCGTTATAAATTGGTTTCTAGGTGCCAAATTGAATGACTATATATTTGCAGAACAAATGAAGACTTCACAAGGCTTCAAGATTTCAATCCAGCAATAAATAGTCCAAAGATTGTGGAAAGATAATTATCAAGAACAGGAATTCTTCTTTGGACCAGAAAACCCAAATTCAAACTTAGCAGACAAATTACTAGAGCACAGAATAAGGGAAAGGCCCTTGGAAACAATGGATTGTGTCCTCTACCATAACTAGCAAGTCAAAAAGAATTTCAATTGGGATTGATAAACAGTGAGAAAAAAGTGTAATCACACACATACCATGACATCAAAGATGGAAGCGGTCAATCCATGATCAGAAACAGCACGGCCAAATCCCACCAACATGCCAGTGGAAGGTGAAACCACAGGCAAAGGCACCACCCTCTGCAACAAATCTCCCAAACCCAGCACGGGAGGATTCTCTCCTTTACTGGGTTCACGCTCATTTCCACAGTCATCATCATCACTAGCCAGAACATCTTCTTTATTGCAAAAGACAGAGACTAGGAGATCACTGTGAGAAAGAGCAATGGTTAGTCTCTTGATGTCAACAGGATCAACTAGTTTTCCCATCTTGTCCATCTTTGGAAACCTGTGGCAGGAGTGGTTACAGCTCCCGTAGAGGTCTCTCAGTTCTTGAGGGTTTATGTGAGAAGGGTTTGTTGATATGAAAATGGGTATTCTTTGTTTTAACTTTGTTGATACTTCGTTGCTGTTTTCCTTTCTAGTTGCCCATCTTATTTCCATGGCCTTGATGCCACCATAACCGCAACAAGCCTTCATCTTTATGGTCATTGGAGCAGCAGCAGCAGCCATCCTCCACTACTCTCACTCTAAACCACAATAAACACATCCATCAATGTAATTACAGAGTGCGAGGATCGGAATTTTGGATGGATGGGTGACAAACTGACAATTCCAGTAGGTCAAGCGTTTATCTTTTACTTCGTTTCTTCTCATGGTCCCTTTTTCCTACGTGTGTGTTAGTCAATTCCTTGCTCAGCGAACCGGACTAAATTTTTACAAAAAATATTAGAATTATTACGATATTTTTAATATTATTATTAAATTCAATTAAGTAGTTTAATATTGAAGTATATTAATTTTGTTTCATATTTAACTTGAGTTTTTAATTAAATAATATGATAGATAACTAAAAATAAATTAATCAATTTAATGAGTTCAAAAGTAATTTGAAAATAAAAAATTGAAAAAACAAAATTATAAGGAAAAATATATTATGTTTTATAAGTAAATTTGTCAAACTCATGAATCATGTAACCCAAGTCAAAACTTCAAACCTACAAACTGGATAATGGACTCTAGTGGGATTAATAACTTATTTTTTTCTAAATTATTGTTTATTTAACTATACAATTACAAAAATAGACTATGAACAATAAAAACAATCATATAAAAAACAAATCAAAATTGATGAAAATTTAACATGCAGTTTATTTCTCAACAAATTTAAAAGGCAAATTAAAATAAATCATGCAGTTTATACCAATAAATACATAATATAAGGACAAATTAAAGAAAAATAAGCGAAGAAAAAAAAAGGTCAAAATGAAAAGAAAAAAAAGAAGATAGTTTACTATTGTAATTCACAATGCAAATAGGTGAGAAAAACATTGTTTTTCTCACATCTTTTAACTTTAAGTATAAATTTACTTTTTACAATAACTTGTAAAAAATCACTTATGTTATCCTAGTTTTTCACTTCAATCCTCTATCTTTCAATTCAACCCTCCCTTAAAAAAAAACGTGAAATTTGGTTCTTAAAAAGGCTTGATTGTGCATAGAAAAAGTTTGAGGATTAAAATATAAATTCGTCAAAAAACACTATTATAATCTATAGTTAATTGTTAGAGAGTGAACAATAAGAGAATTTACAATAAACAACCATGTCATTTATAGGCAATTTTCTACGCTTTGTTTATTATTTTTTATTCAATTAAACGATAATAAAAACATACATTCAAATAACTAATAAAATAATATATAAAAAATAATAAACAAAGCGTAGAAAATTGCCTATAAATGACATGGTTGTTTAATGTAAATTCTCTTATTGTTCACTCTCTAACAATTAACTATAGATTATATATATATATATATATATATATACATGACTACACATATTAGAAACATTATCTAAAAGTAAATTCTCTATTGTCAAAAATATTTTATATCTGCTTAAAACATAAAAAAGATATTAATCTAAATATAAACTTTTTACATAAAAAAAAACATGAAAGAAAACTTAAAAAGAGTGAGACACTTAAATTATTTCCATTATATTCTATATGCCTATCCTATTTATGGTAGGCCCACCCGCGTGATTGGGACCTTTTTTCCATTATTTTTAGGATGTTATTTGCCTAATTTTTTAAAAATAAATAAATTTATCAAACGATGTGTTGCCTGCCAAAACAAACAGCATGACACCTAATCTCGCCTAGATTTCAACCACTTAAAATCATGACTTAAGATTTTAGAACCTAAAAACATGTTTTTAACCTATTTTTTGAACCAAAAACATCCGAAAAAATAATTTGTATATGATGTAGTTTTGGATTCTCTTTCTAAAATTACAATTAGACATGCTATATATATATATATATATATATATATATATATATATATATATATATATATATATATATATATAAGTGTTCAAATAAAATTTCACTAAGAAAAAATCTTGAAAATGACATATCTTCAAGTTGAAAAATCTTGAAGAAAGCATATCATGAAGTGTAAAAAATAATCTTGGTGTGGATTTACCAAAGAACTATTGTACTCTTCAACTTGGACTAGTAAAGTAATACAATACTATGTCTCATTTGATACTTGAGATGTAGATGTAGACTTGTCAAACCATGTTAAAAATCAACTTTATGTACTCTCTCCCTAACCTAATTATTTTAAACACTTTGATTATATTTTTGGTTATTGTGTTTAATTGAATTAAATTGCATTATTTGTTGACATTAGTGATACACTCAATTCACCCCCTTTAGGTTTTATAATTGCCTTAATCTTTAAACAACAATTTACCTACCTCGTTTTTCTAGTTTTGTCTTTGTAAGATTTAAAGTTCTACAATCAATTGTATTTTGGCTTGCAAAATCACTTAAAAGTTGTAAATTGTTTTCATTTAATGACACATAACAAAGATAAACGTATAAAATAAAAATGTTTTTTGGCTCTTAAGTTCCATTATTTTTATATAGTAATTAACTTTTGGAATTCAACTAGTTGGTTAGTAATAATGCTTAAATAGATGGACAAAAGAAAATAATGGTTAAGTATGGTTGATTTTTATTATGTTATATACAAATTTATAAGACAAAATAAGATTTGATAACTGACAATAATCAATCTTGAATCATAAAATAGAACCTTATAAATGACAACATCATGACAAATATGATTCAATATCATTGAAGAACCTTAAAGTCTCCAATAATATGATTTGACGTTCATTTTATGATATCACTTTGTTATTGCATCATCTTTTGATTTTTTTTAGTCTTCAAGTGTGAAGCGAGCTCAACACACTTTCATTTGGCATGTTCCAACTTCTTCTCTAATTCCCTAACTCTATATTTTACCATAGGACACATAATTTGTTAATTGTTTTTCTAACTCTGAAATCCAATCATGATTTTCAATACTTTTAAGTCAAAGATAAAAGGTGATGTAGGTTCACCCATCTTTTGTTTTTAACTTATGAATCTACTAAAAGGTCATTCATAGTGTATCATAGGCCACCTATTTAGTTATAAGTATTGAAGTTATGAAATTAACAAGTTAGTGACATGATAAACTGATATTCCTCTCATTTTAGGGATATTTTAGATGCGCCAAATATTGTTAACACTTTAGCCCCATTTTTTTTGTTTCATTATATTTCCTAGATTTAATAACATAGGAAGAAAGAGTAACTGATTAAGAGAGAGAAATAAGTTAAAAACCTCGCTAATAATTTTAGATAATTATGGTATAATTGAGCTTTTCTTGATAAGAGTAGTCGATTAAATATATTTTATCCAACTCTTATATGATTGAAAAAGAATTGAATTCATAATTTGTATTTTGATTTGATATTTTTAAAATTTTAAGTGAACTAAAACGGATTTTATAATTTCAAATAAGTTCTAAGAATATGCTTAGAGGTGTTTTTAAAAGAAAGTAGCCAAACATTTGAATTTAGAAAAGCCAAAAGTGATAGTGATAAATGACATATCACTTCACAAGACGACACATTATTTGCTCTTCTTTCTTTGTTTTTTTTTTTGAAAATTTTAAAGATCAACTTAAATAGTTAAGCAAAAAATAATTAAATTAGTCCTCATGGTTTAAAAATTATTATTTAATATCTATTTTAATTTGTGACTTAATCATTCTATCTATTTTTGTTTTTAAGTTTATCTTTGATTTTTTTTATTAAAAATGGTAAGAAAATAAATAGTTATGTGGAAATTTGATGAGAAAAGAAAGTAGTTTTTTGGAATAAAATACTATGGTATACACTTATAAAAGAACTATTTAATTATTTTTGATATTATAGGGATGGATTTATTTATTTTGATAAACGATAAGGATTACATTACAATTAACTCATTAAAAATTAGTTTGATACATATTTAAAGACAAAAAAGAAATAGAAAAAAAAACCTTAGGGTTATTAAACAACGTTGCCGTTTTAGGCGATTACAAAATAGCCATAGCCACAGTTACAGTCTGAGAAATAAAAAGCCCTAAACCCTTAAAACTAGCAAAAACCTCTCCCCGCTGCTCTTTGCCTGCTCATTCTCAATCTTAAAACTCAGCGTGAAAGAGCTTCGGAAAATGGAGAAAGACACCTCCTTTTTACTTACTGGCATCAAATTCAATAAGAAGAGGTTTGCCGGTGATTTTGCTCTCTTCAAGGTAACACCTTTATTTATTTTTTATTCTGCTTTTGGTTTTGACATTTAACATTTAATGTTTTTGTTTTGGTCCAATTTTGATTTATTTAGAAGAGAAAACAAAGCAATGATGATGGTTCAGTAGATGATTTGAGCTACTTCAAAAGAGAAGATACTGAAGCAGAGAACGTGGTAGTTTCTGTCAATAAGAAGAGGAAGAGAAAAACTAAAGCAGGTTATTGATTTTTCTTTGGGGGTTTCGGATTGTGAATTGAAAGGGAAAGGTTGACTTTTTCTGATTTTGGGTTTTGTTTGTTGTTTATTGATTTGGTGGATATAGAAAGGGTGGAGGGGTTCAGTGTGTTTAAGGGTTCAGACTCGGTGCCGGTAGTGATCAATGAAGCAACTGAACAAGAGGAAAATAATCAGAAGGAATTGAATAGACAAAATGAGGTTTTTTTTTTATTTAATTCTAGGTCTTGTCATTGTATTTAATTATTATTTGTACTATGATTGTGTATATTTTGAAATCTGTGTTTGTGATTTCCTGTTCTTTAATTCTTGTTGAGTTTAGCGGGATTTACGTTTAAGGAAGAAGTATGGCATCCATGTCTCTGGAAACAACGTTCCATCCCCTCTGCAAGGTTTTGCAGAGTTAAGCACAAGGTAGTATTGTAGCTTTATTTTGTAGTCTTAGTGTTGATAGATATATAAAAAAAATGATTTTGATTTCATGTTGCCACAGATTAGCTACTTTGGTAAATGACACTGCTGTAGTGCATTTAGTGTTCCATTTTTTTTTTGGAATTTATTTGTAAAAGCAATTCTTTTCTTCTTCAATTGCTGCCTTCCAATATCTGATGTGAGATAATAATGTTATTGGTAGACTGAATATTGTCATCATTGTAATTATTAATGACATTCTAGGGTGTTGTGTTTATCATACATTTGTTGTGTGGTCCATCATCTTAGACATCTTATTGTCTTTCAGAGAACGCCTTGCTCCCCTTTATTCTCACAATAGTACTACAAGCATGTCTGCCTCTGCATTTTTGTCACTTTTGAATATGTTTGTTGCTATTTTCAAACTGTAGATGAAAATATACTCTGATTCACTTGCAGATATGGATGTGAGTCGTATTTATTGCACAATCTGGTAAAACTTGGATTCAAGGAGCCAACACCAATTCAAAGGCAGGCTATTCCAGTCCTCCTATCTGTATGGACTTCTGTTTGACTATCTTATGGTGACCAATGCTTTTTTCATTTATGTTTTTTCCCATTTAAATTTAGTTAAAGGAATATGAAAGGTGTCTGATAGAACTGTGCTTTTTTCCACTAGAAATTTGAAATGTGTTTTTGTAAGATATTTTAGTATCGTTGTCTATCCTTTTAATTGTTTTCTCATCATTGTTTTTTAGGGTAGGGAATGCTTTGCAAAAGCGCCAACTGGATCTGGGAAAACCTTGGCTTTTGTGTATCCCATGCTCATGAAGTTGAAGGTACTACTTAGTTCTTTTTAGTGGAGAAATCTAATACTAGTGCTTTTCTGATCAAAGTTCTATATGCAGCAACCATCAAAGGATGGGATCAGAGCTGTTATCTTGTGTCATACACGAGAGTTGGCAGCTCAGACAACCAGGGAGTGCAAGAAAATGGCTAAAGGAAATAAATTCCGTATTAAGCTAATGACGAAAGAGCTTATGAGAAATACTGATTTCACAAAGCTACCTTGTGATATCCTTGTATCAACACCTCGTCGTTTACAGTTATGTATCTGCAAGAAGAAGAAGAAGATAGACTTAAGCAGGTGACTGCTCTTTTCACATTTCTCAGAAATATTCTCTAAGCAATTTTAATATTATCCAAGAATCTTAGTTTATTTTTCGAAATTAGAATATTAAGATTACTTAGGTTATGTTCTTAG
The DNA here is from genome assembly GCA_029204005.1 of Salix udensis. Taxonomy (NCBI): domain Eukaryota; kingdom Viridiplantae; phylum Streptophyta; class Magnoliopsida; order Malpighiales; family Salicaceae; genus Salix; species Salix udensis. Next base: position 4,309,098 of record CM055037.1, read on the forward strand.
CATTGACTGTTCTTTCGTTCCACATTTCTCTAAGCACTATTTTCTTCCTTGCTATGATGATATTGGTTACTATTCAATGCTACAGTTACAAATATAATTGCTTCTGGAAACCCTAGCTATTCAAATCTAGCTTGCTGCAATCCTCTGCAGAACACAAAACTCAAGTTGGCCCACACCACTATTACTTTTGTTGTATAGATAAATAGCTTTTCAATAGGGTGGACAAGAAACTGTCCATCATAGAGGGACCTTGATAGGAATAAGAAAAAAGAAGCATTCAAAAAATAACACCTCCAGTCCATGAGCAAGTCTGATTGGCACATCCCTGCAAGATGTATCACTCCATATAGAGCCTCAAAGCACTTCTATCGTATACTAACTGGTTGGGGAGAGTATAGCTTACATGGGTATGGATTCTTGCATTTTTACATATTCTTTTAAGATAATTAGTGTGAACTTTCTTTTTGGGTGGATAAGGTTGGTCTGGATGGATTGGGATGCATAAAACATGCTCCTGATATATGAACTGGGTTTAAGAAACAAAGATGAGCTTTTCTTTTGCTTACATCGGAATTGCACATCTATGATTGTGTCAACCAGATATAAATGTTACTAAGATTCTAGGTGATCTTAAGAAAGAACAATGTATTGGCAATGTTAACCTTAATTTGCAAGCACCTGTCAATTCTAGCAACAACTTAACAAATATGTTAGCGTTGAGGCACTTTACCACATAAATGTTGCTTTGCAGGGTTGAGTATCTTGTTCTTGACGAATCTGATAAGCTATTTGAGCGCAGCCTGTTAGAGCAGACTGATTCTGTTGTGAAAGCATGCTCCAACCCATCGATAATACGTTCTCTGTTTAGTGCTACCCTACCTGATTTTGTTGAGGATGTTGCACGCACTGTTATGCATGATGCTGTTAGAGTTATTGTTGGTGACAAGTAAGTATGATAATTTCCTCTGATTAAAGAGCAAAGGAAATTCTTTTGACATGCATCTTGTATTTGAAATTTGAATAGGAATGCAGCTTCTGAATCTATCAAACAAAAATTGATCTTCGCCGGAAGTGAAGAAGGAAAACTTCTTGCACTTCGTCAAAGCTTCGCAGAGGTATGCTATGCTGCTGATATCTATATGGTTGAATTTTCCACCCTTGGTATTGAATTTGTGAAGTCAATATTAGGATGGAGCTATGGAGTCAGAGCTAACACCATCTAGTCATAAAAGTGGAAGGGATTGCATTTGTTTGTGTATTCTGGGGTTTATTCATTACTGGATCCATTGCACTACTGACTATTTGTTTCTGTCCTCAGGGGATTTCCTATTTGGGTTCAAAACTTGAACTGAATCTGGCATACTATCTTACATATTACTGAGATGGAAATATTATCTCCGTTCTTTTGTTTGATAAAAGATGAGAAATGTATTTAAATTTGTTAATTGTGAACTAAATATTAATTTGAGTTGGAGATTGTTTAGATTTGATTGGCTTGTTGTGCTAGATTCATCTAGTTATATAATTCTTGTCTAGATGTTAGCAATCTGTAACCATACTGCATGTCAGAAAAAATGCAGGTTTTACTGTATTTCATGTTGCTGTAATGTTCAGTGAAAAATGCCATATAGTATCTAAACTAATTATGGTACCTGGCCATATTATTGTTTAAACTGTGCCTTATCGTTGTTAAGCTATTGCTTCCAAGTGTTATTATAGATTTTTTATTTTGTTGATCAATTCATCATTTTTGCTGCATCTCATGCTTGGCAGTAGAGTCTGAATCCACCAATGTTGATCTTTGTTCAAAGCATTGAGCGAGCAGAAGAACTATATGGAGAGCTGAAATTTGACAGCATTAGAGTTGGTGTTATTCACTCGAATCTATCACAAGAGCAGGTAATCTTTTATTGGAGTTCCATTTATATGGTCCAGCATGTATTCTTTGGTAATCAATAATGTGAACAAGGAAGATCCTGATGCCCACTCTTGCAGGGCCTTCCAGAACTCTGTTGAATCTTTGTTAGTGGCATTTAATATTATAGATTTCTGTTACTTAGTTATCCTAGCAGTTACAGTACTTTACACTAGCCTTTTTCACTTGAACTCAGCGAGAGAATGTTATCGATGACTTTAGAGCTGGAAAGACATGGGTTTTGATTGCAACTGATGTGCTTGGTCGGGGTATGGATTTCAAAGGTGTCAAGTGTGTGATTAATTATGATTTCCCAGATTGTGCAGCTTCATACATTCACAGGATTGGTATGTTTCTGAACCTCTGGATACACTCCTATGTCTATATGTGGGGTGATTGCATATTATTTTATTAAAGTTCGTGTGACAAACATGTAAGAAGCCATAACCATGTTGTGAGCACCAATATCAGTGAAAGATATTTTGATCAAATTTATCAATCTGTCAGCCTTTGGCATTGAACTGTCGTTTATTTTAAGAAGATTCCTTAATTTCCTCACTTTCACTGTGCCTTGAGTTTTTTTAACTCTGATTTTGTATGATTTTCATCTGATAGTTTCTTACATCTGTTTCAAGTAATTGTTTTTAATTATAGTTGAATTAAATTGCCTCTGATTTCTGAGTCCTTTATAGAAAACGCAACCCATTTTGCTAAACTTTGTTGATTTATCGTATAGGTCGGTCGGGCAGAGCAGGGAGGATTGGTGAAGCAATTACTTTCTACACGGAAGATGATATTCCATATTTGCGAAACATAGCTAATGTGATGATTGCTTCAGGCTGTGAGGTTCCATCTTGGCTCATTGATATGCCCAAAAAGAAGTGGAAGAAGCACTATCCACGAAGAGAATCAATTTCAACAAAACCAAAAGACCAGGAAGAATGAAACAGTATTGAAGCAAAACTTAAGAGAATTTTGTGTTTTATTTTCCGGAGGCAGGGGGTAGTAATCTGTTGCATTGAATCTTTTGCCAACATTGTGTACTGTGATTCGCACCAATAGTTTGTTAAATCTTAAACCTGATTGGATTGTGGTTTAACAGTTTTTTTTTTTTTTTTTTTTACTTTAATTAATATTTTTTTTATATTTTTGTATTGTTTTAATACGGTGATATCAAAAATAAAATTTAAAAAATAAAAAAATATTAATTTAAATAAAAACATTTAAAAAGGAATTCTTGTAGGACATTCTTTAAAGAATTAAAAGTTGTGTATACTTTTAAAACATTATTTCAATTTACCTTTCTAATTTGTTTTTTTTATTCCAAAGATATTTTTCCATAGAGAATTAAGGAAGCATGTTCATTAAATACATTTTTTAAAAAAATAAAAATAAAAAACAAGGCCTTGTGAGAAGGAATAACTCTTAGATAAATACAATTTCTACTTCCAAGCCTTTATTACACTTTGTTAGATGCCTCCTTTGTTAGATGCCTAACTAATGCCTAATTACACTTTGTTAGATGCCTCCTTTGTTAGATGCCTAACTAATGCCTAACTAATTAAGGGGAGAGGGCAATAGTTATTATGATTATTAAAAGGTATTTATGGGTACAATATTTTTTTTAAGTTAGTAGAATGTGTTGTAATAGGAAAGGTTCTTTTATATGGGTCGGTAGTTATCCAATATTAGTGTGGGAAGTGGGTGGTTATATATTACATATTAGTGTTAACCGAGTTAATTTTTTCTTAACTCTTGTAAACTAAATATCTATTTAAAGCCAGAGAATTATGGGAAGATTATTATGTTCGGCTGATTAATTGAGACTGCTTAGCAGTGGAGGTTGCTGACTCTTTAAGCTATCATAATTTATTTTACTTAAAAAAATCCTTCGGGCATAATAAGTGGTATCAGAACCGCAACCTGTGACATTGCTAAGAGCACTCGATTATCACAATTATTTGACATAGTAAATAATCTATAAGAAGCTATTACTGTCCTAAAGGAAGAGCAATCTAAGCATGGACTATTAATGGAAGGTATGTTGCAAAGTCAATAATTTGACATTAAGCTATGATAGCTTGGTACAGATCACAACCAAACTTAATTCAGGGGAAGAAACTTCTAATAATGTTAGGGTTAATACCAACCCTTTGTTTGATGGACAAAGGAATTCAAGCTCAATCTCTTCAGTTGGATTTTCCCTGTTTTGATGGCGGAGATCCCAACGAATGGATCTTGAAGGCACAACAATTCTTTAATTACTTTGAGATTTCAAAGGACCATAAGATGGAGATTACTTCCTTCCACATGGAAGGAAAGGCGCTGACTTGATATTATTGGCTGAAAAAATCAAGTCCAGTGACAACATGGGGTGACTGTTTGGAGGTTATTCACACTAGATTTGAACCTTCAACTTAAGAGGATCCGGTAGGTGCATTCACCAAGTTGAGGCTTATCAAACAACTTTTGAAAATCTATCAAACAAAATAAATGGGGTAAGTGAAGAGTTTCATTTAAGTACTTTCCTAAATGGTTTAATAGATGAATTGCGAATTACTATTACCATATTCAAACTAAATACCCTTGCTACTGCTTTTAACGTTGGCACGACTACAAGAAAAAGTAAATAGAAAACAATACCCTTAGCGAAACAATCAAAACACAAAATAACCTCTATACACCTTCATTCAAGTCCACCCCTCTAAAGTTACTTGTCCAAAATTCCTTATCCAAATTACCAACCCCAAATCCAATGCTCATATTGCCAGGCCTTCAACATTTATGACCTAATCCTGCATTCCAGAAAAGAAACGAAACCCATATCCCATTTGATGAATAAGTCCTAACCAAATGCAAGAAATAAGACAGAGGGGTATGTGCTATTTTTGTGATGAAAGGTACCAACTAGGACATAAAATGTAGCAGACCAAAACTATATTTACTAGAAGGAATGGGTTTTGAAGAAAAAGAAAAAGAATTGAAAGAAGAAGAGATCCTTAATCAAACTACCACATATACTATACTTAGAGTTCCATAAGCTGAACTGTTAGGCATATCCTTTCATGCCATTGTAAGAGCCCCATCTCCTAAAACTATGAGGTTAGTTGGAAAAATTGGTAGATGTCCAACACTGTCCTCATTGATAATGGTAGTACATGCATTATTTATTGATGTAAATGTAGTAAGAAGGGCAAAACTATCAGTGGAAGAAGGCCACTTGACAAAACTATTTATTGATGCTAATGGGGACAATCTTCTCTGTCATGGTTACTGTAAAACAATTCTATTAGAAATGCAAACTGTAACATTTTAGCCAGCCTATTTTTATTGACCCTAGAAAGGTGTAATGTTGTATTAAGGGTAGATTGGCTGAGAAGTTTGGGGACTATTCAATGGAACTTTGTTGATTTAAGTATAAGTTTCTTTATGGGAGGAAAAAAATTATTTATGCATGGCTTAAAGACACCAGAAAAAGCTATAGAAGAAGAATATAATTTGAGCAAGGTTTCTCTTGTAAAAGGGAGAGGAATATGACTGCATCTAATGAAGATCAATGAATGTTCAGAAGGAGCAACAACTGAGCCTGTCATACAAGTTGTTTTGAATGAATTCAAAACAATGTTCGATGAACCCAATAGACTGCCACCTCCTAAGAGTCATGACCATTATATCCAAGTCTAGGAAGCAGCTAAGTCAACAAGTGTTAAGCCCTATCGATATTCATATATATAAAAGAAAAAATTGAGAAGCTGGTCAAGAAAATATTAAACGTTGGGATCATCCAACCAAGTCAAAGCATATGCTTATCACCAATCTCTCTGGTGAAAAAGATAGATGGAAGTTGACAAATGTATATTGACTATCAAACCCTCAATAAAGATACCATCAAAACTAAGTTTTCCATACCTAATATAACTGAGTTGTTGGATGAGTTTAATGGTGCAAAATTGTTTTTTAAACTTGATTTGAGATCAGACTATTATCAAATCAATATAAAACCTGATGATGTGCCTAAAACTACTTTTTGTACACATGAAATGCATTTTGATTTTTAGTGATGTCTTTTGGGCTCACCAATGCCCCATCAACCTTTCAAGGATTGATGAATGGAATATTTAGACCATATCTTATGAAATTTGTGCTAGTTTTATTTGATGATATACTTATGAATAGTAAAATAATAGGAGAGCATGTGGGGCATTTAAAAGCTATCTTATAGGTTTTACAACAACATTAACTGTATGCTAAGGTTTCCAAATGTATTTTTGGATGTCAGGAAGTAGAGTATTTAGGACATGTTATTTCTAAAAAAGAAGTCAAAACAAATCCTTTAAAGATCTCAGCTATGTTGGAGTGGCTTGAACCTACAAACCCTAAGGGGATTCTTGGGCTTAACAGGTTATTATAGAATGTTTACAAAAGGATATGAAAGTGTCGCAACCCTTTTAATTTCTTTACTTAAGAAAAATTCTCTTAAGTGGAGTGAGGAGGCTAACCAGACATTCAAAGCATTAAAGGCAGCCATGGTGACCCCCCTATTCTTGCCTTACCAGACTTTTCCAAGACCTTTATTATGAAATGCGATGCCTTAAAAAATGCCTTAAAGGCTATTTTAATGCAGGAAAGGAGGCCTCTAACTTATTTAAGCCAAACACTAAATGATAAAAATCTATTATTATCCATTTATGAAAAAAAACATCATGGCTCTTGTGTTGGCAGTACAAAAATGGAGGCATTATTTGTCGGGACACAAGTTTGCTATAAGAACTAACTAGTAAGCCCTAAAGCATCTATTGGAGCAAAGAGTTGAAACTTATTTTCAGAAAAAATGGATAACAAAGATATTAGACTTTGATTTCAGTGTAAAATATAGGAGTGACAAGGGAAACAAGGCAGTTGATGCTCTCTCACAAATACCAAATTAGGAGGACAATTAAGAACCTGAGATGATCATGACTAACTAGGAAGAAGTCAATGCCATCAGCATGGTTACTATCTATTGGTGGAAAGCGCCCCATCAAGCCTACAACCAAGATCCTCAGTTGAAGTAGTTACTCAACCATTATCATCTAGATGAACTTGATTCTCTCATATACCACTTCAAAGGAGGGTTCTTATTCTACAAAGAAATGATACACTTGGGAACCCTAAAGGGAGCAACAAAGACAAATCATGCAACACTTCCATATTAGTCTTATAAATATATCAACATTTAATTTATGTCTAAAAAAAATAAATATATATAAATATGTACCTAATAGAATCCCCATAATTATAGTAAAAAATGGTTAAATTAAATTAACATAATGCAATATCACCATAAAGTTTAACACAAACTTCTTATCTAATATCACCATTGTTAATGTTAGGTTGAATTATCTTAAATATGTTGAACGAATCACCAGTACATCAATATTGATATTGATTTGGAACCAAAACAAGTGTTTTAAGGGCTATTTTGGAGGCTGAATTTAGACATCAAATGAAAGTTACAAATGTACATACTATTTGGTCTGAAATTAACATTGAAACCTTAGTGTTTGGTGGTTGAAGTTTGCACACAAGATGAAACAAGTTTGGGTTTGAATTGGATTATATGTTCAACATTTTCTAGGATGGGAATGAAACTATTTGGGGGGCAAATGTAAAACACTTTTTTAAACCAAAAATTTGCTCTAATCTTTAACTAGATCTCATTTTTAAATTTGTTCCAATTTGAACCTTAAAATCAATGAAATAACTTATTTAAGCTCCAAAAACCTATTGAAACATTAAACCAACTTCATTATCAAAAGGAATACCAATTATTATACAAAACCCAAATAAAAATAATAAATAATACATACATGAAATAAGAGACTTAATGACACTTTTCAATACACATTGAAGTTTACATGATGGGAAAATAAAATAATTTTTTTGAGGCTTTTATACCCATTACACCTAGCATTGAATATGATGAGAATTCCCCTTATTGGTATCTTAAATCAATAATGGGTTCTATCTGTTGCTTTAAATCTAAAAAGAGAGACTAAATTGGGCCAAATCTTTTATCAAGTTATAGTTCTCTTGTTCCTTAAAAGTCATGGAGTAAAATATCAAACTCTTAATAATTTTATTTATACCATAATATGCTCATAAAAAAAAACATTGGCACAAATGTAAATGAGGTTCCTCACTATCTTATGAATAGAATGCCTTTGAGAGTACTAAACTTCTGAACTCCACTACAAAACAGTTTTGTCAACATATTGACCACTTCCATCTATATTGATGCTCGCCCCTCGGGTCTTCGGGAGTGTTGCATTTGTTAACCTTCATAAAAATTAGCGCACCAAGCTTGACCCATGTGCCATCCGATATGTGTTCTTGGGATATGGAACACATCAAAAGGTTATCGGTGTTATCATCCACCTACCCAACACATGTATGTTAGCATTGATGTCACTTTTTTGGAATCTGACTAATATTTTTTTAGACCATTATCCACTTCTCCCTCCCAGGGGGAGACATCTCTAGAAAGTGAGAAATGGATAAGTCTGGAATTTGAAGAGACAAAAGCATATGTGGAGCCACCAATTCAGTCAGCAATACAAGACCCTCCCTCTTTGACAGTACCTAAAGACCAAACTCCTTCTGAGAATATATCTGAGGCAATACAACCAACTCTATCCTCTAATGAAATAAATACTTCTACTAGATATAAACTCCCTTGCAGGCATAATCTAGGGAAACCTCCAAAATAATACTCCCTAGAGTATGTGGCAGGAAATCTGAGATACCCTATTGCTAATCATGTTTCATCCCACAATTTAGCGCAACCTTTGCAAGCTTTTTCCCACCATCTCTCTTCTGCATATATTCATGGACATATACGGGAAGTATTATCCTCAGCAGAATGGTCTCAGGCAATAATGATAGAAATAGAGGCATTGGAAAAAAATCACACATGGAATCTGGTTTTATTGTCGGAAGGAAAACAAAATTGTGGGATGCAAATGGGCGTTCTCTATTAAGTATAAAGCAAATGAGACTATTAAAAAATACAAGACATGATTGATGGCGAAAGGATTTACTCAAACATATGGCATAAACTAACACAAGACTTTCTCTCCAGTAGCCAAATTGACCACTGTTCGAGTTTTGTTATCCTTGGCAGTTAATTAGGATTGGCTACTATACCAACTTGATTGGAAGAATCCATTTCTTCATGGAGATCTTAAGGTAGTAGTCTACATGGACATTCCGCTTAGATACAACATGAACTCAACAAAGAGGATAGTATGCAAGTTGCAGAAGGCATTATATGGACTAAAACATTCACCAAGAGCATGGTTTGGGCGATTTACTTCAGCAATGAAGAAATATGGATTCAAAAAACGCAACTCAAATCATACCTTGTTCTTGAAACATAGACAAAGGTATGTAACTGCACTAATAATTTATGTGGATTATATGATAATTACAAGGGATGACATAGAAGAGATTTCTAGGATCTAGAATAGTTTGGCATCTAAATTCGAAATGAAAGATCTTGGGGGGTTGAAATATTTTCTGGAAATTGAGGTGGTAAGATCAACAGAAAGCATTTTCCTTTCACATTAGATCTATTATCAGAAACTGGTATGTTAGATTGTAAACCAATTGACACTCTAATGGTGTAGAATCATGACTTGAACGACTATGCAGATCAAATTCCTACCAACAAGGAGACATATCAACGATTAGTTGAGAAACTAATCTACTTGTCTCATACACAACCAAATATAACTTATGCAGTAAGTGTGAAAGCCAGTTTATACACAATCTGAGCAAAGATCATATGAATGCAATAATTTGAATCCTTAAGTATCTAAAGTCATCTTCAGGAAAAAGCCTTATGCTTTCAAAAAATCAACATCTGAATAATGATGGGTATACTATTGCTGATTGGACAGGAAGCGTTACTGACAGAAGATCCACTTCGGGTTACTTTACATTTGTTGGGGGAAATTTTGTTTCATGGAGGAGCAAGAAACAAAAGGTGGTAGCATTATCTAGTGTAGAGACTGAATTCCGAGGCATGACCAAAGGAATATGTGAAATGTTATGGCTGAGAGAATTGCTCATTGAAGTTGGTTGTCCACCAACTAACACAATAAAACTCTTTTGTGACAACAAAGTAACTATAGCACTAGCACACAACCCAGTACAACATGATCGAACAAAACATGTGGAAGTGGATCATCACTTTATTAAGGAAAAACTAGAGGCCAAAATAATTCAGATCTATTTGTGAAGACCGAAGACCAACTAGCAAATATTTTGATGAAATCAGTATCAAGTAGAACATTCCACAACTCACTTGACAATTTGGGAGTTGATGATATCTACTCACCCACTTGAGGGAAGTGTGAACATAAGCTGTAAAGTAGAAAATACCATATTTAAAATATTCAAATTATATCAACTCCTAAACAACACCCTAGAATATCTCACACTTAAATGCTGAGATATGTTTTCATTGTATATATTTCTGCAAAGTTTCAATAAAGAATTAGGCTTTTTGAGCCTTAACTGATCTATTTTGACAAAAAATAATTTTTGATGTATAAAATATTATGACCAAAACTTTTCAATGACCTTTTATCATTAAATTATGAGCTAGTAGACATCAGATTATTCATGTAGACCTTAAATTGCTTTAGCAAGTTTGGACTTATGCTTATTATGCATGCTAATATTTTTGTTTTTTACCAATTACATACCGTAAATAATATAAATTGTATACATATAAACTAAACATCATTGAAAACTAATCTAATCATTTGATAGCAATCTTAAGGCTTTATTCTTAATTATTCTATGTTTAGTCTGTATTTTGTTTTGCAGTTTACTTATTAGGAAGGTTATTTAGAGCTTTCATTTGATGTTGATGTTTAACTTTTATCTAGTTTGATACATTCATGAAATTTATATGAATTATATTGAATTCAAACATGTCATATATCCTTTTGAACCAAACAAATAAAGCTATGTTTAAATCTACCATCTAATCTTTACTGTTTTTATACTTGTTTCAATCTTGTATTGTATGTTCATGCTAACTATTGTAATCTTTACTCGGATGAATAGTAGCGGTGAATGCTACAATAACAGTGACAACACCACACGTTGTGTTATTCAAGAAGACACCATCATTGAATGCTACAAGTTGCTCCCTTATCCGAGTCCAGTCAAATACAATAGGTAAGATTCCTATGCGGTATACCATCATGTACAGCACATAGAGAGAGAGATATCTTGAAATTCATCGCAGGCAGAACTAAGCATGCACGTACGCCTCTATAAATGAATCTCATATAATTATCTAGATGATCAAAAACAATCCTTCTCTCTACAGACATCCAGTTATCAATGGCAAAGCTAGCAGTCCCTCTTCTTATTCTTTTCTTCCTCTTATCGTTCATCCCTTCTCAAGCAGCTCTTCCCCTCCACACGCCAATCCAGAAGGACCATTCCACCGGCCAATATATCATCTCTGCATACCTAAAAACCCCTTTGAAGCTCACCAAATTGGTCTTGGATCTTGGGGCAACATACTCCTGGGAAAATTGCGACGACTACATCTCCTCCACTTACCAACATATCCCCTGTAACAGTTCCATCGCTAATTCTCTTAGTGCTTATGCTTGCATGGACACTTGCGAAGATCCACCGGGTCCAAATTGTGGAAACAACTCTTTCAGCTTCATCCTTGATAACCCTATCAAAGCTGTTGACTACAGAAAAGTTAATGGCATCAACGCTGCCCTTGTTGACTCTCTCGCCTTGCCCAATACTCAAGGTTCTCTGGTTTCGATCAGTAATTTCATCTTTTCCTGTGCTCGAACAGGGTTTCTGAAAGGCCTAGCTAAAGGTGTAACTGGCTTAGCCGCCCTGGGAAACTCAAATCTCTCAATCCCAGTACAGATCAACAAGGCCTTCCCTTCCTCTCCAAATTGTTTTGCCATGTGCTTGTCAGGATCCACGTCTCAACCTGGTCTGGCTCTTTTTGGTAGTAAAGGGCCTTATAATTTCTTGCAAGGAATTGACCTCTCAAAATCACTTGTTTACACTCCTCTTATTTTTAACCCGCTTGGAAGAGATTCTGATTCAAATAACCACAGACTCTCTCCTGAATATTATGTAGGGTTGACATCCATAAAAGTGAACGGAAAGATGGTGGCTTTGAACAAAGCACTGTTGGCCATTGATGGTCAGTCTGGTTCTGGGGGGACCAGGATCAGCACTATTGTGCCATACACAAAGTTACAGAGTTCTATTTATAAGGCTTTTACTCTGGCTTTCTTGAAGGAAGCAGCTTCCCCGTCTTTCAATCTTACTACAACAAAGCCTGTTAAACCATTCGGTGTCTGCTACCCTGCGAGTGCTGTCAAGAACACACAAATGGGACCGGCTGTACCAATAATCGAACTGGTGTTGGATAGACAAGATGTTGTTTGGAAGATGTTTGGATCGAACTCCATGGTGAGGGTCACAAAGAAAAGTGTTGATCTTTGGTGCTTGGGTTTTGTGGATGGTGGGGGCATTGATGGCCCATCGATTGTGATTGGTGGTCAACAGCTGGAGGACAATTTGCTACAATTCGATCTACAGTCAAAGAAATTGGGTTTCAGTTCGTCAATTTTGTCCAAGGGGACAAATTGTGCTGACTTCAAATTTTCTACCGGAAAAATCTAAGAAGACGATGGATATATAACATCCATCATCATGTAGCGTACATGCATGCTTTCATTGAGTACTTTTTCTACTTGCGTTAAGCTAAGAGGCAAAGACAGGCAAAGACAGGCCAATCTGCTTTGTAATAAAACAAATAAATGAATAAAAGGATGCATATATTAAAAGAAATTAGTAAAATATGAGTTTGTATATATTTACACCTGCATCAATATATATGTATAATGCATATATTGACTATTCACTGTAAATCTTTCCTCCTCGTCGCCATGCATTACTGAGAATCGTAATCTATGACTTCACTACTAAATTAATACAGTTTCCTAGACACTTATTTGAAATTACTAGAATTCCACAACTATGGCACTTTTTGGCTAATCGATTGTTTCCGATAATTAAAATTATTTCGATAAGTTTAGATAGATGGTATCAAAGGAGGAAACGACACACAACAACTGGCGAGGGATGTGCTGGAGTCTGATCAGCCAATCAGCCAATTCAAGTTGTAAGTTTGGTGACAGAAGGCAACACATGTAAATTGCAGACTACAATGGTAATTTGTCTTTTCCCATGTCTTGGTGAAAACTACAAATCATGAAAACCATTAACGTTAACACAGACAAAAAAATTACAAGCTGTCGGCAACCGAAATTGAAAGAAAAGCCTCCACTATATACTCCACCCCGTGCGAACAGTGCTCCCACAAACACATATGGAGGATAAAAATAGAGAAAAAAACATAGGAACTCCACCAAAGAGAAAAAAGAGAGACAAAAACACAAACTTTTATGAGATTACTTTTATTATTTTAGATTAATAATGTAAGGTATTTTAGGGAGTTAAATTGTTTTGTTTATTTTAAATTGCATTCAACATTATAAATCAAGGTTAAACACTTAAATTTGGAACAGAGTTAGAACATATGATATAATATTTAAATTAAGTTGCAATTCTAATAACTTAACTTCTAAGGATGTACTTCTTTTGAAAGTTTATGAACTAAAGGAATATTTTATACTACATAACTCTCTCATTTAACCTTTTCTATGCTGATTTTTAGAGCCATTACTGATGAGAAAAAAATATGGTAATTACTACAATTAATTCTTATTGTTCTTATTATTCTCCCTTAATTATTTTTTCATCTAAAAAAATCATATGGTTTTTCATCTTAAAAAAACATACGACTTTTCCATTAAAAATAAACTTATTTAGGAAGAGAAAAGTTACTACTAAAACTATTTATTCATTACCTAAAAAAAAAAGAATTTTTTATAGGCTAAAAAGTTATTTTACTTTAAACCCAAACCAAAGCCCAATCCTAGACCCAAACTTCAAGTTTGAGCCTCAACTTGTGTCTTTGCCATATCATGTTATTTCAAGTAAGTGTGAATGTGTGGCTTAAGCCCAAATTATATCAAACTCAAGTTCTCTACTTTCTATAAGTTTTTGGAGTCTTGTGAGCCTAATTTTGACTCTTTAATTTCTCATTGCTCAAGCTACTATAATTTTTTGTAATCTTTCAATGTTGGAGTAAGGGCTTTTAAGTTTACAAAACATGTCAACCAAGGTTTTTTTGAAATCAATTTGATTCACCATAATTTATCTTAAACAAATAATTTCCAATAGAATCTTAATCGTAGAAGTCAGTTGCACTACACTTTAAATTTAATCTCACGAATGGAATTTGTCAACTACAAACTCTTTCGTACTAGCATCTTTAACTTTGTTCTTTCTTTTCAAAGCTTTTCATTGTGCTTTTATACTAAAATCTAAACTTTGATACCAAAATAAGTAAAGAATGTAACACAAAATTGGAAATTAAAAGACTTAGAACTGAAAATGAAACTAAAATATATAATCAATTTGAATTGAAGGGTACAATTCAAATAAATCATAACTCTGATTCCAAAAATATTAAGGTTTCAAAGCAATCTGGAAATTAAAAGGCTGAGGACCAAAATGAAACTAAAATTATATAATCAATTTCAATTGAAGGGCAAAATTGAAACACATCAAAACATTATATTACAGGATCAAGGACCATACAAAACAATCAAAAGATTAGGGACTAAAATGAAAACCTAATAAACAACAGGGGATAACGTGTACATGTGCATGCAGGAGAGAGAGAAGGGGGGCGGGACTTCAACCGCCCACTAATACGTCTCCGGCAAACAGTGAACCACACGCGTCGCACTAGGAGGAAGAAAACATGGTGGAAAATAATTCTTGACGTTGATTGGGTATTTTTGAACGTCGGACACCGCCACACGCGTCGTTTCGAAAGCCACGTGAGCGCAGAAACGGACGACGCATCTACTAAAGTGCACACAGTACCGCGTCAGAATATATTATAAAAAATGGTAAATTACCGGCACCCCTCTACATCCAAATCTTGGATTTTGTCTTATATTGGGTTATATACGTAGGCGGTCATTTTTTAAAAAAAATTCATTATCGTTCTGACCCTGTAGTTTACTATGAACTTTGTCTTATTAGGAGGTATTTTAGTATTTTTTTTTCATTTTTAAAAAATTGTACAATACTCTTAATGGCCCTGGCGGTTCCTGTGATGTTTTGTCTTATTCATGGGTATTATGGTTATTTCACTTTGTCTTATTATGATTTCGCTACTGAGTATCTAGGTTTGTGAAGAAAGAGAGAAATAAGGTATAATATAGGATGTCTTGAAGAGAAATTGAAATGGTTGAAACGAATGTATACATGAAGTAAAAATGCTTATTTACAATGGTATGGCTCTGTTTTTTAAAGTGTTAAATTATTCAGTTTTGAAAAGTGCTAACTAACTTTAATCTGTGATGTTATTATACATGCTTGCTAAATTGTTTATATATATTTACATGTGCAGAATAATGAGCTGAAAATTGTACGCTTAGTAGTTTCAATTTGATGTGTTCTTGAATTGGTTTCCACTCGTTTTATGCCTCAAATTTTTAACCAAAGTGAGATATGACAATTTCTATTTTGGTTGTTTTAAATGTATTTTAATTTAATAGATGTTGTAGTTTTTATGTTTTTAAATGAGTGTTTGGCTCCTATATTTTCCTTTATTCGCATTGTAATTTTAGAAATTAGTTGCTGAGCGCTAGTTTATCTATGACAGATATGGTCTTGAGTGATTGTGATGTTTTAAAAGATATTATTTATCATAAACATATAATATTACATTTGAATGTTATTATTTACCATTAATATATGATACATTTTTTATGAATGTTTGTTTGTACAGGTGTATAAAAAGACTATTAAGAAGTTAATGACTCGGTCACTCACATATGAAAAATTAAGCACATGATATTGTTTAAATTATAAATTATATTACATGTTACTGGCCATAAAACAATGTTAAAAGGAATAAATGAAAAAGGATATGGAATCTTAAATAATTTATATAAAACAAAAAAGGAATGACATGTAATCTTAAATAATTGAGAACAAACAAAAAAATATACATATAAATACTGAGACTTACCACAACGACATATATTAACTTCAATTATATAGAAAGAACAAATCATGTAGGGACATTCTAGTTATATGAATAATGGAGGAGTACTTGTACACATTTCAACAATGTTAGCAAAAAAGTTCAAATTATTGATGCAAGATATAATTCAATTCTTTCTATATAAAAGGGAATGTGTATGTTATGTATACCATTAACAATAACTCTCTCAAGAACAAACATTTGAATTAATCTTGTTAGAAGCAAAGAAAATATTTTTGTGTTCTTAACAGGTTTCCAAAAAAAATATTCTTTTCAAGTACTTGACTTATTTTAATATACTTTACTTTATGTTTTTTCTTCAACACTTAATATTTTATTGTATTTACATGTAATGGAAAGATATGAATGATCCATATTTTAATGTTCTATTTAGCAGAGATTTTGACGGCTAATATGGAAATGTTATAAATTGTGTTGTATAGAGCACATTAATTATCATGGTTGTGAAGATAACAATGGCTTACATGGTAATGATTGAAATGACGATGATGGAAATGACAACAACAACAATGATGATGATGACGACGACAATGATGAGAGTGACAACGACGATGGTGACATTGATGTGCATGAATATTTTATATAGAAGCAATTTGATGAGCAAAAACTTATTATATGCATGACTGGAGCTATAAACATGTATCATATTAATTATATGCACAAAAAACTATGTATGGTTTCATATAATATAGAGATGCGCTGGTTGAATGAGGTTTTAAGAGGTCATGGAAATGCTCTGTTAACATGTTTATGATAGACACAAATAATATGTTGAGCTTGTGTAATAATCTAGAAACATATAATGGTTTAAAAACCTTCAAGAAGAATGAGAATAATCGCAAAGGTCGGAATGTTTCTCTTTACAATTGTTGTACGGGGTGTCAAATCAATAAATGCTAGAATGATTTCATCATCTAGGAAGTTTTTAAATCATTATGTTTGCTTACTATAGATGTCATCAAACTAGTAAATCTAGAAGTCCTTATACTTATATATAATGCATCCTCTTATTCATTTATTTGTTTTATTACAAAGCTAGATTGATCTGTCTTTGCCTCTTAGCTTAACGCAGGTAGAAAAAGTACTCAATGAAAGCATGCATGTACGCTACATGATGATGGATGTTATATATCCATCATCTTCTTAGATTTTTCCGGTAGAAAATTTGAAGTCAGTGCAATTTGTCCCCTTGGACAAAATTGACGAACTGAAACCCAATTTCTTTGACTGTAGATCGAATTGTAGCAGATTGTCCTCCAGCTGATGACCACCAATCACAATCGATGGGCCATCATTGCCCCCACCATCCACAAAACCCAAGCACCAAAGATCAACACTTTTCTTTGTGACCCTCACCATGGAGTTCGATCCAAACATCTTCCAAACCACATCTTGTCTATCCAACACCAGTTCGATTATTGGTACAGCCGGTCCCATTTGTGTGTTCTTGACAGCACTCGCAGGGTAGCAGACACCGAATGGTTTAACAGGCTTTGTTGTAGTAAGATTGAAAGACGAGGAAGCTGCTTCCTTCAAGAAAGCCAGAGTAAATGCCTTATAAATAGAACTCTGTAACTTTGTGTATGGCACAACAGTGCTGATCCTTGTCCCCCCAAAACCAGACTCACCATCAATGGCCAACAGTGTTTTGTTCAAAGCCACCACCTTTCCGTTCACTTTTATGGATGTCAACCCTAAATAATATTCAGGAGAGAGTCTGTGGGTATCTGGATCAGAATCTCTTCCAAGCGGGTTAAAAAGAAGAGGAGTGTACACAAGTGATTTTGAGAGGTCAATTCCCTGCAAGAAATTATAAGGCCCTTTACTACCAAAAAGAGCGAGACCAGGCTGAGACGTGGAACCTGACAAGCACATGGCAAAACAATTTGGAGAGGAAGAGAAGGCCTTGTTGATCTGAACTGGGATTGAGAGCATTGAGTTTCCCAGGGAGGCTAAGCCAGTTACACCTTTAGCTAGGCCTTTCAGAAACCCTGTTCGAGCACAGGAAAAGATGAAGTTATTGATCGAAACCAGAGAACCTTGAGTATCGGGCAAGGCGAGAGAGTCAACAAGGGCAGCGTTGACGCCATAAACTTTTCTGTAGTCAACAGCTTTGATGGGGTTATTAGGGATGAAGATGGAAGAGTTGTTTCCACAATTTGGACCCGGTGGATCGTCGCAAGTGTTCATGCAACCATAATCAATAATAGTTTTAGCGAGGGAACCGTTACAGGGGATATGTTGGTAAGTGGAGGAGATGTAGTCGTCGCAATTGACCCAGGAGTATGTTGCCCCAAGATCCAAGAGCAATTTGGTGAGCTTCAAAGGGGTTTTTAGGTATGCAGTGATGATATATTGGCCGGTGGAATGGTCCTTCTGGATTGGCGTGTGGAGGGGAAGAGCTGCTTGAGAAGGGATGAATGATAAGAGGAAGAAAAGAATAAGAAGAGGGACTGCTAGCTTTGCCATTGATAACTGGATGTCTGTAGAGAGAAGGATTGTTTTTGATCATCTAGATAATTATATGAGATTCATTTATAGAGGCGTACGTGCATGCTTAATTCTGCCTGCGATGAATCTCAAGATCTCTCTCACTCTATGTGCTGTATATGACGGTATACCGCATAGGAATCCTACCTATTTTATTTGACTCGGATAAAGGACCAACTTGTAGCATTCAATGATTGTGTCTTCTTGTCAATGTTTATCAAGCTACTGTTTATCATCGTACATTGTAGATTACAGCAGTTTTTGTTTTTTATTTCATTTTAGTTTTCAGCCAGGTTTGGCTTTTTCGGTGAGGGTTTAATTGATTGATAAATGACTGAAGTGAAAACAAATCATGTAAAGTAAATAGTAGGTTTGCAATTAGTTTAATAAGTTTATTAATTTATGTTGTTATTGTTTCAAGCTATTAGTTAATCGATTTTTATAATTTAAAAAAAAAGTATTGTTTGATATCACCTTTTAAAGTTCATTTCATTGAGATTTTTGTATTTCTTACATGCACCAACGTATTAGATGGTAGATTTAAACATAGTTTTATTTGTTTGGATCAAAGGATATATGACATGCTTGAATTCAATATAATTTAAATAAATTTCATGAATGTATCAAATTAGATAAAAGTTTAACTTCAACTTCAAATTAAAGTTGTAAATACCTTCTCAACAAGTAAACTAGTTTGCAAAACAGAATAAAAATTAAACATAGACTAATAAAGAATAAAGCCTTAAGATTGTTATCAAAAGATTAGATTAGTTTTCAATGCTGTTTAGTTTATACTATTCAGACTAATTTCAATGTTGCAGGCTTGGTAAATAATTTTTATGATTATTGGGTTTGAGGTTATTAATAGGTTTTGCTATTTCAAAAGTAAAATATAACATCTACATATGCATGGTTTAATATAATAAAACACATTATATCAAAGGTGCAATAAATAATTCATCTAGAAGAATTAAATGGGAGAATCCATGAATGAACATAAATGGATGTTGTGCCAACAATTTTATTTTGCTTGGAACTTCTATGTGATTCCAATCTCTCTTTTCTTTTCTATTTTATTTTGTTCTCCTCTTATTTTTCCTTTTAAACTTATATCATTTCATTTCTAATAAATTTCTTGAAAAATCGTAGCTTCCAAGTTACTGTCAAGTAAAGATGTATAATACAAACATGTCTATAATCTCAAAGATTAACGCAGAAAAAGTAAGCCTTTTTATTTGGATGTCAGTTTAGATGCTTTGGAATGCAATTTGGATTCGTTTCTTCATAAAACCTGTTTGTTGGCAGAATTCAATTGTCATCTTTGAAAAATCATATATTCATCATCTAACATCTTTGAAACTATCGAATAATATGGTTTCGTCTCTTTTCCCTTTATTATTATTATTATTATAATTATTATTAATGAAACAACTTAATTCTAATAAAGCTCATCACATCATCTATTACCATGGATTCATACAGAATTTCCCTTGATTGATTAGGTTGTGCTTATCATTCAACAACCATCAAAAAGAAATACATGTACCAACATCTTAACTTCTAATTATGATTTATTTTTTTAAGATGTTATAAATGTGAATTTGTTATGAAGTATAAGAACATGAATTTTTTTGTCATCTTGCAAATATAAATTTTGTTATGATTTACACAAATGTGAATTTTTTTATGTAGGACACGTTTATGAATTAATTGTAAAGCATGCAAATATTAAATTTGATAAGACAATACACAATAAATAAAAGAAAACAATGTCGATCATATTAATGCAAACTAATTTATTACAAAAATAAAGATGGTCATATGAGTCAAGAGTAATTTGATAAAATTGAGTCAGCCACATAAGTGTACACTAATTTTATAAAACTAGGTCAAAAACAGAAGTGAGGAATAGTTTTAAAAAATATGGTTGGACATATAAGTGATGAATAATTTAATAAAATACAATTAGTTGCATGAATGGGCACTATTTTGATGACTTTAGTTGGTTGCATGAGGGGGGACTATTTTACAACAAAAGAATAATTGTTTGAGATTTAAATTGATAGTAACAATGAAATAATTGTTTGAGATTTTAGTTAACAGCATCAACAAAATAATTATATGAAATTAAAATTAATTGTAATGATGGAATAATAGTTTCAAGTTTAAATTTACTACAATGAAATAATAATTGTGTGAAACTTAAACTAACAATAATGATAGTTATTTTAAAACTAGAGTATGTCGATCTTAAAAATAATCTTTATACCTAGAAGAAAATAGATCATAGATATTTTATAAGAGACTAGAATGTCAATATATAAACCAATTGATACACCAACAGAAAAAAAAATAGAAGTTATATAATAGTTTTATCAAATACCAATTGATAAATAAAGATATCAAAGATTTATAAGAAAATTGATGTACCTAGAACACATGAGACTATATATTGTTGATATGTAATGTAAAACATTCATTTTTTTTTATATATTTCTAAAGGTTTTATATGAAGAATAAATCAACAAACATGATGGATTTGATGAAGAAATAAATCAAGAATTCCAAGAAGGAAGCAAAGTGAAGACTTAAATTAAGGTATCTTTTAACTTCTCATGTAAATGTTTATATCCTACTTGATAGAATTAAAATGAACTAACACACTTCATTTTGCATGTATTAAACGATTGATAAATAATGTAAGAGAATTTAAGATAACGGTTCTATGAGTTCACTTAGGTTTATATGTTAAAATTACAATTTTACATGAATCGATCAATCACTTTGTATTATGAAATGAATCGATTAATAAATTATTCATCTTTGATGAACACTAAGGGATTATAACCAACCTGAATTGATCAATGAGCTTAGCTGTCAATAAAGTTCTAAAGGCTATAAACAACTTGCTTTCCTTAGAAACACACACATACATAAACATATCATAACTTGTCTAATTACTAAGTTTAATAGGATTTTGAATATATAAGATATATAAGTTATTCTAAGAATAAAAACACTTTAAAATTATCAATACTTGATCATACACTATTTTTTGCTATTAAACCTTCACAATTTAGTACAAGATTATTCAATCTCATTCTTATTATACTTAAACATCTTCAAATCCTATAATTGTTATCTTATGAGATATAAAGATATTTGAACTTCAATTATATTATCCATTCTATAAAAGATTTAGTTGTGATAACAAATCATCCTTGTAAACTCTTAAGAGTTAATTATGATAAGAAAGTTATATTGTTGGTTATTACGTTAACTTGAAGTAATTTACATTCATTGTTAATAATAGTGATACATTGAATTCTCCCACATTTTAGTTGTTAAAGTTACATTAATCCTTAAATAAAATAGGTAGCTTATGCATTAAGCATTGTTAGTAAATTTAAGAATAATTTGAGAAAGCACCATACGAATGCAATTATTGATATTCTAAGATATTTAAAGGTTACACCTAGAAACAAAATTTTGTTCATTAAATATGCACATTGCCAAAGGATAAATGCTTATTATGATGATGACTGGATTGAAGTAGTACCTTACACATTGAACCTTGTTAGTCAATTTAAGTAAAATTTGAGAATGCAACATATGAATGTTATTATACATATTTTTAGATATCGAAATGTTTCAACTAGAAACAAAACTTTGTTCACTAAAAATAAATATTGCCAAAATATATGCCTATACTTATGATGACTAGACTGGAGCAATAGATGATAAGCAATCTACTTTAGGTTTATTTACCTTTATTATGTTAGATTTCTTGAAGGACTGTTGGTAAAATTCAAAAGTGCACGAATCGTAACAAGTAATAAAGTGATGAGTAGAGTATCGTCTCACGAGAATTTGCAAAAAATATCAATAAGTACCAAAATTATTGAATTCATATCTATTTGATTATTCAATTATAAAGGTTTATGAAAATAAATAATTAAAACAAACAAGGAAATAATTAAATGGTGTTAAAATAAAGTTTAACGGATCCTAGGATTTTTTATTTAACCGTGACTAATTTTATGTGAATTTTCTGAATTTAATTAATCCTCTCAAAATTTCTTTCTTAGTTTTGATAATCAAGTTTTATTAATCTAATCATTAATCTCTCTCGAGCATCAATAAATAATTTTGACAAGTAAATTCCTACCTCTTAGTGAAAATTCTAATCTCGTCAAAAATCCCAGACTAAAAAAACTACTCCATTGCCAAATTAAAAAGAAGCAAACTTAATATGATGAACATTACTTAAGAGTATTGGAAAATTGGAGATCTGAACGTCTTGAAGGGGCTACTGTTTCTTGGCTTCTTTCTTTCAGATTTGATTGCCTCCTTTCCTAGATGCTGCCACCTCTTTAGTAATGTGTTTAGGGTTTTCTCTTCTCCAAAAGACTCCCTTAGCTGCTACTTTACGAGGTATATATATTCTAGTTTTTCCTCCAAAGGTAAGGAAGTTAATTTTCTTTTCTGATGCGTGGGCCAATGTAAGGGTAGTAAACGTGCAAATTAAGACTCCTCTGTTTCAGCGGGAATTGTAGAAAATAGAATTTTATTTCCAATGGATTGGTCTCGAAATTTTTGGGCATCTGGAACTCTAGATATGGTCCAAAACTCGAGACATTTGAGTCGCATGGATTCCTGGTCTGATTCAGACTCTGCATTTTGACTTAATTTTTGGGCTTCAAAACAGAAAAAATTAGGTTCTTTTCATTGCATAAGAGTTGTACACATATGTATCTTGTTTTCATATAGGTAAACGCATGAAATGGAGCTGTATAACTCTCTTACACATCAAAAACCAATTAGTGCTCGGGCAAACCAAACAGTGTTTGAATTCTAATCTCATCCTATTGTTCGCTTCTTCATATCTCCATTTCAACATATTCTAATATTTAAATACCTTAGAATACATTGAATTTTTAAGAAGTGAATAATTCTCAAAGATACCTAGAATTCTAGACAACTTGCTAAAAATCCAACAAAATTCTCTAAAATAAAGCATGAATGACTCAAAATATGTATGCAATATATTGCTTTATGAAGTACCCCCCAAACATGAATGTTTGCTTGTCCTCAAGAAAAAGAAAACCATTAAAATAGAGAGCAAAGATTTTATCTAGTTCCAACTTTCAACACCCAAGGAGTCCATTATACAAACATTAACTCAACATTTATAGGCACTATCAAATAGAGGAAAATTAGGTATACCTACTTCCTCTAGCTCAAATCTCTCTACATACTTCCAAACTCGGTCATATGTATCACGTAACCAACATAATTAAATCATGCAATATTTTTCCTACAATTACTCCTTCTTACTACTACAAACAAGGTAGCAAACTTAGAGCGATACATTCTTCATTTTGTTTTTTGTTTTTACTCTCAAGTTTTCCTCAAGCTATCACTTGTCTTTTTACGCGAATACAAACATTTGTAATTAATGCATCTGGTTACTTAACAGGTCACAAACTAAAAGTGCTTTGCATACTCATATTTCAAGTTGTTGTTTGACGTAAAAGCAAACATTTATGATGAATACCTATACTTACTAAGCAACTCAAGACATTAGAGTAGATCAAATTTAAAATATATGTACTCATTCAATTTCTTAATATCCATCACTCTTATTTACTTAAACCCTATTTAGGACTAGATCAAAAGGGATAATCTCAAGAAAAATATAACACTTATCTTTTATACATAGCCACACAACTCATATAATTATGCAAGAAAAGTTGTACTTCAATAATTCCCAAAAAAATGAGTATACTTAAAGTTAGTTTATAAGATATTGCCTAGTCTAAGCCAAGGAATGTCATGCTTAACATAATGAAGAACCTCAATGTGTTAAGTTGATCTTAAATGCATCATAAATTCACCCTCTATTTTTTTATAAACAAAAATTATTTCAACCAAAATTTAGCCATAGCTGAATATGCATCCCTCCCAAACTTAAATTTCAAATTGTCCTCAATGGGAAAGGGAAAAAAATAAAGAAAGAAATAGAACAATAAACAAACACTTCCCTTTTTACTAGGCTAGCATGTAGTGATGGTTTCAAAGTAAATGTTGGTGCGAATATTCAAGCCTGCACAACAATTAAACGAATGAAGGTGAATTTAATATATAAAAAATTAGGTTGCCTCCAAATCAGTGTTTAATTATAGTCAGTAGTTTGACTCTTCACATGGCTATGCTAGGGCAACTCGAATGTCATCCTTCTTCCCAATCGACTACTCATTCACACAATGCTTCAGACACTGCCCATTTACTATTAATGTTCCCTTCTCATCATAAGTGACTTCCACTGCTCCATAAGGAAACACATTAACAACTATGAATGACATTGACCATCGCGATTTAAGCTTACTAGGAAACAAGCAAAGTCGTGAGTTAAAGAGCAACACTTGTTGACCAAGGAAAAACTCCTTATGTTTGATATGCTTGTCATGCCATGCTTTAGTCTTTTGTAGATTTAGCATTCTCATAAGAAACATTATGGGATTCATCCATCTCATTGATTTGCAAAATCCGTTTCTCACCTGCAGATTGTAGATCCATGTTCAACGGCCTCATTGCCCAATATGCCTTATGCTCTAAGAAATGGCATGCTTTCCCAAGACTAAGTGATATAGAGACATTCCCAATGGTGTTTTGAATGTTGTTCGATAAGCCCACAATACATCATCTAGCTTTTTTGCCCAGTCTTTTAGAGAGTTACTTACTGTATTCTCTAGAATTCGCTTCACCTCCCTATTTGATACATCTACTTGGCCATTTATATGTGGATGATAAGTCAATGCTCTTCTATGTCTAACTCCAAATTTAAACATAAGTGTTTCAAACTACTTGTTGCAAAAATGAGTTACTTCATCACTAATGTTCTTCCATAAAAAATTAAGTATGACCATGCCATCATTTGTAGGCGTTGCAATTACTTCTATCCACTTTGATATATAATCCACTGCTAAGAGAATGTATTTGTTGTTATAGGATGAAAGAAAAAGTTGATGCCCTAAACATTTAATAATTCAACTTTAGGATATTTTGTGGTGGCATTTCATTTTGTCGAGATATATACCTAGTATGTTGACATCTATCACAAGTAGTAACAAAAGCATGAACATCTTTAAACATGTGGGCCAATAAAAACCAGATTGCAAAACTTTGGATACAGTGCGTTGCGCTCCAAAGTGCCCCTTATATTCAAGTTGCGACACTGTTTCAGTATGTTTGTCATTTCCTCTTCAGGAATGCACCTCTTGATGACTTCATTTGCACAATGCCGATATAGTATCGGCTCCTCCCAGAAATATTGTTTGACTTCAACAAGAAATTTCTTCTTTTGTTGGTAAGAAAAATTTGACAAGGTGATCTTACCTACAAGAAAGTTAATATAATCTGCATACCAAGGAATGAAATTGTCAGTGGAAATTGCTAAAAATCTTTCATTAGGAAAGCTTTCATTTATAACCCCGAATTTAGGCTCCAATTGTTGTGTCAATTCTAGCCTTGAAATATAATTTGCCACCACCTTCTCAGTCCCCTATTTATCTTTAATTTCTAAATCAAATTCTTGTAGTAACAGGATCCAACAGGTGAGTCTAGGCTTGCAATCTTTCTTGGACACTAAGTGTCTAATTGCAACATGATCAGTATACACCATCTCCTTATTTCCCATCAAATAAGGCTGAAACTCATCAAAGGCATAGACATAATTGAGTTGGGCATCATTAGTATTCTATAGGCGTAGTATATGGTGTGAAACACATTGTTTTTTCATTGCCCCGGTACTTCCTAAATTGCATAATCACTTACATCATACATCAGCTCAAATGGTTTCTCCCAATCCGGTGCAATTATAATAAGAGTTGTCACAAACTTCTTTTTCAATAGCATAAAGGTTGACTTGTATTCTTCATTAAAATGAAACTTCATGTATTTTAGTAGGAAATTGCATAGCGATTTGGATATTTTAAAGAAGTCTTTGATAAACCTCCTATAAAATCCTACATGTCCAAGGAAACTCTTCTTTTGCTATATTTGGTGGCAAAAGCTTATCTATTGCCTCAATTTTAACTTTGTCTACCTCTATTTCTTTTTCTAAACTTCGGTGCCCAACACTATACCTTTCTTTACCATGAAATGACATTTTTCCCAGTTTAATATCAAGTTTGTCTTTTCACAGTGCTTCAAAACCAATGCCAACTTTGCAAGACAGTCATAAAAAAAAGTCCTAAATACAGAAAAATCAGCCATGAAAACCTCAATGATCCACTCCACCATATATGAAAAGTTAGCCATCATGCACCTCTGAAAGGTAGCTGGTGCATTATATAACCCAAAAAGCATTCTTGTGGAATAAAAAGTACTATAAAGGCAATTGAGAGTGGTCTTCTCTTGGTCCTTAGGTGTGATGGCTATTTGGTTGTATCCATTTCAAACCATCTAGAAAACAGTAGTATTCATGCTCGGCTAACCTGTCTTACATCTGATCAATGAATGGTAGGGGAAGTGATCTTTATGAGCTGCCTTGTTGAGCTTTCGGTAATCCATATAAATCTTCCATCCAATTACCACTTTAGTAGGTATCAGTTTGCTATATGCATCCCTTACCTGTCATTCCTCCTTTCTTTGGCACAACTTGAACTGGCTCACCCATGAGCTATCAAAGATTGGATAAATATCATCAGCATCTAACCATTTCAAAACTTCTTTCCAAACTACCTCTTTCATTGTCAGGTTAAGCCTTTTATGATTTTCTACTACTAGCTCAACTTCATCCTCTAACAGAATCTTGAGCATGCAATAGAGGGACTAATGCCTTTGATATCTGCCAATACCAACCTGAGAGCTACCTTATGTTTTCTCAACACCCTCAATAATTTTTTCTTCTTCTACACTAGAGACATTTGAAGAGATGATGACCTGATAAATGGAGGCTTCTCCAAGGTATGCATATCGAAGGTGCTTTGGTTCTCCAAGGTATGCATATCGAAGGTGCTTTGATAGAGGTTGCAATTCCAAAACCAGTGCTTGTTCACTGGTTGATTTTGTATTTGGAGGTGCTTGTCCTAAGTCTTTAAAGTACTTCCTTCATGTAAGTTCCAAAGAGTCCATCCAACATGTATATTCTACTATCTCATCATCATCCTCTAGTACATTATTTACCAGACATGTTTCCAATAGGTCATTTGGAAGCTTGACTTTGTCAATATTTAAGGAGTTCACTACTTGAATGTTGAAGCAACTATCACCTATATCTCGTTGTTTGATGGCTTTGAACACATTGAAAATTACCTCATCTTCATTCACGTTAACTGCAGCTCCTCTTTTTTCACATTAATTAACGCACCTCTAGTGGCCAAGAATGGTAAACCAAGCAAGATAGGGATCTCACTATCCTCTTCCATATCCGATATGATGAAGTCTACTAGATGAGTGATAAGTTCAACTAACTCATTTTCAAAATATCAAGTAAATGAATAAAAAAAAGGCTTTAGAAGTCCTTTCATTTGTCTATCATTATAGACAATACTCTCCATATTATCTATGGAATTCGAACCTGAATTCTATTTACGATTCATTATTTTTATCCTATAGGCCTGTAATTTCTTATTTTAGCATTTTTAGCATATCGGTTTACACCTAGTTATTCTTATTATTTTATAATTTTCTTTTTTTTTATTCATAGACGAGTTCCGCATGTTTTCACATCTAGGATTTACATATACAACATATATTACTGTCAAGAGGAGATTTCTTATTATTTAGATATTTTGATTCAAAAAAGTTAAGGATTAGAAACCTGAAAAACAAGGATTGGGTTGCGCCATACATATGAAAGAGTATACTTGCCCACTTTCACCAGTACATCTTCAATTATTCCTCTTGGATACTTCACTCATCGGTCAGCTAGTTGCAGTGGTACTGCGGTTGGCTTTGCTTCACCTAAACCAAGCTTATTAAAAATAGATAAAGGCATGAGATTAATATTTGCACCTAAATCACATAGAGCTTTTTCAAATATAGAGTTTCCAATGGAACACGGTATAGTAAAAACCCCTAGATCCTTAAGTTTAAGAGGCAATTTCTTCTGCAAAATGGCACTGCATTCCTCAGTGAGAGTAATAGACTCATGTTCCTCTATCTTTCTTTTGTTTGAGAGGATGTCTTTCAAAAATTTCACATAGCTTTGCATTTGTTCAAGAGTATCTACAAAAAAAGATGTTAATCTGCAGTTTTTTAAACACATCAAGAATTTAGAAAAATTCTTATCAAGTTTATTCTTCTTGAGTCATTATGGAAATGGAATTATCTATATTATTTCTTGAGTTGGTTCTGGCAAAGAGTCAAACTTTTTTATGTTTTGAAGTGGTTTGGCCACTTGCTCCTCCTCTTCTTTGCTTGCACTCTTGTTTCCAGTAGCCTTCTCCACTACTTTTCCACTTCTTAAGGTTATAACCTTGCATTGCTCTTTCAGTTGTGTTTGGTACATTCAAAACTATGAGAAAAGATCACTTGTTAATCCTGATTTACTTTTCCAAACAAGATGATGAGGAGAAAACAACTTGGTGGGCTCCTCTCATTAAAGAGAACTTATTGACACTAAAAACATTTTTTTTATGGTTGGAATATGGCTAACAATGACTTTCTCTTGCTTTTTCTATTTTATAATGACCATTTCTCGCATGACATTTTCAATTACTTTATCTTCTTTTTTTCAAATGCAAAGAGTGGAAAATAAACAAAATCAACTTTTAAACCAAAGTGAAGATTTTTAAAATTTGAAATTGGTCATGTATTTTCTCCTAGTGGTTCTCTCTCTTTTATTTTAATATTTCTACCACAATTCAAAACTCTATCTTATAGAATAAGAGTAACAAAGAAAGATTAAATTAAAATAATATACATTTGTCAATGAAATTAAAAAAAAAATAATAGAAGAGTAGCTACACTATTTACATAAACAAGGTACGGCAAAGCAGCTGGTTTTTACCCGGTTTTATTTAATTCCTAAACAATATGCCACCATGTACGCTTTCACTTGATGAAGCTCACGAGAACTCGACTAGCTCATCTCTATAAATCACTCTTTTTCACATCATTGACTTGAGATCACAATGAATCCTTCTCTCAACACACACAAAAATATAATGGCAAAGCTAGCCGTCCCTCTTCTACTTCTTCTCTTCTTCCAATCTCTTATCTCTTCTCAGGCATCTCTGCCACTCCAAACAACAATCCAGAAGGACCGCTCAACCAGCCAATATGTCATCACTGCACACCTTCAAACCCCTCTCAAGCTCACAAATTTTCTCTTGGATCTTGGAAGCACATATACCTGGGTAAATTGCGACGACTACACTTCCTCTACGTACCAACACGTCCCCTGTAACAGTTCCATCGCCAGTTTGCTTGGCCATTATGCTTGCTTGGACCTTTGCAACAGTCCACCGAGTCCAAATTGTGGTAACAACTCTTTCCTCTTCCTCCCTGATAACCCCATCAAACCTGTTGACTACAGGAAAGTTAATGGCCTCAACACTGCCCTTATTGACCCCTTCGCCTTGCCCAACGCTCAAGGTTATCTTACTTTGATCAATAATTTCATCTTTTCTTGTGCTCGAACTGGTTTTCTCAAGGGCCTGGCTAAGGGTGTAACTGGCTTGGCAGCCTTAGGGCGATCAAATATTTCTATCCCGGTACAGATTAATAAAGCCTTCCCTTCTACTCCAAATTGTTTTGCCATCTGCTTGTCTGGATCCATTTACTCAACCCGGCGTGGCTCTTTTTGGTAGCAGAGGGCCTTATAATTTCTTGCCTGGAATTGACCTCTCAAAATCACTTGTTTACACTCCTCTCCTTCTGAACCCGTTGGGAAAGGATTCTGAACCAGATAAACCCCTACTCTCTTCTGAGTATCATATAGGGTTGACTTCCATAAAAGTGAACGGAAAGATGGTGGCTTTGAACAAAACACTGTTGGCCATTGATGGCGAGAAAGGTTCTGGGGGAACCAAGATCAGCACTGTTGTGCCATACACAAAGTTACAGAGTTCTATTTACAAGGCTTTTATTCTGGCTTTCTTGAAGGAAGCAGCTTCACCCGCTTTCAATCTTACTACAACAAAGCCTGTTAAACCATTCTCCGTCTGCTACCCTGCGAGTGCTGTGAAGAACACGCAAGTGGGACCGGCTGTGCCAATAATTGATCTTGTGTTTGGATAGACAAGATGTGGTTTGGAAGATTTTTGGATCGAATTCTATGGTGAGGATTACAAAGAAAAGTGTTGACCTTTGGTGCTTGGGTTTTTTGGATGCTGGTGTCAATCAAATGCTGTCATATTGGGTTGGTGCTCCATCTATAGTAATCGGTGGTTATCAATTGGAGGATAACATGCTACAATTCGATCTAAAGTCAAAGAAATTGGGATTCAGCTCTTCAATTTTGTCAAAAGGGACAGATTGTACCAAATTAGAAGTTTTCTGATCTCAAATAAATCAATAAAAGGAGATGTTTTCCACCCCTAGGAATCTTATGGCTTCTTACTAACCAGGCCTTGTCGAATATGGATAAAAACCAAGTAGTATGTATGAAGTTTCAAGAGTATTTTTTTAAAGTATTTTTTTTATTAGTTGGCTTTCTATCAAATGGTTTTATTCAAACAAACTGGTGAGCCTAGCTATTTTACATGTGCTAGTTAGCTATTTTACTTCTCATCAATGGTTTTTTATTAGCTGGCTTTCTTTTTTTGTACTTTAGGAAGAATGAGTTTTGCAAAACTTTGTATTTGTTTCTTCTTCTTTTCCTTTTTAATAAAATAATAAATAATTGTCATAAACATGAATATTTATATAAATAAATGGTATGATAACATAAAGAGACACCCTAAAGGAAAGATTCTAACTACCCCATGTAAAAGCAGGTTGACTATCTAAAGTTTTTGATCATGGACAAGTAGACTTTCTATGAGAGTTTAGTGGTTTCATAAGTTTCATCTAAGTTAAAGAGTATCGCGACATTGTTAGTTCCTCATTCTAACCTAAAGATAAAATGTGCAAAATAAAATGGTGTATAGTGTGAAGGCATAAATCATGTCCAATAATAAATAGAATGGTGTAAGCAAATATAAGAATCATATAAATAAAAACATAAAATCCAAATTAGATACCAATCATACATTAGTATCGCGACATTGGGTTGAGATTTCAAAACTTAAATACTAACCTAAAGTATAAAATGTACTTTAAAATAAAATGATGTATAGTGTGAAGGCTTAGTAAATCATGTCCAATAATAAATAGTAACTGTTTGTGAGCAAATATCAAAGAAATCATACTTAATACTAAATCACTATGAAAATCTAAACTCTAGATACTAATCATAGCATTAGAAATATCATGACACTTTGTTAGTTCCTCATTCTAACCTAATGATTGGATTGAAAGTTAATATATAAAATTATATTGTCAATATCTAGTAAATATTAAGCAATCCAATCTTTTTCTTGGTCATATTGATTAACACTTGATTCATATTTGAACTCAAATTTTGGGCTTGACTCCACCTTAAAAGTAATTCTTAAATCTTATAGTGTTGATTGTTAATTCTAGTCATTCCATATCTTTTAAAAAAGATTTAGCCTTAAAAAATCACTTATATCAAAAAGAGAAATCAAAAAACATTGAGTTTTGCATTGACATTATACTCTCTTGAAAGTTCCAACTTCTATGCATTGTCATTAATTCATTCAAGGACTTTAAATGTACTATCTCTGTTAGGATACAATTTAGTTTTCTTATATGAACCAAGACTCAATCACCTGGTTCAAATATAATACTCTTAAAAGCATAGGCAATAAAAATTATTTTTTTCCATTTAAACAATACATTTACTGAGATTAAGATACAATGTTTCATTTCTTCTCATATGACCCATCTCTTTTCTCTCGTCTTAGTATTATTTTTTCCACTCCTCTTATCTCATTATTCTCAACTATTTGTTTTTTTAAGCTCCCCTTGTCCTAATCTCTCTTTTCACTCCTTTCAACCTTACTTTAACTTTTTAATTTTAATTATTCTTCTTACACTTATCTTGGTCTTAATGGTACAAGAATGATGGATTTTCTATCATTTACAAATAAATACTTATTCTTTAGCGCATCATGACTAACTTTCTTATCAAAGTATCATGGTTTCTCCTTGAAAAATAAATATCTTTATACTAAAAAAAAATATCACACAAAACCAAGACCAAAACCCTATTATTCACCTTCTCTTCACCCATATTTATTTAACCACAAAAGCATTAATGTCTATGGTGTTTTGTAGTCTTCAAATTCAACTTCTCCAAAAAGTGTACTTCTAGTCATATTAGTGCAACTCCCACCATTTTTAATAATACTAAATACCTTATTACTCATATGGCATCTTATATGTAAAATATTATCCTTTTATTTCTTCAAATATTCCTTCTTGACTTGAACACTTGATGATCACCTAATCACAAGTGATTTACCTTTAAACGAACATTTTACCTCATTGTTACTTGTATTATTAAATGGTTACATTTATCCATCACCTCTCAAACTTTGAGTTTCAATCACTATAGATCATGTAATATTATCATTCTTTTATTTGAACATTTCAAAAAAAAACTTACTCTCAAACAACAAAGCTTAGCTTTAAGAATCTCAATGAAGTCATCATTTTATCACAAAAGATATCTTGGGAACTAATAAGTAAAAAGAGTAAATGTAGAAAAAGAAATTGGCTTCTAATTTTATGGTAACTAAGATCATTTAACTACTTTTCATAGGTTCAAAATAAAAGGGTTAGTTATGTTAAAGGAAAGAGTACAATTACCCTAAAATATCCTACCTTAAATAAGATACTTTTTAGTTTGTTTTTAATGATAAAAGACGCCTATTGTGCTTACATGTTAAGGGAATTTGTCTCAACAAGTATACGTGTGTGTACTATTAAGGGTTGAAAGACTTCCAAAATCTATAATAGTGATTTCAAATCCAAGCCTGTCAACAAAACCTAAACCTTTCTTTTAAAATATAAAGATTGTACTCAAAGGGGATGGCGATGGTCAATTAGGTTTTGGACCATTTGTTTAACATGGGTCTAAATGTTACTACTTATAGATTTATAGTATTGCTTCAATCTAACCCAAGTTCTCATTCTACATTAAGAGAAAATATCCCAACATCTAAAAAAATTATTCAAACACATTGACATAAAAAAACCATGTGATGAATAACTATCCTTTTTTATTTTTAATTTTGAAAAACAAAGAGTTATGTATTGAGACTTTATATCATGAACTTGTCAATCCTTGAACAATAATTGAATGGCTTGTTTATTCTAGGTTGGCTTCATGAATAATAAAAACTATAATTATACTATTTTTGCTGTTGAGAAGACTTTTTGATAAAATTTTATTCTTATCATATCTTGAACACGGTAAAGTTGAACTGCAGATTAAGCAATCTTGTCATTCTCATTCCAAGATCCTTGAACTTCTTAAACAACTTATTTATTTTGAGTTGACTTTATGGACAACTAAAACAAATAATATACAATATATGTATATGTATATGTATATGTATATGTATATGTATATGTATATGTAGACAAGGCTAATTCACACCATGTGCACCCAAATCAAAAAATAGAATTTATATCAATATTAGATAGTTATGCCTCAAATATTCAACACCATAAAAAATAAAACCTTTGTTAGCTTCATACCCTATGGTCACCATGCAATGATGTAGATCTATAACACATCAAATCACAACACATCTAAGGATTAAAATATGTAAATCTATTCAGAAATACACAAGATTAAAAACTAAACTTCAGTTATTGCGAGAATCAACAAAGAGTTGCTAGGAGCAAAATAAACAATGTTGGTTTTTAAAGTTTGATTTCTAGATGTGTTGTTAGCTTAAGCTAATTTTCTAGGTGGATCTTGGTTTGATTGGTTGGAAATGTTTACCTAATATATTTTTGTGAGAAAGAGTGTTATTATTTCTAGTGAATTCCGGAGGAGAAGGGTGTATTTATGATGATGTTCAATGGTGGAAAGAGGGCTACTGTGGTGGTGAATTGAGGGAGATCAGAGTTTGGTGTTTTGTGAAGGGTCTAAAATGTTTGTTTTTAAAACTTATATGGAATAAAAGAAAAGTGTAAGAAACATAGAAGGACTGTAAGTGATGGTTTGATACTGCGTTTCAAAAAAGTTTTTGAAAAAAATTAAAAAATATATTTTTATTTTTTACATCAAATTAAGGTTTTTGTTGTTTTTAGATCATTTTGATGTGTTGATGTCAAAAATAAAAAAAAATATTATTCTGATACTTTCTCGAACAAAAAACACTATGAAAAACAATTTATATCATCACACTTCCAAACAGGCCCTAAATCACCTAAATTATATAAAATATATATGTTTCTAGAATTTTATCTATCTTTGAAAATATATTAAAAACCAAAAGATCAAAAGTAGGTTATCATGTAACTCAAAATCTATAAGACTACATTCATTGTTCATTCTTAGTAACTCAAGTATTATAGAACTCTCGATATTAACCACCAATCAACCTCACCATCTTCAATCTTCAAAGTATGTGGAAATTTCGAAAGTCAAATGAAAGTTCGGATAAGATTTCATCATTTATATTATTAAATTCTTCGACAAGTGGAAATTAAAAATTGAATAATGAAGTCTGACCAAACTTCTCTAGCTAATCAATTCAAACTACCTTATTCATTTGACTTCCTAGATGCATGCCATTAATGGGAGATTAGTCTTGGTAAATTAAAAAATGCAAACCCACTGCAGTCAAATGTTTGTGCAGCTGAGGGTGCCTTATATCCTTAAAAACATTAAAAATAAAATGAGGACAACGTAAAATAGGCTGTAGTAATAGCGTTTGTTTATGGATTACAACATGTTTTTAAAATTGTTTTTTATCTAAAAATATATGTATTAATTTTGAATAATTTTAGAATTAATCAAAAGAATTAAAGAAATATTTTATGATATTTTAATTAAAAAATACCTCAAAAAAAAACATACATCTCAATATTAAACTCACAAATTTGTGCCCGTTTGGGACGGCGTTTCATGAAATTTTGAATATTTGTTTTTATTTTAAATGATTTTTTTTTATTTTTAGATCATTTTGATGTGCTGATATCAAAAATAATTTTTAAAAAATAAAAAAAATATTATTTTAATATATTTCTAAATAAAAATTACTTTTAAAAATAACCATAACCACGATTATCAAACAGGCTTTTTATTTGAATGTCATGAACGCGGTAAGAAGTCAAGATTTTGCATGGCAGCGCGTAGGTCGGCACGTGCCAATGCTTGGCCGAGACTCCCGTTTTATATAGTTTATATTTTCCTCGGGTGGATGAAGGATAAAAAATAAACCTCAACAAATTGGTCATCAACATTTAGATGGTCTTCGGAATCTAACTTATTTTATTATTTAAGAAAAAAAAAGATTTCATTGGCAAACCTAGTTGAATATTAATAAAAAAAAAATCATCTTAATTTTTAGATAATGCCTCGAAAAAGCAAACACAATACTGAATTTCTATGAACGGTCTCTAATGTATTTGGAATTATTTTTTATTTGGAATTAATATTTTTTATATTTTTATATTGTTTTGATATGCTGATATCAAAAATAATTTTAAAAAAATATTTTGATATATTTATAAATATAAAAAACTTTAAAAAACAACATGTACCCCAATCCCAACAATTTTTTTTAATTATTTAGGAGTGTAGTTGAAATTATTTTTAAAAATATTTTTTCATTTAGAAATATATCAAAATAATATTTTTATTATTTTTAAAAAAAAATTTGACACCAACATATAAAAATATCTAGAAAACACCAAAATAATTTAATTTAAAATAAAATATAAATATAAATATTTTTTTCAAAAATATTTTTAAAATATAATTTGAAACAACTCCTTTATATCACTACCCCATCCAAAAAGGAATGATTTTGAACAGAGAATTACATCGTTAAGTCCAGATCTGGTATTTGTTAAAAAAATATATATATATAATAATGAAAAGAAAATGAGCATTAATGATACCCACAGACAGTATCCAAGGTGGCAGACCGTACTGCTCTCATGGCCGAGTAGGAACACTCTCCGACAAGAAAAGTCAAACGTGCCGATCCATTTAGCGAATCCAACAACTCGATCGAATCTGAGTTGAACCCTCTTATCTTCTTGGTCTTCCACTGAGTCAATGAGCTCCACGTCGGTATCCACCCTGGCAACGATAATCTATTGGCTGGATGGAGCTTGCTCCAATTTTAAAAATATTGAAAAGTCAACTTCTTTTGGCTGGATGGCGCTGACTGCTTTTTTAGATCCACTTCATCTATCGCACAAGGGTTTAAGAGAGTGTTTTTATTTTAAATTTTATAAATATAATATTTTTTTAATATCTAGAAATAACAAAAACAGTTTTAAAATGAAAAATCAAACCAGCTATAAATCTACTAAGTTTTAGGAGAGAGAGTTTGAGAAATTTATTTGGTCAAGAGTTATAGGATTATTATATTATAAAAAAAAATTAAAACATGTTCATAATAGTATTATAAAAAATAATAAAAAATTTGTACACAATTAATATTGCAATCTATGCCATCTATTTTTTGTTAATTAATCTTTAAATTTTATTTTTCAATTGCAACTTTTTATCTTAAATTCATGACCAATTTATCAGAAATTGTTAACGAATGAAAAAATTAAAACAAACAGGACCAAAGTATAAAACAAGTGGCAATTTAAAAAATTAGATGAACACTTCACTTTTGCCTCTTATTTTTTCAATGATAACTTTTTGGTATTTCCAAAAATCAATTGCGCTACAAAGCTTTAATTTTTTATTTCTTAGTTTCTAGTTTAAAAGAGGAGTGTGGTTAAATTCCAGTTATAGATAGGAAAGGTCTAAGTTAACTTTATATTTTGGATTGATTTTTTTTATTTTTAGGGCATATTTAGATTATATGAGGCTATATATGAGTTTATCAAGATTTGTAAGATGATTTTGGGTGATTAGGATAAAACAATAAATTGAAAAATAAAATGCTTTTGTAAAAAGAATCCATGACCTAACTTTCCAGCAACCCTCTCGTAGCTAGGAATTCGGCTAGTAAACGACACATTGTTTACCCCTTAAAAAAAAAAGTAATCTCGTGTGAGGCCCATTCACATGGGCTTCTTTTTCTTATTTTATTTATTTATTTATTTATTTTCAATTTTATCATTCAATATTAGACTCTTATTAAATTTTATTATTGATTAATTTTTCAAAATGATTTAACAAACTTTTATGATGTTTTATAATAGAATATGAATAAGATTCAACATTTGTTTTCTAATACTAGAAGACATTTTGATGCAAGGATTTTTTTTTTCCAATTTGCAACCATATTAAGGGCATAACTTTCGATTTGACTTTTGAATTGGGCTAAGATTTTGCTTATAGATTTTAAACACTTTATTTCCTATCAGGTTAAAATTGCATATCAATAAGAGGTCAAAAAGATCTTCAAATAAATCCTAAATTTATATTTTGGAATTTACTATATTTTCGAGTTAATTTAGTTTTCTTTTTTCTATTTGTTGTATGTTGCAATCCCAAGTTAATTTATTTGTTGTATTGGTATCAGTTTGTTATTTTATATGCTTGATGTGGTGGGATTCTTTCATTTTCTCTTATGATGTTCATATATGAATTAGTTGGTATTAAAACCTAATGATCATATAATATTGCTTGATGTGTGCTTAAATCCCTTGTTATTTTATATGTTGTATGCTACTAAATAATCATGTCTAGAAGTGGATGCAAATTAGAACATGTTGAAGTAAAAGATAATAAAAAGGGTTTCTCCTTAAGATAAAAATATTCAGGAGCTAGTGATAAAAGACATGCAAAGATAGATTGCATAATTGAAAAAAGGTGTTCAAGAAATAGTGATAAAACACATGACAAAATAGACTACAAAATTAGCTCATCAGTTAACAAAAAGTGAGGAATCTATAAGTTCATGACAAGAGTGATGATGAATCCCGTGACAAATTTTGAGAGCCCGTTTAAAATGTATGGCCAGATAAGGCAACTTCTTGATAGGGATAAGTATCATAATGATTTTGGTGATCTCATTTATAGTGAATTAGATGTATATTGACATTCCTTATAAACTTATTATGTT
Organism: Salix udensis; assembly: GCA_029204005.1. Taxonomy (NCBI): domain Eukaryota; kingdom Viridiplantae; phylum Streptophyta; class Magnoliopsida; order Malpighiales; family Salicaceae; genus Salix; species Salix udensis. The sequence continues at coordinate 4,348,051 of CM055037.1, forward strand.
AATTTTGATTTTGATAATGATAATGATGATATCATGAGTAATATTAGTAATGGTATTAATGATATTATTAATGGTGTCCTTGTTGATAAGGTAGAAGTTTAGTGTAAAGAAAACATGGAAGGTGCTAAAATTGTAGTTTTTTATATAAATTTTAAAAAGAAAGAGTTGAAGTTGATATTTAAAATTGTTATAACCTGAAACAAACAAAGAAAATAGGCTGGGAGAGTTTTGATTGGATAACCATGAGCAAGGACAACTTAAACCTAATAAGTGTTCTTTGCAATCCAAAAAAACTAATGTAGAAGATATTTTCCTAGCACATAGCCTTATATTAATAAGCATAACTTTCAACTTGACCATTGTATCAAGTTAAAATGTTTCTCAAGGATTTTACATGCTATGTTCCCGAAGCTGAATATTTAACTCAACCATTTTTACTCGTGTCATTCTACAAGACAATTGAGTTATAGAGGTAATTCCAAGAATTACATTTATGAGTACTTCAATTTGCTTATCCAATGGTAATCTAGGTAACTCTATCAGAAAAAATATCAAGAGATTTCCTCACTTTAGGAATCTTTGTTAGATCTACATCTTCATTTACTGAATTTCTAACGTATGATAAATAAACCATACATATCTTTCTCAATAATCTATAAGTAGTCATGAATAACATTACATAACTAGGGATGACTATTTTCTCCCCCTAAACATCACTTGATAACTAGTCCCCTATAATATCACATTTTTTGCTAAACAGTCAACTTGAGATCGATACAAGATTAACCAATTCATTCCTAATATTAAATCAAAATCATGCAATTTTAATGGTATCAACTCTACTTCCATACCCTAACCTACCTATATACATATATTTTATAGATACATCATCTCTTAAAGGTGTGGTAATAATAAAACATTTCTTTATTTTATTGGGTTGGACACTCCCTGTTTGACATTGCGTTTCAAAAACGTTTTTGAAAAAAAATGATTTGTTTTTTACTTTAAAGTAAATATTTTTGGTGTTTTTAGATCATTTTCATGTGCATTTCTAAACGAAAAACACTTTCAAAAATAATCCCAACTAAACTCTCAAAAATGCACTAGTTTATCCTCAAATTTCCTTGCCACAAATGAATATATATCTCCAAGGTTAATCAATGCATAAACCAATTGAGAATCTAATAATAATACACAAGTTCCAACATCAGTGGCCAAAGTTGTAAAATCCGTTCCGGTCGTCGTTCTGGTTTTTTGATTGGAACGAAACGTTTCGGTTTCGGTGCATTCCGGCGTGCCGTTCCGGTTTTGTACTGTTCATATATAATTAATTATATATATATATATATATATATGAAAAAAATAAAATATTAATTTAACAAGTATAATTTAAATTCAAGATAAATGAACTTTAAATTATACAATACAAACACAAAGTAAAAAAACATTGTAATATTGTTTAAATCTAGATAATAATAAAATATTGTCTTTGTTTTTCCAGTATTCACAAGTTAATTTTGTAATATTATTTTATAAGAAATCACCCCATAAATTAGATTGTCACGTGATTATTTGGGTATTTAATTTTAAAAAATATTACAAAACAAAACCTAACTAAACCTAAACCTAAACCTAATGGACTGACACAAGCACATTAGCACACCGCACAAAGAGGAAAAACACACACAACAAAAAAGAAAAGGAGAGAAAGAAAGCCCTTTTCCTTTGTGTAAGTGTATTGTACTGGAAGGCAAGGCAGTTTCTTATGTTATTGCCCACAAAAATGGATCTATCTTCCCCACCTTCTCTCTCCATTGTCTGATCCTCACCTCCTCCTCCTCATCTCCACTTTTCAAAACGACATCTTCTTTAATACCCATATTTTTCTCGCGACTTAATCGGTATGTTTTCTTATTCTCTCTGTTTCTCTTTTTATTCAAAATTTGCTTTTTTTTATTAAACGTGAAAAGATTGAAACTTTTTGAGGGTTTTTTTTTACACGGATTATTTGATTTGGGGTTTCTTGGTTTTGGATCAAATTGTGACGGGTTGTTTTGGATCTTGTTATAGTTTTGAGTTTGCATCTATGCTCTATTTATTTTTATGCTCTATGGGAGCTTGATTTTTTTAATTTGAACCCGGAACGAAACGCTCAGAACGGAATGCCCGGAATGGAACCGAGGCGTTCCCGCCGGATTTGGCCGAAATTTCCGAAACGGGCTGAAATGAAAACCGGGATGAAATGACGTTGTTTTTGTCCCGAATTTTCTCACCGGCATGGCACGTTCTGGCCGGAACGGCACAGGAATTGACATCTTTGTCAGTGGCAGCTAAGTTAACTTTTCCATGGGTTATCTCGTATCATCCTCTAGGTCAACCTTAATTAGCATTAACTTCAAAACTAAGCTAATCTACTTGGTATATTTAAAGTCATTTGTTTTTATTGACTTTATAGCAACCACCTCTAACTCTTAGTTTTCTCGGTAATCCTATTAGGGCATTATTTCTTGCAACATCCAGTCTTTCTATAATGATAACAAAATATATTTAAATATAGAAAGTCTCATCAATGATGTCTTTTTTGCTTACATATATAGCACCTTCCCCAGGAAGTTGAACAATCTCCTGAATGGTTATACTCACTCCTCACGGATCAAGGATAGGTGTCTCACAACCTGCAATGTCGTGGCTTAGTGGTGTTGGGGAGCGCACTCTTCCATTTAAACGTTAGTTCGAGTTCCAGTGGGAGTGGGGCTGGAGAGCTTCTCCCCACATGTCCCCCTGGTCCTTCCTTGCGTGGTATGCATGTCATCCCCTGCGGTGCCTTACATGCTCACTGAGCTTGCAGTTTAGTGGGCCCGGGGAATAGTCGAGGTGCGCGTAAAGTTGGCCCTCATATCATATCGTACTACCACATGGTTTAAAGTTCTTTATATTCTCTACAACCAGTGCCTAACTATATCAACATCTTGTTCTCTAAAGCTCACAAGGAATCTCTCTTATATTCTTCGTAACCCTCAAAAGAAAATGTAACTTTTTTTTTGAATATGAGGAGAAACCACTCTATCCCGGAAAACGTACTTTGTGGACTCAGGGAGCAAGGAAAACCCCGGCTGTCCCAGGCTCTTGCAGGGCAGGAGTGATTCGCATCACTACGACGCGCCCCGACTCGAACCTTTCTCTTGCAAATGCAAGAGCAAGGCCGTTGCCACCACGCTACTCCCACTGGGGACAAAAGAAAACGTAACACTATCTCAAGAAAGTCATGCAAGTTGTTCCTCCCATTCTTACATTTATCGCTCATATAAATTTTTTTTCCAAATATACGAGGGGTTATAAATGTTACTAGTGTTTCTATTAGATAATTAAATCATAACTAGCCATGTATGATATATAAACTATCATGTATTATAATATAACCATAACTAGCCATTAATATTAGATAATTAAATCTTTTGTTATATATCAAAATAAGATGTCTATAAAGCACAATCCCAAGAGATGGATTTTAACACCCTCTATAATTACGCCAAAAGGCATAATTATATTTTTTTTATAGGCCAATTTGAAGTATAATTATATTTAAGAATTAATTTAGGTTCAAGTTGAAGGATTCAATTAAGTGCAAGGACTTAATTACACTTTAAATTGGTCAAATTAATGTTGTTAAGGGTTTAATTGATAAAAGATAAAGTTTTTGAGCTTAATTCGGGTTCAATTGAGAAGAGTGGAGTTTTCGGAGACCAAATTGAATTTTTTCCAAACCAATTGTGTGAAGTTAGGGGCAAAATTGAAGAAAAATTAAGAGTTTAATGGTCAATTGAGGGCCAAATCGCATAAATTTGAAACCAATGACCAAAATACAAAGGTACGCAAAGTTAACGTTGCTTTTGAAATTATACCAGGGGTACAATTACACAAATTTAAAAGTTTAAAACTAATTGGGAGTGCAATTGGAACAATCACAAATAGAAAGGACCAAAATGCAATTGCACTAGGTCCCAAAACCTATAGCAGCCATGCACTTCAGGCCCGCCACTATAAGCACGCTGCTGAGAAGGCAATCAAAGCCACTGTATCACGTCGTTGTAGAATGTAACTCGTCATCGTTCAATTGTAACATGTCACTATAGGAGGTAACCATTCACTGCACAGAGTTATAGCATGGTGCGAAACGTGCTATCTCCTCCGCCTATAAATACCACGAGGAAAAGAACACAGTAGGGGGGAACAAAATGACAGACGGGTGAAAATTGGGGAAAAACAGGGAGAAAATTTTGGGGATAGAGAGAGTTCATCGTGAAACTGGGGAGAAAATGACGGGGGATAAAATAATACTGGAAATTGAGGGGATAACACAAAAAAAAACACACACACACAACATTTGCAAAAAACAGAGATGAACTAGAACAGGGGCTAGAAAGCTAAACAAACCGTGCAACCAGTGCAACTTCCACCTTCACCCTTCCTTGTCACCAGCGAGGCTACCCCGAGCTCATCTTTGTTCCCCGTCGAAGCTCATCCCTCGTTCCCCGTCGAAGCTCATCCCTCTTCTCCTCGCTCTCTCTCTCTCTCCTCCAATTGATGTTTCTCTCTCTAGAAAATAGTAACATGTAGTAGCTCCTCCTCTCCTCCAACGACAACCGGCCACTCACCTAGCACCATCATCCTCTCCACTGTCATTTCCTCCTTCACACGAGCCACCCAGACGTGACCTCAGGCGAGGCAGCAACAGCCACATGAATTGCCCTGGCATTGAAGAAACCATCTCCCGACGCCTCCTTCGGCCACCACAAGCCTCCGTTTCTAACGCCACCACCGCAGGAACAATCACCTCGGCTCCTCTATGCGGCGGAACTAACAGGTACACCGGACGTTGAACTCGACCAAAACACTATTCATCATCTTCTTCGCTGGGGGAGTGAATTAATTCACTCACCATTAGGGTTTTCGGGTCGGGTTCAGTCCCCGGCCCAGCTGAGCTGATGGGCCTATTGTCCCATCAGGGCTGGACAGTCCAACCCCAAATGATGGGCCTTTCGGCCCATCAGAGCTCGGCAGTCCAACCCATAGTTTTCTTTTCTTTTCTTTTATTTATTTTCCTTTAAAATATATATATATAAAAATACAAAATTTCCAAAAAATATAAAAACGTGTTGTTCTCGTGCATACGACTGGATTCCAAGGTTTTCCTATCATATTTTTTGTAAAAAAATATATGTTGCATCTTTCATATATTTTGAAACAAAAATTGGATATCGTAACCAGTTTACGATTATCCGTTTTAATTTGACCAAAATATTTTTAGACTAAGAGGGTGTTTGGGATTGTGGTGAAACCAGAGGTTGCAAAAAAGCACTCTAATCTAGTGTTTGGTTAGTGTAAAAAGCAAGATACAAGGCATGGGTCCCACATATAAAATAACAATCAAAAGTTGATGCAAGAAAAGCAGCTATTAGCTGCTTTTCTTGCTTTTCGCTCAAAACCAATACTCGCGTGTGTAAGGAAAATGGTGCTTTTGGTGCTTGAGTGAGACAGAGGAGAGTGGAATTTTGGGATGCAGGGAGGGAGGGGGGCTGGGGCGGGGAGGGGTAATATATTTTTAATGTTAAAATAATTTAAAAATTAATTAAAATATAAATAAATATAATATTAATTAAAATAATAAATAAATATATTAGAAAGAGATCACAATATATTTTTTGCCTTAGAATTCTAATTGTGTTTCAGATAATATTTTACTATATGTTGTTCCGGGATAGCAGAGGCCTTCACGTATGGATTTAGTTCGTGATGAGATTACAAGTAGTTTGATGGGAGAATAAAAACAAGTGTCTAATTTACTTGAATTATTAATTACATTTTATTATTATAATTATTAAATATTTGAAAAACAATATATATATATATATATATATATATATATATATACTTTAAAGTAATTTCACAAGTTAATAACAATAAGTAATTTCACAAGTTGACAACAATATAAAAAGCATATTAACCAAACACACGAAATTATTTTTTATCAACCTCAAACTCAACCACAGCTTTAACCAAACACTTCAAAACTTATTTAGAACCGCAACTAAAATACTTTTTCATGAAACTATTTTTTTAAAACTTCAACCACAAAAACTAAAGCAATATTAAACACATCCTAAAAAAATGAGGCTTAATTCGGCTTTAAACGCACCCAGATTACTCGATATCGCAACTAAGCAAAATTGTCTAACATGGTCCTCAACTCGTCAACTCTTATATTTTTTTTCCATATCTCGAGCTTTATAACTCCAATTTACACAAGGTTGGTTTTGTTGAAAAGCTAACATCCCTAGATATCACTTCCACGAAAAAGATTAATTCAAAATTTCATCATTTTTATGCCTTAAACTTCTATGGAAATCAAGTGACAAAACCTTCTTGATTCCCATCCATAAATTTCACAACCAACAAAGTGTTCCCTTAACTCTTACATTATTTAAGATAATTGCACTACTTCATGAATATATATATATATATATATATATATATATATATATATATATATATATATATATATATATATATATATATATATATTTACAGTTTTACTTTGTTATATTTACCAAACCAACATCATATTTACCTTTTGATTTTTTCTTTGGCTAGCACTATCACCATTTTGTTTACTAAAATTTATTCTGAAGCATTTCAATCCATTTCTCACTTACATGAAAGGTTACACATTGTTCAACTCTTTCTTTTTCCTTCCAGAACACTAGTCTTACTAAATTTTAAATTCTCAACATTATAGTTTTTCAATCTCAATTTAAATTGCTATTAAATTCTTTCAAAAATCATTTTCGTCACAAAAATATACATTATTTCACCATAATTTCACTTAATAACACAAAAATCAACATTATGTATTATAGTCCCTTATTGGCCGACCATTGGACCTTTAAGGACGTCGTAGTTTTCTTCATCATCTTACCTAATTTAATACCCAACACAACCTATTTTAACCCAATTTAAGCAATTTATAGTCAATTTATATTTCCCCGAAATTCTACCATAAACCCTAACATTAATTTCATTATTTAACCACAATTGCTCTTACCATAAACATGCTAATTAAGCATATGGCGGTGAGCAAAGGTAGTTGCATTCCCTCTGCTATTCCTCTTCTTTCTCGCGTTTACCTGTCTCCAGCTTTTTCTCAGGGAACAATAACACTAGCCATTGACGGTAAGAATGGTTCAAAACAAAACATGTTCAACTATTTAGTGTGTGCTAGGCATTTGGAAGTTCTTAGAATTGAATTGAATGGTCAGGATTCTTCAGAAAGGTGTTGATGTGTGGTGTTTGGGTTTTGTTGATGGTGGATTCAGACCAACTACATCGACCTTTGTGGTTGGTAATCTATTGATCGTAATTGGAAGTCATCAGATGCAGTATAATTTTCTAAAATATATTTATTTTAGGTCTATTTGGCTTAATCATGAGCTTAATTAAGAGTTTACTTAAGTTTAAGAATTAATTTGGGTCAAATTAAGAGAATTAATTATATGCAAAGAATTAATTAAACTTTTAATGGGCATATTAATTTGATCAACTTAGTTAGTGAAAAAATAAATGTACCGAGTCTTATTTGGATTTAATAGAGAAGATTAGAATTTTTCATGACCCACATCATTTTGTTCAACATTCAAATAAAAAAATAATAAAAATAAAATGGGAGTCAAATGACTTGTGATTTAGTCACTATTCATTGTCTTTCCCAAACAAACCTAAAGAAGCTGCTTTAAAAAATCATCTTCCAGTGTCTTCTACTCCCTTATTTTTTTCCCTAAACAAGATAAAAGGCATGATTTATCTAGCCAGGTTTTGTTGGCTCCAACGAACGGTATCTTTTCCAGACAAATCATGGGTTAGGATTCAAGCTTATGTTTTGTTGGTGTTTTTTTAAGATTCGGTACATTACAAGCATTTGTCCATTCAAGGAAAATAATCAAATTCAAAGATGTGGTAATGTTAACTGCATTTTTTATAATTTTATTTTATTTTATCGAGCTTACATTTCATTGTTGAATGTACTTTTCATCAAATTTGAAGCTAACACTCAAACATCAAACGCTAAACAAACCTGTACTTATTTGAATAACTACTAGAAGCAGCTACCAATTTCCACACATGTAGCTAGTAGCCTATATATAACTACGCTTAAATACTACTGGAAGTAATCTGGGAGCAAGCTGCATGCAGCCATGGTCAAATCTTTTGAATCAGAATCTGTACACCTTCTCCGGGTTCTACAATCATTCTGTAAGTAGGAGAGTGATGATACTTGGGAGACAAGGAGAAGCTAAACGTGGAAACGATGAGGGAGAGGACAACCTTCAACTCAACCATGGCGAAGTTCTTGCCCAGGCACAAGCGAGGGCCGACCCCGAATGGAATGTAAGCTTGCGGAAACTTGCAGGCTTTAGAGACGCCACAGGTGAATCTCTCAGGCTTGAACTCGTTCGCATCCGACCCCCACACTGCCGGATCTCTGTGCAATGTCGGTATCAACGTCCATAAACATAAACCTTTTGAAACAGCAATGTTTCCCAGCTGGGTTTCTTCGAGTGCTTCTCTTGATACAAATGCTGCTGGTGGGTAGAGACGAAGGGCTTCTTGAATCACCATTGTCACCTGCAGGATTATAGATGGTAAATATATATGTATGTATGCATGTATATATGTATATGTATATGCAGGTGCTAGCTTCTTGTTGTACAATTCTTTTTCTTAAAGAGAGTAACGAAATATCTACAGCTTTGATGGATGGAAGTGTTAGAAACTATCATTATGTCTCTCATGACACACCCATGTTCTTGTTTATTCAAACTCATGATCATGAAGATAAATCATGGGGATCAATTGATTAATAATGAGAATCATTTGCCTAATTTTCTCCTTGATGGGAGGAGAAAATTAGCTAATAAATTAATGAAAGGTCCTAATCTATCTATAAATAATAGTATGTGTACTACATCTACGGCTATTGGTAAACATAGATCAAAAGATTTTTCTCGGAAATGTTTTTATTATTTTGAAGTTGTGTTCCTGTTGCTGGTACATTGAGAATTCATTTTCGGAACTTGAGCAAAAATGACTAAAGGTATTTATAATCTAAATTTTCACTGCTATGTGAATTTAACATTCGATTATATAAAATGTATAACATTATGTATTATATGCAAGTGCTAGCTTCTTGTTGCAAAATTCTTTTTCTTCGAGAGAGTAACGAAATTTCTGAAGCTTTGATGGTTAAAAGAATACCGTTTTCAGATGATTGAGTGAATCCACAGATAGCTGGCCATCCTTGAAAACTTCAGCCTGTTCTTTCCTTATACCATCCTGCCACTCTGGATGCAAAGCCAGCAGCATCAGGCACCAGGAGGCGGCAACCGCAGTCGATTCATGGCCGGCGAAGTATATGGTCTTGCAATTATCAACGACGAAGCTCTTGGATGCATCCTTGCCCAGACTTTGATCATTGACGGCGCCTTCCAGTAGTAGCAGCATTAAATCTTTTTCCGATGAACTCGTCTCCCGACATTCTTGCTGACGTTCTTTCACTGCCTCCCAGATCAGCGACTCCACCTCCCTCTCCAGATTGCTAATCTTGTTTTGCTTCCTCGCTGGTAAAAACCTGTACCCACATTGAAAGGTTTATTCTCTTCAATTTTGATACTTCTGTCCATGGTTGCAGAACCATTCAAAGGTAACAATAAACGAAAACAAGATTTTAAAACCCATGTTAATTTCTTGTCTGAATATGACAAAGAGTTATGAGTGACGAGGTTTCATGTTTTGAATTATTCTACGCGAGGAAATGATGATCAAGTCATTGAAAAAATAATCACGTAAGAGGAAAACAAAAATAGGTAGTACTCTGGCTGAAGTCATCATGGGAATAAAGAGCAATTATTGAATTGAAACAGTAAATTTCATTAAAAAATAAAAAATAAAAATACCCGAAATTAGGAACCCCGAAAAGGATGTTTTGACCGGAAAATGTCTGTTGAAGACTCCTGAGCTTGGAAAAAATCTGCTTGCCTTTAGAATACGAGCTGCCAAAACAAGCCCTCGAGATGACATCTGCCGACAGCTCTCTCAGATCTTCGTCTACCTTAACATCAGCCACGATTCCACCCTGTGCTTCGATGCAATCCTCCCATTTCTTCAGCAATGGCTGAGCTGACTCCACCATCAGCCGTACCATCCCCTGAAAATTAACACATTCATTCATATGACTCCATTTTTTAAGAACCCTAGCCTGGCTAAATGAGCTGTTGATTATGTAGAACTAGCTCTGTTACCTTGACCTTGTCCATGTAGAATTCGGGTGCGACTATTTTCCTCTGCTGAGCCCAGAAAAGGCCGTTTGACCTCACAATTCCATTTCCTAGCAGGGGTGCCATTCTCTTTGGTTAAGTAAGAGGGTTTGCCTAAATCCAGAGTAACCATCTGGTTCATCTCCTTCACCAGCTCCGGCTGATTCACATACAGGTGCTGCCTCAATCCCGTTGAGTACGTGTATATTGAACCTGTGAAAGTATTCCTATCAATGATCATGATTACAAGATATCTGAAACTTTTCATAATTAAAATTGAGAAAAAAAAAACATATCCATGTAGGTCACGAAAATATAAATAATATTCCAGGGTTTCACTTAGAAAGCTTCAACTTTTAGATAAAATGATTCTTTAATATAATATTAAAATCTTATTTGACGCAACGGTCACGAGTTCAGAGTTTTACTAAAAAGCTTAAACTTTTAGATAAAATGATTTATGAACATAATATCAAAACCTTATTTGACACAACAGTCACGAGTTCAGAGTTTCACTTGAAAAGTTTAAACTTTAAGATAAAATAATTCATTAACATAATATCAAAACCTTATTAACCCAATAATCCCGAGTTTAAATTTTATCACCTCCATTCTATTTAATATAAATACCGGCAAGAACAAACCAAGGAGAACTGGCTTTCCTCCATTATCATGGCAGCCATAAATAAACCATCCAAGATCAATTATGAAATGGGCCAGGTTTTGAAACACAAGATTTTGGACTTGACCCAGTCCTGCCTGAGCCTCACCATCGCCAGCTTTACATGGATCTTTCTACATGATGCAAACTTGCAGATGGATGTGACTGCTACAACAATCATTTAATTATTATTCTATTATTACCATGATGTCATTATCGAGCCATGTTTTCACCATAATAATAAGAATCTTAAAAAGATTGTATACCTATTTTGAGTGATGGGTGTACAACTTTTTAGTTAAAAATATAATTACTTTTTTAATATAAAGCACATTAAATTTATTTAAATATATTTTTTTTATAAAAACAAATACGAACACGCATCTAAAAAAAACTCAGTTTATAAATTGGTTCATGATCATTTTCCCGAGATGGACATGTGAAGATATATACGAACAAGTATTTAGTAATTATGGTAGTGATGGAGCTGTGTTTTTATATATATATATTTAAATTGTTTTAATATACTGATGTTGAAAATAAATAAAATATTTAATATACACGATTTAAAAGTATTTTTCTTCCCTCACATTTATTGTCCATGACGATTTCTATATATATAGATGGACAGACATATATATCATTATCATAATTATAGTGATGTGAGAATGGCATTCTATACGATTTAGACACTTTATTTATTTATTTAACTTATGCTTTTATACTGATATTGATGAATTTTATAAATTTTGAAATTAAAATTCACAATAATCATTATTCTAGTAATCACTTAATCAGAAAATACAGGATATTAACAATCAATCAAGACTCAAATCTAAAAACACAAGAACAAACCTTTTTAGTTCCGAGCTAGAGCTGATATATACCCTTCATTAAACTATATATTTGAACCGATGCTTAATTACATTTTGTAAGAAATCCAAAAACCAATTTCATGAGGTGCAGAGTTCAAGAACAGTAGATTTCCTGAGAAATCACTGAGTAGAGAGGAGGGGAGAGATTTGCATACCGTATTCTTTTCTCCACTGTTCAAAATATGGGAAGACTGTTGAAGTATAATCATGGGCTATGAAATCCGCAGCTTGAAAGCTTGAGGCCTTGAGAGTTTTCAGCTGGATTTTCTGCATCTCCGGGAGATTCCCGTACAGGAACGACGGCGGCGGCCCTTGAATTCCTTGCATTCTAAGCTTCCTCTTGATCCTCTCCGACCGGAGCACGACGGTGCAGTAGACATGGACCAGGAAGATGACCAGAGGAAGAAGAAGGGTCAGAGAAGAAACCAGTCCCAGGCTGGGCGAGACCTCCATTTCCTCTTCCTCTCTATTGCTGCAGCCACCTAGCCCAGCTTTGATTATATATTATTGCTCAGGCTAGCTACTCACACATGATGCATGATGTATGCATGTATGCGCATCATGTGTGCAAGCTCCTCCTCCCTCATCTACATACACACATACGTGTGTGTGTGTGTATATATATATATATATATTGCTGGTTTCAATGATGGACTTGATAGACAAGAGATAAATTTGAAGGCTCTCTTCCACAATGGGGTCAAGGACCTATAAAATTGCAATATTATATGATGACAGAACATTTTTTAGTCAAAATCAGCTTCCTAGCTAGCTGGCAACCAGGGCACGTGTCCTTCTCTCAGCTAGTGTGATTAATGATCTATTTGTTGTTTGCCATAATTAGTATCAAACTGCCCCGCAAGTTACCTTTTTTTGCTAATAACAGCTTCACCGTGATATGTCGTCGCATGATCCGTTATATTGAAGTTCGATTCTTGCTTAGGTTTATGAACTAGATAGCTTGTTTATGCTATGCTTTTTAAGTATTAGGATTATGTTTTTTTCATATTAAAAAAAATAAATTACATGCGAGATTAACTTTAATTTAACTTGTTAATTTAATAGATTCAAAAATAATCGGTAAAACATGTAGTTTGATTAAAAAGTTCAGGATAGCTTTTTTCTTTTATAGATAAATATTATGAAGATAAAATATACTGTATCGACCTGGATTGACCTAACTCATGAGATTATGAAAATTTTATATAAAAGAAATTTAAAATTCAATTCTTAATTAATTTGATGTTGAAGGATAGAAATACAACAACTTTAGTCAACCGAAGTTAACTTTAAAGGTTTCATTATTTAAGTTATGGGACCAAAATAACTTTATAATAAAACAAATTAAAATATCAAAACATTTTACCAAAAACCCTCATCTTTTATTTTATTTTTAAAAGATTAATATGACACATGACATATCACCGGCAGTATAGTACTTCCTAAATTATTTGGTAAAGAAAGAGAGAATCAGAGCATAATGTGCGGATTAGCATCCATGAAATTGACACGAGACACCGAGCTACAAGGAAACCGTCCTGCCTGCGATAACCCGGAGGTTTTTCACTGTATTTTAAAAATATTTTTAAAAAAAAATATATTTTTATTTTTTATTTTAAATTATAAAAATATTAGTATTTTTGAAATCATTTTTCTCTAATGATATTAAAAAATAATTATTTATAAATAAAAAAATATCATTTTAAATAAAATTTTAAATAAAAAAATATTTTACATTATAAGCAGTGGCAGTGGCATAAGCATCTTCATACTTTTTATCATTCTGGGCCTAAGTGATTGGACGTAATGGACTGACTTGTCCCAAATCAAGAAGGGCAGAATGAGGAGGAGATGGGGATACAAGAGAATTTTACATGTGAGGAGAGGGCATCTCTCCCGCGCAGCCCTTTATTTTAATACAATGAATGAACATAACACACCAAAACAAAGAAACATGGACAAGAGTGGTCGTGATCATGATCTTATGTGAAAACAACCTTTGCTTAAGACACTCTCTAATAGGATTCTTGATAGGCACTAGCATCCACTTGTGCGGTAGATCTTAGAATAAGGAGTCACATGATAATATTTAATAGTTGTTGTACTTTTTTTTTATTATTATTTATCAAAAATATTATATCTTTTCATTGTGAGAAACAAAGATATAAAACTGTTTAGTAGGTGAGTAATGATAATAATAGTTTGTAATTAAAGAGTTTATTTGTGTGTGATTTTAAGTTTGTGGCTATATAATTGATTAATATGATGTTCACTGAAAACTTACATAGTTGTTAATTTCAGAGCTATAAAATTAATTGAGATACGTGCAACCTGCTTCGGACATCTATGTTAATAAAAAAAAATCTAATGATTTCTTGAGGAAGAATCTTTTGATATTTGAATTATATTTCATTCGACAATAACAATAGAACTAGATTAAGATAACTTTTGGGAGTGCACTTGTGACTATAGTGTAATCTTTATATTCCATCTAGAAGTATATATTTTTTAATGGAAAACGCAAATTATCCTTTAAATAATTTATTTATTTTTTTAAAAGAAAGTTTATGGTATCCCATATGAAATATGATTATATTGATTGTACTTAATGCTGCTTGTGATTTAGTTCTTTTTTAATAGTGTAGTTGAAGTGTTTTTTTTGTTTAGAAAATGTATTAAAATGATATTTTTTATTTTAAAAAAATTATCTTTGATACCAGCATATAAAGTACTCTAAAACAATTAAAAAAATAATTTAGAATAAAAAATATATTTTTTTCAAAAATACTTTTAAAACTACAATGTTAAATACTCTTAAAAGTCTCGCAGCGTGAAAAGCGGGAAGTGGATCTTCTTGAGCTTTTTAGAGAATCCAGTTTATGGAATTTATAGCCCACATGAGTTTCTACAATACACAGATTGAAAAAATTGATCTGTGATATTATAATGTAGGAAGACTTGAGTGCAATCTCTCTGTTGAAAATAATATATATATATATATATTAAAAACATATATAGTTTGAGTGTTGGAATATTTTGTATACCGACTTTTAATAAATTATATTTTATATTCTGTTTTTTATATAATCAATTTTAATTTTAATTTTAATTTTAATTTTGTTTATAGTCATTACATGTTTGCTTTATTATCACATGCTGTGACTTCTAATAATACAATCATCATATGATCATATTAACTAGACTTAAAAGATATGGTCCTAAAAGTAAAACAAATCTAGTAAACATTCAACCTCCACTCTTGGCTCATGTTAGCAATCAATCAAAAGTCATCTGCTAACTTGAAAGTTGTGATTAGTTTAAGGAAAGAAGGCAAGTTGAAGATTGATGCAAGTGTGAGTGCTCGTGCACTAGGGTTTTTGTTGGAATTCATATATGGAGGAGAAGGTGGAGTGTTGGGAGTTTATCCCTGGCGGAAATGATAGCGGAGATGGGTGGCGTATGGGAGTTTGTCCTTGGCGGAAATGATGGCGGGGATAGTGGAGAATTTTATGATTGTTTTTTTTTTTAGGAGTTTGGGAAGGCCGTAGTGCCAGTAACGGTGGTGGTGGTGGTGGTGGTGGTGGTGGTGGATTGACGAGAATACAACCACTACACAGTACGTGGGAGGAGATTGTTCTGTTTATTAATATACAATGGTGATTTTATTTTTTTTCATGTTTTTAATAAATCAACGTGAAGTAAAATGAGGATGTAAAATATAAGTTATAAAAGGAAGGTGGTATGATAATAAAAAATTTATGATTTGCACAGTAAATCTTAGGTTTAAAATAAGACATAGATCTTATATAAAAATTTGAGATTGTCAGAATTTTATTAACTCATCTAAATTCACAAGATATATCTTTCTTAAAGATAATGTTTTCTTACCGTCGGAAAAAAATAGGAGAACCATGAAAGAATCAGTAAGATACGTGGGTCGATGCAGATCTTAATTTGCTAGATTTCATGGTGGTAGTGTGGATATACTTGTGCTGGTGAAGTGTAATGAAAATGGTATTATTTTCCACATGGGATAATTGAATGCCGACAATCTTAGTCAAAGTCGTCCTTCTATATATAATAATAATAATAATAATAATTCAGTGGATCGCCAGAGCAATGGATTTTATATGGGTGGTCCTGATCCGAAAATAACTATATACCATATATATATATATATATATATATATATATATATATATATATTAAACTATAATATAAAACGTGAGGCAATTTCACTATGGATTTCGTTGTTGTTCACTTAGACATAGTTTATTGTGGCTTGTTAGAGTGAAATGATCATTTTGTCCCTAGAATAGAAATTTTTAACCCTCAAGACCGGGGGTATTTTTCGAATTTTTCAAGGGACATAGATGGTATTTCTGAATTTATTGCACAATAAAACTACTAAAATAGCCCCCGAAAACGACAAAAGATGGCAAACCGGACCAGGGGTAATTTGGCAATTTCCAGGGGACATGGATTGTATTTCCAAATTTGTGCACAATAAATCTATGAAATTAACCCCCGAAAACGACAAAAAATAGGCGATGGATTCGAGGGTAGTTCTAAAATTTCCATTGTGATTTTTTCGTAGTTTTCGATGGGTACAAGGGTATATAGATAATTATGCATTATTTTATTATTATTATTATTTCTTGGAGAAATTGCAAGCGCGTCATACGGAGGAGTCTGCAGTGTTTCCGACGCAAGCGCCATTCGGGAGGCGCGTGCAACTAAGTATGGCGGTGAAAAAAGCCTTCCGTCTTGTCACATGGTGCGCCAACATGTCCTCCTCCTCTAGGTGCGGCGCGTCTGCTTACGATGGTCGGTGAAGCTACGAGTGGACGAGTTTAAGTTTTTTCTCCCTTTTCTCTTTCCTGCCGCTCGGAACTACGCTTAGATCCTTCAAGTTTTCAAAAGTTTTATTTTGGTCCCTGGTTTTATTATTTCTCTTTTATTACTGTTTTTTAAATATAGATTTTTTATTTATTGCAATTGTGCCCTTCAATTAAAACTAATTATATATGTTTGGTTTCAATTTAGTCTTTATTCTTTTGATTTTCGGTTTGCTTTTTGTTATTTTAATTATTTTGGTATGCAGGTATAAATTGCTTATGATTGGGTCCTCCAATTAAAATTTGTCATATATTCTATATTTCATTTTTGTTCTTATTCTTTTAATTTTGTAAGAACATTACACAACAATTTTGTTTTAAATGTCTTTATTTATTTCGGTCCGAAGGTTTTATTTATTTCAATTTTGTCCTTCAATTAAAATTAATTATATAATTTGTTTTGATTTGTTTTGATTGTGTCCTCTAATTGAAATTAGTCATGTATGCTACTTTTCATTTATATCCTTATTCTTTTAATTTTTTTAACAAAATTACATTGCAATTGTTTTTAAAATATATTTATTTGT
Organism: Salix udensis; assembly: GCA_029204005.1. Lineage (NCBI taxonomy): Eukaryota > Viridiplantae > Streptophyta > Magnoliopsida > Malpighiales > Salicaceae > Salix > Salix udensis. Next base: position 4,365,379 of record CM055037.1, read on the forward strand.
TTCGGTCCAAATGTTTTTATTTGTTTCAATTTTGTCATTCGATTTTATTATTTGTGCAATAATAATTATAATTTTAGTGATTATGTTTTTATTGTTTTTTGGTAAAAATATTTTGATTTTTTTATCTTAACATGAATTCTACACAAATTTATTATTTTACCTAAATTTATATTATAATAAAAAAATTCATATTATTTTTTTATGCGTTGATAAAAATATGATGCCACCCAAGACGGGGCGGGAACATTGACTATATATATATTCTAGCCAAGTGCCCCCACGCGTTGCCGTGGGCATTTTTAGTGTATATAATTTAACATAATTAAATTCACAACGATAAATTTATATGATATAATTAAATAAAAGTTATAGATTATGAAGATAAAATGTATAAAAATTTAAATAGAGTTTGTTACGCAAGCATATATTATATCTTTTAGAATGTAGGTATTGCATCATAAAAGATCACAAAAGAGCGTGAATTAACATTAAAAAAAAGCAAAATATTTTTATAAGAAAAAAAAATAATCACTAAAATCATTATTGTGCAGACAGTAAAAATATAAAAATCATTTAATACAAAGAGCAAATAAAAATAATAATGAAAAAAAATAAAGGGAAAAAGGAAAACAATATTAATTTAAAATATTATAACAATAGCAACATTGGAATCTTAACATCTAAAATTATTATTGTTGTTACTATCAAAACAATAAATATTATCAAATTAAACCGAGGGGAAAAAAATAAAAAGCATGAACAAAATAGCAAGCAAGAAAAACAATTAAAATATTATTATTATTATTGATATTATTATCATTATTATCATGAAAGAATAAATAAATGAATGAAAGATTAAAAAAATTGTAAAAACTACAAAAAAAAAATCAAAAAAAAATATAAATAAAAACTAAAAATTATCATTGTTATCACTGTCAACACAATAAAAACTATCAAATTATTTTCAGTGAAAAAAACCCTAAAAAACATTAACAAAAGAGTAAGCAAGAAAAACAATTAAATTATTATTATTATTATTATTATTATTATTATTATTATTATTATTATTATTATTATTATTTTCATTTATTTATTTTATTTTTGTCTTATAATGAAAGGGAAAAAAGGAAAAAAAATCATAAAAACTTAAACAAAAGATCAAACAAAATAATAAAACAAAAACAAAAACTATCGTTGCTATCATTGCTAAAACAATAAAAATTATGAAATTATCTCGAGGAAAAAACCCTTCAAAAACATTAACAAAAGAGTAAGTAAGAAAAACAAATAAATTATTATAATATTATTATTATTATTATTATTATTATTATTATTATTATTATTTTCATTCATTTATTTTATTTTTGTATTAATAATGAAAGGTCAAAAAATGGAAGAAAAAAAAACCCTAAAAACTTCAACAAAAGATCAAACAAAAGAATAAAACAAAAACAAAAATTATTGTTGCTATCACTGCCAAAACAATAAAAAATATCAAATTATCCCGAGGAAAAAAACCCTCAAAAACATTAACAAAAGAGTAAGCGAGAAAAACAATTAAATTATTATTATTATTATTATTATTATTATTATTATTATTATTATTATTATTATTATTGTTGTTGTTATTGTTATTGTTATTGTTATTGTTATTGTTATTGTGTTAATAATGAAAAAAATAAAATAAATGAAAGACAAAAAAAAACCATAAAAACTTTAAGAAAATTTAAATCATATAAAGAAATCAAGGGATTAAAAAAAAAATTAAAAGTATAAGGCCCAAAAGGAAAATCAAATATTAAGGGATTAAAATCCAAAATTAAAAGTATAAGGACCGAAATGAAAATCAAATATATTATCAATTTCAATCAAAAGACAAAATTGAAAAAATTGAAACAACTGTACCGAAATTATTGAGTTATTTAAACCCAATTCAGAAATTAAAAGAAGGAGGATCGAAGTGAAATTTAAACATTCAATTATTTTCAATCGAAGGACCCAATCGAACTAAATCAAAACTTATATAACAAAAATCAAGACCATAAACAAAATTAAAAGTAAAGGGACCGAAGTGAAAAGGGATGAAAACCGGGGGACTCCCCTGCACTTTGACGTGTAGGAGAGAGAGAAACGGCTACAACGGCTTTAACTGGCCACCGCCGCGTAAACGGACGTCGGAGGCCAGAACGCGCCGCACCGGGAGGAAGACTAGGTGGAGGCGCAACGACTGAGACGCCGGTAGCTCATCTCCGTCGACTCCATCACACCGCACGCGCAACTCAAAGAGGGCGTGGGGCGGAATATTGTCGGCCTCGTGTGACACACGCGCCGACAGTAAAAAGAAAAAAAAAAGGTCAATTATCGGTGTAGCCCTGTGCCTAAGTCAGCTATTTTGTCTTATTAGGGGCCAAACCGGTAATTAGTCATTTCTGGAAAACAATTAAATATTGAAAAGGTAGGCGGGCCGGACCGGTCCGGTCCGAAAGTGTGCAATTACCGCGGAGCCCCTCCACCCATAACCGGTTTTTTATCTTTTTCGATAGCTAAAAGCGCTATTTCACTGTGCAAAAAACAATAATAAAATGGAAAAACCGGCAAACCAACCGAACCGAGAAACGAACCAACTCAAAAATCACTATTACAATCCACAATCATTTTACTTAAAAGCTACAGTGCATGTGTGTACAAGATTTCAAAAGCAGTGGCCTTAACTTGGCTAGCGAGGCTTCAAAATAGAGGTATTAGTTAGAGCTAGGTCCGACCTCACCTTGAGTTTGAAGTCTTGAGATACATTTAATGAGGTGGAGAGCTAGTTCTTCAACTGTCAGGAACTCACATGCTTGCCCCAGTCGAAGTGGGCTATGTCTACGTTTTTGTCTCCATATAATTAAATAGTTAATGCAGCTAGGAAACCGTGTCTACAATGCACAACCATGGAGGGTGAGTAGAATGTCGATGCCCATCGGTTTGCAATCGTTTTATTCAAATCTTCTGCTTTTGATTGCTATATTCATGGAGAGCGGTTGCGGTTGTTTTTTAAAGTACTTTGTATTTAGAAATGCATCAAAATAATATTATTTATTTATTTTTTTAAAATTATTTTTGATATCAGCACATCAAAATGATTTAAAAACACCAAATTTTTTTTATTTAAAATGAAAAAAATCAAATTTTAAGGAAATGACGGTACAACTGCCCTCCCAAACAGCTTCTTATTGTGAATAATGTGGAAGGATCAGCGTTTTAGCTCCAAAATTAATCAGGAATAGCCACGGAAAAATCTACCTATTTGGGAGTATATTGGGAGTATAATCGAGGTTGTTTGGGAGTATGATTGAGATTATTTTTTAAAATATTATTTATTTATAAATATATTAAAATATTTTAAAAAAATTATTTTTGATATCAATATATAATATTAATTTAAAAACACTAAACAATTTAATTTTTTTTTCAAAAATATTTTTAAATATAATGATAAACAGTGACAATAAATCCACAGGAAAGGGATGGTTTGTACACTACAACGCCTGCCACCACTTATGTTACTATTCTGCACGAACAAAATAGAATTGGGACCTAGCAACCGACCTTTGAACAAACGAAAAGCCGACGTACAATTGTTTGGGAGAGCTTGATTATAATTATATTTTGTTTAAAAATATATTAAAATGATTTTTTTAAAAATATTTTTGATATTAACATATGAAAATGATATAAAAATATTAAAAAATCAATTTAAAATATAAAAAAAACAGTTTTTTTTTTTGAAATACTTTAACAAACACCCTCTAGATGCTCTATGTATGAGATGATGAGCTCTTGGTGTATCTTTTCGAAGAAGGTATGTGTTGAATTGATGCTTGGAAAACCAGGAGAGTGGTGTATTGCTCATGCATGGCTTGTCCATTATGAACTTTTTTCTGTTCTGTCGATGGGAAAGTGATTGAGACAACGTTGTGGGTCGCCATTTCCTGCTCATGAAAGTGCTTGGAAGGTCGAGAAAATTAGAAAAGTTTTATCATTTTTTTTTCCATGTTTTTTGGTTGCTTGTGTGAGAAGTAGATCAAGTCCATGGTTTCGGAAATGGTCCTTTCAGGGCCATATCAGAGAAGTAAACGCCAATTTTGCTAGCTAGGTTTGCTATTTGTGACTTACTTGAGGCTAGCCAAGTGAAGCAGGCATGCCATTGACGGTATATAAGTCAAAAATCTCCCTCACCCATCTCTTCAACAATCCACTTTCACAAAGATATGGATTGGACAAGCATGATGAGTGCATATCATGGATGAAAACCCTATATATTTTCTTTTCTTGCAAGTGTTTCTCGGAAAACAAACATGGATTGAACAAGGCCGTTCTTAGGAATTCAAACTTCTTATTCTCTTTGGTGGATTTTGGACTCGACCTTGGCAAATCGGGAAGCTCCGCTTATAGGGTGTGTTTGGTATTGTAGTTGTTGTTATGGTTGAGGTATACAAAATACAGTTTCATGAAACATTTTTAGCTACGGTTCATAACTGAAATTGAAGTGTTTGATTAAAGTTGTGGTTGAGTTTGAGGTTTAATGAAAAACAGTTTCGTATGTTTAGTTACCATGTTTTTCATATTAATGTCAATTTTGGAAATTATTTTAAAGGACACACACACACACGCACACACACACACACACACACACACACACACACACACACACACACACATATATATATATATATATATATATATATATATATATTGTTTTTTAAATCTTGTAGATTAATAATCATAACAATAAAATATAATTACTAATTCAGGTAAATTAGATATTTGTTTTTATTCTCTCATCAAACTACTTGCAATTTCATTACGAACTAAATCGATACATGAATGCCTCTGTGATTCTTTGTTATTTGATCGAGAAAGCAATATCTAGTAACAATATCATTAGTAACATTTGCAATCCAGTTATAGAGATATAATTTCAAGGGCAAATCCAGTTGCAAGTTTTTGATTCATAATCAATCGGAAAAACAACATGGTTGTGGAGTGAAACGAAATTCACGTGCTTTTCCCTTTTCATCAATATTAATCTCTATCTACATATTTTTTTTTAAATATATATTTTTTTAAGAAAAAAATTGGATTGGGTCTGACCCCACTAAATGAGTCGACCTAGCCAAATTGGGCTAAAAGCCCCAACTCTGTTGGACTTTTTGGGCTGGGAAGCGAGCGTGTCAAGTCCCAAAGAGGTTAAAAACATTGAAACGGTGTGTTGCACTGTTCATGTCTTCTTAAAACGTGAACAGTGCAGCGAGCTGTTAACATGAAGAGTAGTGGTCGGTCGACGGTGACAAGATGCTCAACTATCAATTTTGACGGGTAGAGGAGGCCGAGATGGTCTTCCTGTAGTGGTGGCGTCGGAAATGATGGCCTATGGTGGCCGAAAGAAGCATTAGAAGATAACTAAATTATCTTATATAAAGAATGTTATGTTTTGATTTTGTTGCATGCTATCTTAATAAAAGTAACGAAGGAGCAAACCTTGAGTATAACTTGAGTTATATAAAGGTACTTAGTAATTAAAAGAGGATTCATCACCCTAAGTAAATTAGGAAAAATGTTCTGTATATTCTCAAATAGTATTGATTATGGCCAAGGTGGAATGAGATTTGAAAAAAGTCTCAAATCTTTATTCAAATAATTAATTACTAAAGAAAAAACATGATTTAACATGATAGATATATTTTATGCTTTAATATTAATTCAGAACATTATTGATAAAAGCTATTAATTACACTATGAAACCAGTAAATAAAAGTTTAAGTCAAAGCACTAATGACTTTTCTAATATTTAAAGGATTATAACACATTTCTAGATAATGTATCTGATCTTTAAGTATAAATTAATTAATTGTTAAATTGATAATAAATTAAATTATTTTATTTTATTTAACTAGAATTATTATTTACATTTGGGTCAATATATTAAAAACCTTAAATTAAACAAAGATAATTAATCAATTGTGGCTTGATTGAAAATAATTTTAGAAATTAAGCACTGGAATATATTCAATTCAAGGATTATAATTTCAGTCCTAAAATAATCATGTAGGGACTTGATTGATTAAATTTATAAAACTATCCTTAAATAATATATGGATATTATGTAAGTGTCAAATTGATATTTTATCAATTTATATGTTTTTTCAAAATTTTTTCTATAAATAGTAAAGTACGAGCCCATAAACCCGCGCTCCGCCGTGGGGATTAAATTTTTTTTTTTTGTCTAGTTTTAACATATATAATTTTTTGTTTTGTATTTCAGATTTTATTCTTTTATTTTTTGGTATAGTTTCGATCCCTTGATCTTTTGGTCCTTCTAAGATAGTTTTTAATTTTTTATTTGTATCTATACACCTCTACTCTTAGTTTAAATTTGTAATTATTATTATTATTATGTATTTGTATTAAATGCAGCTTACGTTAAAAAAAAAAAGATAAGTTTAGCTTTGGTGGTGTAAATGAGAGTGAAACTCTCTCTTATGCATGTATAGTTAAACATGAAATGTTTGAAATACCCCGCAGGTAACTCGTCCGTTTTGTCTTATTTGAAGCTACAAAAGTTATTTTACTGTGCACTAAAAATGTGAAATCGATGGGACACCCTCATTGACAATTCTTGAATTTTGTCTTATTTGAGGATATTATGGTTATTGTACTATGCACAAAATTGATTTTTTTAAAATAACCCTAATACCATGACATTATTTTAAATGCATTTTACATAATAAAATGAATATATAAAAAACTAATGTACATTTTTAGACGTTCTACGATGCTGCACGCACCGTCCGAAATGTGCGTGAGTTCAGAAATTGATGGCGCACCCGAAGACGTGCCTATAGTACCGTGATAGAAAATATAATTAAAAATTGGTAAATTACAAATACACCCCCATAGGAGGTATATACATCCTTATACAACTCGTGGTGTGCATCAGCTGACCTTCACTTATAAAAAAAAGGGTTCGGGATTAGTCTTGGTGTGCGAAAGCTGGCCTGGACACCCTAATTATATAAGAAACATTTGGTCCTAGGATTAGTCGTGATACGCTTAAGCTAGCCCGGAGACCTCGATTATAAAAAATATATAAGTGGGGAAAAAATATATCAATACACCCCTATAGCCAACAATTGGATTTTGTCTTTATAGGGGTATATACATACTTATACAACTCGTGATGCACTTCAGCTGACCCGAATACCCCGGTTATAAAAAAAAAGGGTTTGAATATTAGTCGTGATGCACTTGAATTAAGAAAGATTAGACGTGTAAATAAAAGTGAGGAAGATGTCAATTAATAGAGTAAAAAATATATGTATAAATGATGGAAAAAGATTGGGAGTTTTAAGTAGGAACTTGGAATTGAGAAAGTAATGTTACATTCAATTATTAAAGTAAATACTTGGTACCCTCATAGAAATCCTTCTTTGCATTATCTATTTACTCTTAATTGTGTGATAGTTAATATATGAAATGCAAAATCTAATATATATATATATATATATATATATATATATATATATATATATATATATATATGAAACGAAAAGTATGTATATTGAAATACCATATTGTTAGCTTTCAAATGGGAAAGTTAGATTGAATGGAAATCAAGATGAGTATGTTAGATTAATTGGTAGATGAGTTTGTTGGATTTATTGGTATTCGTTAAACAATACTAGATTATTGTCTTATGAATAAAAATGTCTAGTTGATTGATAATCAAAATAGATTTGCTAGATTGATTGATATTCTTTTAATAACTACCATGTTGTTAGCTTCAAAATAGAAAAGTCAAATTGATTAACAACCAAGATGAGTTTGTTAGATTAATTGGTGTTTATGAAGGAATAATAGATTATTGACTTCTAAATGAGAATGTTGGATTGATTAGCAGTGACAAAAATGTTTTTGAAACGCAGTGACAAAAATGTTTTTGAAACGCAGTGACAAAAATGTTTTTGAAATGCAGTGACAAAAAAACCTAAATACCTTTTATTGTTTAAATATAAATGTGTTGTACTCTATTTTTTTTAATAAGATAAAAAAATGATTCCATTGCATCACCTCATTGTTAAGCCACACAAAAGTAATTTTATCTTTTCTTACATAGCTATTACAGTGTTTCATGATTTTTTAAAATGTTATTGTTTAAAATTATTTTTTAATTATTTAAATATATGAATATAAAAGATAAATTTTTAAAAATAAAAATACTATTTTAATATATTGCTTTACAAAACAAATAAAAACAACCGAATGAAAATAAAATGGGTTTTGAGCCCAGTTGTACAAGTCCAACTCGCAATTTAAAATGCACCACAAAGGCCTGAATAAGATCTGCAGGCCCACTGCCCCAAACTTTTGACAGAAATTCAAGTTTGTGATATTTCGAAATCAGATCGAAATCAGAAAAACTCACTAAAATCCTAGGAAGCAAGCGCTAAACAAAACAAGCATTTCAGGTTTCTAGCTAAGCTTCTCAAATCTTGCTTCCTCCCTGACCCATTAAAATTCTTCATTTGTTTATATATATATGTATGTATATAGCAACCTAGCAAGTGCATTTGCTTCCGTTTTGTATGGTAGCATTCCAAGCAAAACAGCCTAAGAATCGTTCCTTTTTCTTGTATAGAAAGTGGGTTTTTTTTGGCGATTATAAAGTTTAAGAGAGGAAAAGCAAGATGGGTTTGTGTTAAAATTGAATTTATTTAGCTGAACTATTCAAGTTTTTCTTTTCTCTGAGGGAGAGAGAGAGAGAGAGAGAGAGGAGGGTGGGGAGAAATGGATGGTGGAGGAGCGAGGAGGATAACGGTGAGTCCGAGGCCGTGTAATGGGAAAAGAGTTGTGGCGAAGAAACGGGGAAGGGGTTTTGGTGGCGGAGATGGGTTTGTTAATAGTGTCAAGAAGCTTCAAAGAAGGGAAATATGTTCTAAACGTGACCGTTCTTTTACCATGACTGATGCTCAAGAACGTTTTAGAAACATCCGGTTACAGGTACCCTTTTGACTTTGGTTTCCTCGGAATTTGTCTTTACTTTTTTTATTCTTGTGGGAATTTTAGGTTTTGATTATTGATTTTCCTGTTTCTTGTTTAAGGGTTTCTAACGAGCGTGTCTATTGCATCTGTCTTAATCGCTTTGATCATGAAATATGTTTTATTTTGAGTAAGAAATGATATGGTTGTTAATGAAATTTGTCCATCAAAGTAAGAATGGGGGTTAAACCAAGATAGTTATTTATTCTTTAATTGGTGCTTCTTATTACGTCAATACTGTAATTCTCATATTCATATTTCTTAGCATCTTTTGCTTTTGCTACTTATATACCAATGACACTATAAGCACTTGTAGTTGTAGCTAGCAATGTTGGTCTTACCAAATTGTTGCATTGAGGACACACTAGTCTTGCAAATGCATGATTGATGTTGTCAAAAGCTATATAAATGGCAATTGCGAGTGATGAGTTTACGGTTTTTCAGTATGATAGTTGTTGCTTTGATGAAGGTAGGTTAAAATTTGCTCTAAGAATCACCATGGTCATGCAAATCTCTTTGCTTGTCACTTGTCATAAATTTTCCTAGCAATTGACAATATTAGGAGTTCTTTGAAGATAGAATTCATAAGGAGTCAGAAATTTGATAAAGAGTGTTTCATTTAGGTAGGATTGAAATTTGGAAATATTCAGGAAGAAAGTGTAGGATTAGTGAATGATGTCCAGACACAGAACATGGCATTTTAAAGTGATTTGGGAATTTGCTTACATCCACCAACTGGGAAATTGTTGAGAAGTGGATACAAAGGCCCACACTCAAGCTCTATAGAAGATTGATGTAGTGGAAAGTTAAGTTTATGAATATTAGGATGGAATGGGGATGTTTGTTCCCCCATTTTCAATATAAATACAGGCTGTATAAAACCATTTGAATAAGCAAGTGCAGCAAGATGTAGCTGCATGAGAGCCAATCAGCAACTTGCAGTAGTAAGCACAGAGGGATAGAGAGAACTGTTATGCAACTACACAGAGTGGGAGTTGAGTGAGGTGTTCCTCCTCCTCCATTGTCGTAGATTGTAGTTTTCTCTCTATATAATGAAATTGGTTGTTACATAGATGTAGGGAAATTACCGAACCATGATAAAATGTTGTGTCCAGTGTCTAGGCATCAATCAACGATCCTAAAAGAAAGTACAGGAACCCATTGACCCCTCCCTTCTTCCATAAATCCCTACCATCTCAGTACGGTTGAAACAAGAATTTCTAAATTAGAACTTTCCAGTTCAAACCTTTGTAGACGTGCTTGAGGGCTAGTGGTGAAGAAATTGTACTTGTGTACTTGGAAATATACTTACTTGTACCATATTCCAAGTGAGTTTTGAAACTAGAACCTGTAAATTAAAATTCTCCAGCTCAAACCTTTGCAGACATGTTTGAGGGCTTGTGATGAAGTAATTCTGCTCGCCTGTTTAGAAGCTACTTGCTTTTGCCTTCTTCACAGTGAACTATTTCATGGTGAACAGAATAACTGAATTCTGCTCGCCTGTTTAGAAGCTACTTGCTTTTGCCTTCTTCACACTGAACTATTTCATGGTGAACAGAATAACTGAATGTAATAATTCAACCAGCAACCAAAAATATATGCTATAATTACTTTTCAAGAATATAAATGTAGAAGTGTTCTGCCTTATCTCATTTAATTGTAGTGTCTATAATTGCTTTTCAAAAATATAAAGGTACTCTTAGTCTTGCTAATAAGAAAACATATATTTAATATTGCATGCTGTTAGAAATACTGCATTTCTATATAACCATGCTGTATGAAAATCATAGTCATGCCTGTTGGATGCACTTTGAGCGTTCAGTTCAATCGCCACTCGTGGAATTTAATGCTAACATTGTTGGGAAATAAACTGACCACCATAATTTGTAGTGATAACTGATAAGTAGTGCACTACAAGAAGGCTCTACTGTTCATCAGTTAATATTTCTCCTGTATACATGTCACCTCAACAGTTAGTGAGTGTTTGAGAGTGTGGTAGCTTCTGTTTTTGGACCCGTTTCATGTATAAAAGTATCAAATTGATGGGTTTTTTGGCGTTTTTTTATGGTTTTGATGTGCTGATGTCAAGAAGGCTCTACTGTTCATCAGTTAATATTTCTCCTGTATACATGTCACCTCAACAGTTAGTGAGTGTTTGAGAGTGTGTTAGCTTCTGTTTTTGGACCCGTTTCATGTATAAAAGTATCAAATTGATGGGTTTTTTGGTGTTTTTTTTATGTTTTTGATGTGCTGATGTCAAGAATGAAAAAATATCTAAAAAAAACCATTTTGATGTATTTTCAAGTGAAAAACACTTTGAAAAGCACCCTGCACCACAATACCAAACATATGCTTAATCTTGTATACACATGCTTAATCTTGTATACACTTCATTCTGCTGTGAGATGTGATCCGTGAATTTATTATAAATAGGAAGAATACGATACTTATGATCCAAAAGGTCACTGTACCATGGTACTGCCTTTTTTAAGAAAGAGGTCAAAGATTATTGAGATTGTAGCAGCTCGTGACATAGTGTTTGCTCTTGCACAATCTGGTGTCTGTGCAGCATTTAGCCGAGGTATTGATTATCTTTCCACTGTCAGCTCTGATCTTTGATTCTCCTTGCATCAAAAAGTGGAATGGAAGCGTTATAATGTATTCCTATTGTTAATGCAGACACAAACCAAAGGATATGCTTTTTGAATGTCACTCCTGATGAAGTTATACGAAGCTTGTTTTATAATAAAAACAATGATTCGCTCATCACAGTTTCAGTTTATGCCTCAGACAATTTCAGTTCCTTGAAATGCAGAAGCACAAGGATTGAGTATGTGAATCTTTTTACACATGCCTCTGCCTCTCACCCCCTTTCCACTCACACCTCCCACCTTCAAAACTTATGTAGGAAAGACCAAGAGGAAATAAGAGCTTCTAGATTTAGTGGTTTCAGTTTGTTTAGCCCTACGCTTTTATTACTAACATTGTTTTCTGTTCCAGATATATCCGAAGGGGTCAACCAGATGCTGGCTTTGCTCTTTTCGAATCTGAGTCACTGAAATGGCCTGGTTTTGTAGAGTTTGATGATGTAAATGGCAAAGTGCTCACATATTCTGCACAGGATAGGTAAGTACATCAATGGCTATATTCTATTGAAATTATAATTATTACCCAAGTTGTTGTTTTTTCTTCAATTTGACCTCTTATTTTCTCTCTTTCCATCTATCAGTATATACAAGGTGTTTGACTTAAAGAATTACACAATGTTATACTCGATAGCAGACAAAAATGTTCAAGAGATTAAGATCAGGTATGTTCCTTTACTTTCTGGCAACTTTTGATTTGCTCAGCAGCATGTTCTCAAATGCATGAGAGACGTGCATGTATGCACACATGAGGTCAAACTCATGCACTATTCCAGAGGGTTTGGAATTGCTGCGAGCATGAACTTACAGTTCTTTTGAGATTAATAGGTCGTGCACTTGATTGTAAGTCAGGGGACTGCTGCATGCATTTCATGATTCTGAATGTCTTGTGTTGTTTCTTTGAGATTATTCATCAGATTTAATAATGCAAGTGCACAAGTTTAATTTCAATGTTCTGTTTCCATTGCTTATCATGAGCTTAGACTTTCTCTTGTTTGCTTTTGTTTTTTCTCTTCAGTCCAGGGATCATGTTGTTGATTTTAACTAAAACTAGTGGCTGTGTTCCTCTTGAGATTCTTTCAATAGAGGATGGCACTGTTCTCAAATCTTTTAATCATCTCCTTCATCGGAATAAGAAGGTGGATTTCATTGAACAGTTCAATGAGAAGCTTCTTGTCAAACAAGAAAATGAGAATCTCCAGATTCTTGATGTAAGAATCATTGATGTTATCTTCCAATTGTATTCCTTCATCCATACTCAAAATAATCTGATGACCGCTGCTCTCTGTAGGTGCGCAACTTTGACCTAACAGAAGTTAGCAGAACCGAGTTTATGACCCCATCTGCATTTATATTTCTATATGAAAACCAGCTATTCCTGACTTTTAGAAATCGAACTGTGGCTGTTTGGAACTTCCGGGGAGAGCTTGTAACTTCCTTTGAGGATCACCTTTTGTGGCATCCTGATTGCAACACTAATAATATATACATCACAAGTGACCAGGATCTCATTATCTCTTACTGCAAGGCTGATTCTGACGATCCCTTGTCTGAAGGCAATGGTTAGTTCTTCAAAATTTCCACAGTTTTTCCAAGTTCAATATAACCTGCCTTTTGGTACTGAGCTGTTAGAATAAAGAAAAAATGAACGTAGCTCTAACAGTATTTGCATCCATATGCAGCAGGTTCCATCAATATCAGTAATATCTTGACCGGGAAATGTCTTGCTAAAATAAAGGCAAACAACAGCTTCCCAAATGAGAATGAATGCAGTCAGAATTCAAAGAAGCACAGGCATGCCTCGAGAATTAGAAGCATAGCTGCAGAAGCTTTGGAAGACATAACTGCGCTCTTCTACGATGAAGAGCGCAACGAGATCTATACAGGCAATAGGAACGGTCTCGTTCATGTGTGGTCTAACTGACGTTTCGATTGATCTTTGTTTGCTTAAGGTTCATAATTGTTTAATCAGATGGTTGAATGAGCATGCATCCTGGTTGTGAAAGTCCCTTGAAACTCTTTACCATTGACCACCCCTGTACCATCTTATATTGCTTTTTGGCCCTTGAAATTGATTTCCATGCACTTCGTTGCCTAACCAGTTTTTGTTTTCCAATATCGCATTCTTTTTCTCTCATAGATATGCTGGGATGTGTTGAATAAGTTTCGAAGGGTGGGTCATTGCTGTAGTGAGAACGCATGAAAAAATTCTTCTCTCAGCACCATAAACATAGGGTCTTGGTGTACTGCTCACACACTGCCACGTGGGGGGGGGGCTAGTTGCATCAGAACCAAATGATTTCCTGGGTCCACCGAGCCAGCTTCAGTCCATGAAAACCAGAGTGGAGGTTGCAGAGGAACAATGTCGGGAAGGTGGAGCAATGTATATTGATGGCATCATCTCCTTTAGTTCTAGGTTCGGTGGGGTAGAAGGCAAAGCTAGTTATTGCATTTTCACATGGATTGGAAGGAAAGCATAGCCATGGAGTAGATCGAATGCTTTCACGATTTGCCAACCTTCTGTATCTCTTCACCTGTGCATTTGACGTGAAACCTAGGTAAGTTTTCAGGCATGGTACAGCAAGCTTGTCACTAGTGATACATACATATACATATACATACACATACACATACATATATACATATACATATATATATATATATATTAAGATAATAAGAGATTGCTTGCAATGTTGGTGTTTGTTGATTCCTTAACAACCCGAAAAATATTGTTAATTGACAAAAGAGAGTGGAATCTGCATTGAAACAAGGACAAGTTGAAAGCTTGAGCTTGAAAGTTTAAAAGGGTGATGGCAAATTTGGAGGTGATTTAAAAACGCAGGGAAAAGGGAAAGAATCGATGGGAAACTATTAATTAAATAAAGAATACACAACTTTAAACAATTTCAAATCTCTTGATGATTGATTAATAATGGACGGAAAGAGGGAGAGACAAAGACAGGGAGTGCCATCACGCATCATCATTACGTGTTTTATCACTGTGCAAGTGTTATTTATACACAATTTTAGGGCTTATTTTATCAGCTGTGTTTTTAAAAATATTTTTTATTTTTTTATTTTAAATTATTATTTTTTGATATTTTTAAATCATTTTCATGTGTTGATTTTGAAAAAAAAATATCATTTTAATATATTTTTAAATAAAAAATATTTTCTAAAACAACTTCAATCACTCTCAAAAAATAAACTTAGTAATCAACGGGCATCACGGCTACACTCACTAATAATTAGTTTTTTTCCTTTAGAGCTAAACCAATACCAAGGATGTTGAAATAGTAAAATAAAAATAGTTTTAAATAAAAGATTTGCAATAAAAAATAGATTTGAAAGATGAAAAAAAATAGAAAGAGGATATGATTGAAAAAAATATATTTTATAATTTGTTTTTAAATAAAACAAATAATAATAAAAAGAACAAGGATCAAATCTGGAAAAAAAAAACAAATTGAAGTGATGATTTTAAAATTTCAAGGGTTTTAAAACATACTATTTAAAAATGGAATGACCAATGAGATGATCTGAATATTTCCTTAAAAACCATAGTTGTTGCACCATTTTCTTCCCAAAGTAATTTAGTCTTAAAGAAAATTCTCTTCGCTTTAGAAAGTAAAAAAAAAGAAGAAGAAGAAGTTCGTAGACATAATTAAAATGAAAATTACTTTTAAGGATAATTTAGTTATTTTATTATGTTATAAGAATATGAAATGATGGATTGATGAATTTGATAATGACTAGTGAACCTTGTAAATGAACTATATTACTCCTAATAGCAAGTCCAATGATTGATGAATAAAATTGTTATTAGACTATTTCAATTCAAACCACCAAATTATAGTTCTACATTCACAGCAAAACATCAAGTCTTGATTTTTTTAATATGCATAATTATTAATTAAA
This sequence comes from Salix udensis, assembly GCA_029204005.1. Classification (NCBI taxonomy): domain Eukaryota; kingdom Viridiplantae; phylum Streptophyta; class Magnoliopsida; order Malpighiales; family Salicaceae; genus Salix; species Salix udensis. The sequence goes on from CM055037.1 coordinate 4,381,023, forward strand.
AATATTATTTAACAGGTAAATCAGAATTTAGTTAACCTGAACTTCACTTAAATCAAGTTAAGAAAATCAACTTAGAACTTGTTTAGTATTGTGGTAGACATCGCTTTTTAAAAATGCTTTTTCACTTAAAAATATATCAAAATAATATATATCTATATCTATATATATATATATATTATTTAAAAAAAAATATTTTTAATATCAGTACATCAAAAAAATCTGAAAACAAAAAAAAATAATTTAAAATAAAAAAATTATAATTTGAAGCAAGGAAAAACAAATACCTTTTTTTAATTCCTGCAAAAACATTTTTAAAATGCAAAAACAAACAAACTCTTAGCGAAATATATTAAAATAACAATTTTTATTTTATTTATTTTTGCAATCAACAAATCAAAAACATGAGAAACACTAAAAAAGATAAAATCATGCCTTTTCAAGTAAAATATTTTTTTTAAAATGCACCTAAAAGCATAAGTTAACTACTCCAAAACACTTTCTTGAATCAAACCCAATAATAATAATAATAATAATAATAATAATAATATTTTTTAAGGATAAAACAAAACACTTTTTAATTATTAGTTTAACCCTTCAAGATTCTCTCAACGCATTCTTAAATGTTCTCGATTTTTTTATATGAGAGTAAATAATATATTATTTAAGTGGTTTAATGATACTAAATGTCATGTTATATTAATTTATAATAAAAATATAATTTGATTCAATATGTGTTTTCCAGAAATATGCTATATATATATATATATATATGATTCTAACTCCACAGAAATTGTTTTTGGCAATATATATATATATATATATATATATATATTTATTTATGTATGAATATATAGTTCGGGGAACTTGGCAAAAAAAATGATTTTTTTATTTTTATTTTCTATTTTAAATTAAAATATTTTTAATATTTTTATGTGCTAATATCATAAATAATTTTGAAAAATAAAAAAAAATTATTTAATATATTTTTAAACAAATTATTTTTTAAAAACAATCTGAACAATATTTTTAAACAGTCACGTAATAGTATTTTCGAAAATATAAACATAACCAAATGGTATTTTCAAAAATAATATATTAAAAAAAAGGTGTGGAAAAGCAGCAAATTTTTGCGGAGAATACGATGGAGGACAGATGTCTCTCTCTCTCTCTCTCTCGCTAGCCTTTACTAAGCCTTGCTTTGTTGTTTAAAGCTCTTCTTACCGTAACAGAAGTAGTTAGCTGTGTGTCGTAATATCTGGAGTTACTGCCGTCTCTCTATCCTCTCTCTTTTGGAGTATAGTAGTGGGAGGAGGAGCTCTTTTTCACGTTGGAATAAAGAATAAAGAAAGAAAAACCACACATCCACACATGGCATTGAGATTTTGAGCATTTGTTGGACTAAGCTCCTCCCCCTCCTTCATCAAGATCTCTTGCTATCCAACCCCATTGAGATTTTGAGCTCATCAGCTCCCTTGTCGTCTCTCCTCTGTTCTTCATTCATGGTGAGTTAACTTCGTCCTTTCTTTTTTTTTTTTTTACTCAAATGGGCCCTTTTCTTTTCGGTTGGCAGTTCCTTCTCTTCTCTATTTTCTTACCTACCACTACTGCCATTATCTGTAACGCACAAGCTCTCTCAATCTCTATGCTTTGTTGTAGCAGTGAAGCTTCTCTTTAGATTTTAGGTGCCCTTTGCCTTGACTGTAAAATTCACTGTCGGTGCTGAATGGTGGGGTGCTGACTCTTCTTTTCCTTTATTCAATTTTTGTTCTTTTCTTTCTTTGTCCTGTTGTTTATTGTTGGAAAGAACATTTCATTGCCTAGATCTGGTTCAATGCTTATTTTTCTAGTAAAAGTTAGTTACTTTGCTTTTAATTATGCCGGCTCAGATCAGCTAAAATAATAAATAAATCTCCCTTCTTAGTTGCACCTAACAGAAGGTTGCTCCTTCATTTGTTTTGGTTGGCTAAACATTTATATGCTTTTTATCTTCTTGTTCAGCCTCAAGTCTGTGTATCAGTGAGTGCTGAATTTTGAATTTTTTCATTGGGTTTGAGAGCATTTTGCAAGTAAGTAGATGATGAGGCTGTTATTGGGAATAATTTTTATGTTTGTTCTACAGTGAATCACTTTCATTGTATCAATTTAAAGTGGGTGTCTACATCTTTGTGTCTCAATCAGTCACTTTATTGTCTCTATTTGTTATTGATGTTGGGTTCAATGTTATAACAATCTGACTTTTACTTCGTAGCTTTCATGTTCAATGCAATTAAGATTTTTAATGGATATCTTTATTTTAATCTCTCCATCCGTGCACAAATTTTCTGGGATTTAACTATTTATTTATCCTTCTTGTTCTTGCATCTCCTTATCCTTTTTCTTTGAGCTTGTTGTTTTGTCAGTCTTGAGTTCTGGTATTTTTCAATAAATATAACTGGCAGTACATATAACAGAAGATCGAGAATTCTAGTTTCATTGATGTGCATATTTAGATCCATAGGAAGCACTCTTTTTTTCTAATACCTGGTAAAGTAATGCATATGCTTGAAAAAGTAAGTTGAAGCATAGCACGATGTGAGATTGGTCTTATGTTTCTGCAAAGCTGAAGTTTTCTTTCCTTTCAGGTTCTTATGATGGACAGTGGAATAGATCCTGATGCATCTCTTGATTATGCTACTATTCAGATCTTTCCAACTAAAAACAGGTTAGTTTTTTTTTGCATAAACATTGTTTAAGCATTTCAACTAGGATGCTTTATATCGTTGAACAGCTGGATAATCTAAGCTGACTAGTTGTCACTCTGCCTTGTTGGCTAGCTAGGACGTAATGAAGTTGTGAAACATTGTCAGAACTACCTGTTATTTGAGTCATATGGACATTTTAATAGCCTTTCATGCATAATTAGTCAGCATTGCTAGTCAAAGAGACTGAAAATATTGCATTTAAACCAGAGAAAATATATAGTGAGCTGTATTTCTTTCATTTCATTCATCTAGACGGTGTGTGAAAGCACAAATTCATCTATGTAAGAGACTGCAGGATTTTATAGCACCCATGCACAAATTCATCTATGTAAGAGACCGCAAGATTTTATAGCACCCATTATATAATCCATTTTTTCTTCAGCTCAAAGGAAAAAAATGATTTCCCAGTCCAAGTGCATGGCTTTGCTTCAAGAACCACCATTTCATATCAAAAGAAGTTGAAGTATCAAACACTGATGTTTGCTCATTGAGAAATGGAACCCAAATTATATCTAGATCATCCTTTGAAAAGCCCTTTATAAGTAGTACAAACATTGAGTGATCCTGTCAATATTCAAGAGGTATACAATGCTTTGCCTAGCACTTCTGTACATGAAATAAATATGGTTACTAATCAAGTAAATCTATTACTGTGCCAACCACGTTTCAGGATTTTTTGTCTGTTTGAGTGTGGTGTGGTGTGGTGTGTTGAAGTAATAATTTTCTATTTTCATGGCTCTACTTTCATTTGTTAGTTAGCTTTGTCCTTCATCTAAAGTTTGGCCCATTGATGGTATCCATCATTCAAGTTTGATAGATGTAATCTCATCCCTTACCATTTATAGGTATTCCTTTTCATTCTCTTTTAGTGAACCCCTCTAACATATCTACTGCTAGTTTAGGTACGAGATATTTGTTTGCGGTGATGATGAGGTCGAGAAATTAGCTGTTGGCCAGCTGGAGCAACTCTTGCCACATCTGCCAGAAGTACATAAATTGTACGCTAAAGGAACTAATGCTATCTTCAAACTCCAAGTAACAGGAGAACTAGGCAATGCACCATGGTTCACAAAATCAACTTTGAACAGGTTTTTGTAACTTAGTGTGCATTTTGCTTTCTGTTTATGTTTGAATTAAATGTGGGTGCTTGTTTGTTCTGTTATTAAAATAATTATAATTCTTCTCAGATTCCTGAAAATTGCTAGTTCAGTTGATTTAATGAATAACAGCAAGACTATTGAGGGTGAGATCTCCCAATTGGAGGAAGTCAGAAAATTTCATCTTTCTTTATCTGCTCAGGTCAGCTCCTGTGTCCTTTCATATAATGTATTATATTGCCTAGAGTGTGTTGTTAACAAAAAATTTCTTGTCAGGGGCATGAGGACCATTCTAAAAGAGGGGAAACAGGTAACCTGTTCAAAGAAACATGGAAGTTGACAATTGCTTTGTTGTTCTGGATTCTGGAAAGTATAGTTATGTGTGAAATATATAATCAAACATTCTTCTTATTGGTAATTTTCCATTGCCAACAAAGGGATTTCTGAAACAAATCAGTTGAAGATCCAATGTGGTTTCTATCACTTCATCTGTAACAAAATCATGGCAATAAAGTTGTTTTTATAAGCAGTGAGATATATGGAAATACAGAATGTGCTAGATAGTCATCAACTTGGTAGCTCTAAAGCACTCATTGTCAGTCATCAACTTGGTGGTTCTAAAGCACTGATAGTCACTGGCTGACCACACCATCTCCATCAAATACAAATGATGCTGTTTATCATCTCAAATTGTAAACATTGTGTCTCCATGCACTAAACTTGTTTTTGCAGCTGATTATCCAGTTCATACCACATTTATCCTTGTCATAAATTCATAATGTTAGCATCATAGGATGTCCAAGCATATAAGTCGACTTCAGTGCCATATCAGTATTAGTTAACTACTATGGGCTGTGGATGTATTGGCTTAAAACAATGTGATATTTGTATTGAATCGTCTGAGATCTGAGTTTCAGTTTTTATCTGATATTTATTGTATATCTTTCCTTATTTGACAGATGGCCATGACTCAATTGAGACAGAATCAACAGTCAAAGTAATTGCTTTTACCTCCTTGTTTTATGAGTTCTCTCTTAGTTGTACATTTGATTAGGTGATTGTTGTGAATATTATAACAACTAAAATAAATTGTTTGGACCTATTTAGGCTGAAGCAAAAGTTGCATTATCAGATTCTTCAAGGTAAGTTCTTCTGATTGCTTGTATTTCCAATGAGCTTCTTCTATATGAGCTGCATGTCCTCTAAGCTATAGACGATTATATTGCCAGAAATGAATTGTTGCGAGCTATGGACCTGAGGCTTACTGCATTAAAAACGGAATTGGCTACAGTCCTAAACCATGCTTTTGGTGCTGCCTGCTCCAGTAAAGAAATCACGTATTTGGTAGAATTTTGTGATTATTTTGGCGCAACAGATCTAAAGTAAGTCACCCACAAGAACAAATTGTGCATAGGTGGTCTAAATTCGTAGTTGCTACTATTTTTTTTTGAAGATGCAGCCTCTCGTTACTTTTAATGTTTATTTTAGTCTTTCAATGTATTTAAGATTATATTTCTGACTCTAAATCTCATCTGGTATGTATAGGAATTCTTTTTGCAAAATCTTAGAATTGAGCCAAAAGGGCGAGGCAGATGCACTCCTAAATGATCACAAGCTTTCTTCAACAATTGACAATGCAAGTAAGATGGATGAGGATACTCCAATTTCAAGACCTGTATATTCATTGCCACCAGTAAAATATGGTGTTTCACCTGCAAAGGCTGCCCAGGTTGAGCGACAGAGGTCAACTGACAGTGAGGAGTCTTCAGATTCGAGTGATGAAAATAAAAAATCTGCGGAAAGAAGTCGAGCCCTTTCAAGATCTGCAATACCCAGAAGGTCAGCATCTCCAATGCGGAGGGTTCAAATTGGGAGAACTGGCTCACGCAGGGCAGCTGCACTAACAATTAAAAGCCTGAACTTTAATCCTACCAGAGAAAGGATGTCATCTCATAGAGATGTAGCTGAAATTAGTAGTGAGGAGGAAGAATCTGAACAAACCAGTAAGAAACCTGAAAGTAATATCCGGAGGATGAGTGTTCAAGATAAGATCAATCTTTTTGAAAGAAAACAGAAGGATCAAAGCGTAGACGACCTAAAAAAGAGCTTGTCATCAAACATTTCTCTCAGTACAAGTAAATCAGTTTTAAGAAGATGGAGTTCTGGTGTTGCTGAAAGTTCCAGTCTCTGCCAACAAGAACTTAGTTCAGAAGACCCTGTTCCTCTTCCTTGCAATGATATTGCAGATAAGGAAATCTCAAATAATTTGGTTGAAGAAAAATTAGAGTCTGATTTTACATCAGGAGGTCAAAATCCTTCTGAGATTGCTGAAGTTGATGTAGAGTTGGAGAGATGGGAAGAAAAGAAACAGCTTGCAGTAGATGTTGAAACAGATGCTAATGCAGCCCAAGGAAAGGAAAGAAATGGAAGAACAGCAGACTCAGTGGAATGGAGTCGACAAAAGGAAGCAGAGTTGAATGAGATGTTGATGAAAATGATGGAAAGCCAGCCTGTGAAAAGCCAAAAGCCAAAAACTGTCAAAAAACAAAATATCCCTTCTGAGCAGAGGGGTGGATTTTATGATCACTACAAGGAGAAGAGGGATAGGAAACTTCGGGGAGAGAATGCTGAAAAAAGAGCAGAGAAACAAGCACAATTTAGAGCAATGCAGCACATTCTTGATGTGAGAAAAGCTGAAATTGCTACCACAAATGTGAAGGATGCTGGTAAGAAGCATCCACCAAGCAAACCCCAAAAATCACTCAAGAATCCATCTCAATCTGCAGATCTCCGAAAAGACAGCCTAAAATCTTCTGTCACAAAAAAGGTTCCGTCTAAAACAATGACCTTGCCCACTCGTAAGTCATGGCCATCAACACCACCAACCAGAGGGCCAGTATCATCTCCATCTAAAACTCCTCCAGGAATCTCATCTGTTGGTACCACACCAAGGAGTCGAAAATCCGGGTCAACAATATCACTTCCTCAATCAAATGCTAAAGTTGAAAGATCCCAGCCACAGCATAGAAATGTAAAGGAAACACGAGCTGATGCTAACAAGATCTTAAAGGGGGCAAAAGAGAAGACGCAGCAAACTGTAACAAAAAGTGGAAAAACAACAAAAACAAAATCTGCAGCAGTTACTGAAGATAGTTCTGCTATGGTTCCATCAAAGCCTAGTTTCTATAATAAGGTTACCAAGAAAAGCACTGTTGTTCCGGTTGAATCGAAACCCTTCCTCCGCAAGGGATCTAGAAGTGGCCCTCCCATTGTGAACAAGACAAAAGATTCTTCCCAGCAGGAGGAGTCTTCTGTAAACTGTGGGAGTGTGTCAGAAAGTCAAGAGAATGAGGTGGTTGTTAATGCTTCTGTCCAGGTTAGTGAGCATAGAGATCAGGATAATGTGATAGTGAGTCATTTTGGTGCTTCTATGGATTCTGAAATAGTGGGAAATATCGATCAGAATTCTGGTGAGGTGGAGAACTTCAAAGAGCTTGCCACTGATGTTGATGATGGCTTCAAAGATATGGTTCAATCTTCGGAAAACCTTTCAGTCCCAAGAAGATTCAGTTATCTCTCCCAGTGCGTGGGTGGAAATACAAGAGCAAGAGGACCTGCCTAGCATACATGGAGATGACACAACTCAACCTAGCCCTCCAGTCCATGTTGCACCTGTGGGATTTCCTAGTCAGGGTGTTCGTCATTCTCTTTCCCAGATGCTGCAAGAAGACAACAACAGTGAACCTGATATTGTGGAGTGGGGAAATGCTGAAAATCCTCCTTCAGTGGTCTACCAAAAAGATGCTCCAAAAGGGTTGAAGAGGCTTTTGAAGTTTGCTAGGAAGAGTAAAGGAGATGCAAATATTACAGGTTGGTCTAGCCCTTCTGTTTATTCTGAAGGAGAGGATGATGGTGAGGAATCTAAAGCTATCAATAAGAGAAACACTGACAATCTTCTGAGAAAGGCAGCCCATCATTCAAAGGACAGCGGGCAGCAACAGACTTCTTTCTTTGAAGGACATGACAGAAATGTGAATGCCCGTGAACTTCTGCTGGGTACTTTTGCTTCTTAGCTTTAGCAATTCTTTATCTTTGTCTGTCCCTTTTCAATAAAAAAATTGGATAATTATTGGTGATCTGTTTTTCTTTCTTCCACATGCTAACTTTTTAATTTGGCATGTATAACAAGTATATGACATTCTGGATGCAGCTCAATCAAACACAAGTTTGCATCAGTTGCACAAGGGCCATGTATCAACCTCAACCTCTACAACTAAAGGTCAGTTGTGATTCTTTTTCGCTATACTGTGTTCTTTATTGGTTTTTTCCTTTTCCTTTCATGTACTCTAGAGTAGTCTGTAGTTCTTTTTATTTGTCTTCTCTTCTTTAGTAGTGAATTTAAGTAGACTTTGACATCCTCTAATATTTTTGTCTCAGCAACAAGGTCATTCTTCTCTCTTTCAGCATTTAGGGGCAGCAAGCCAAATGAGACCAAGTTCCACTGATGTTGGGATGAAAGTAAAATATCGGTCGCATGTTTCCTCCTAGGACCAACGTACAAGGCTAGACTTGGGCTCGAGGAAAAATATTCCTTCATCTTCACTAACAGTTCCAGTCTGGTTCTGCATGAATTTCACAGGGCTGGACCATCCATGTGTTCCATACTGACCAAGTGTATTGCATATAGAGCAGATGTCTACTAGTATCAGTAAATGTATTATGCGGATCATACGGATTCTTGCATTTTAGAAACTCAGTTGAGAATGTCAAATGCTAATGAGTCCATTAACATCTGACCAATTTGTTTGTCTGTAGTAATTCACTTCATTGTATGATTTTGAAGTTGAAATCTTCGAGGTTTGACTTGTGTTTACAGCATGTATGCAGCTTGTTTGTGTTATCACATGGATGCTCATTCATTGAGCACTAATCAAGACCATTTTTTTTTAGAACAAAGATAAAACTAGGATTGTCGCAAATCAATTTCCAAAGAATAGTGGTTCATTTAGCAGATTCTTTACACCATGTACCAAGTAGAATTTTATGCAATACAAGGGTAGATGGATACATTATCCAAATACAATTTGGAGGACAGAAGGGAGAATCAAAATAAACATGCCCCAGGAAACTTGTATCACTAGTTTAACTATAATCACATTAAATAATAATGAATCATGCTTGTTAATCATTTTCTAAGTTTACCCTGTTGGCAGAAACAATTAAACATACGAGTTTTATATAATATAAAGGTAGATGAATACGTTATCCAAATGCGATTTGCTAGATGGCATGCTAAACATATGAATTGGAAACGAAACAAAGCAGCACAAATTGTTTATAAAAACACACAGCGAAAGAGCACTCGAGGTCGTGGCCTACCAGGAACAGGGGCAGGGATTTGTTCTCTTTTTTTGTGTCTGGGTTTGATTTTTTCTGGATAAATCTGTCATTTTTGTAGTATCTTATCTATCCATTGGACTTATAGGATATTCGGGGATTAGTTGTGGTGTGCATAAGCCGGTCCGAATACTTCAATTATAAATACAAAGAAACAGAAAAAGGAACTGTTGCTCAACTTTATCTACAACTTTATGGAGGGTAAATATTAAAGAAAAGCAACCTGCAAGAATTTTAGATAGGTAAGAAAAATGAAAATCATTAATTATTTCTATTTTGGTTAAATTGCTCACTAGCTTTTGGCAAATTGCTATACTCGTCCCAAGAGACGTGATGATAAAAGGCTTGAGATGCTACACAAAATATCTTTGAGTTCGAGTCATGACGTATATCTCTTATAAAAACCTAAAACAACCAGAGTTTTATTTATTCATCTAAACCTATAAAATGTATTTTCCGGATGGGATTTCCTCGAATAAAAAATAAATAAAAAGGCTATACTCGCCTTGCTACAATAGCCAGGAAACTGCAATATTTGTTTTCCTTTGACTTCATTACCCTTTAATATTTGATTATAGAATCTCTGTATTCTCAATATGTAAGCATGTGGTCTTAAAAGAAATCACAAAAAGAAGGGACCAAGAGAGACATGGGCTTCTCGTCACTAGCAGTAGCTGCCGAGCTTCCCCTTCTCTGCTCATTAGTAAACACAAAGAGGGGATGTTTTCTGTGTCAGCGAAGGAAACATGGCCACGTAAGTTATTACAAGAAGCCCATCTTCTGCAATATCAAGTCTAATATTACTGCTACTGCCACCACTGGTTCTCCTTCATCCTCATCTTGTGGTGGAAAAGTGTTGGAGATTAAAGAGATAGATGAAAGATGCAGCAAAGTGGATGTGGAAGGGGCAGTTCTCCATCAATTACTTTGTTTCTTGTAATTCTGATTCACAGTCAAGCCCTGGACCTCCTCTTCTTCTTGTTCATGGCTTTGGTGCCTCCATTCCTCACTGGCGCAGGTTCGTTGATTTCTGAAATAATATAGCCACATATTATCTGCACACCCTTATCTTGATAACATGCTTTCTCTGCCAATAGCCACTAACTATTTTAGCCACACACGATCATCTCCAGTAATCACCAAGAAGATAGTGGTGATATGGTGCGGGGTCAAATTCAAGAAAATCCATATGCTTTGAGAGCTTTTCTTTTATTAACCTCTTTGCTGTTCATAAGTTATTTTCACGCTTAACATTGAATGTCCAGGCTACCCTTTAGTGGAGATCAAAGAAAAACATTGCCATATTCAATTATGAAGATTGAAAACTACTGCTGATTGTTCTAATCATATTCAATTCGTGATGATAGAACCATATTTCATTGGTTTAGCAAGAATTAACAATATGAAACCGAAGCATAGTTTAGTAAGAGAGTCTTAGTCTGCTAACCATCCCCCTTGTCTTAATTAATATGTTTTCTATCCACACCATGAGGTTTTTATCAGGAATATCGATACATTGGCAAAAAACTATACAGTCTATGCTGTCGATCTTCTGGGGTTCGGTGCTTCGGATAAGCCAGAAGGGTTTTCATATACCATGGAAGAATGGGCTCAGGTACTCCATTATCAGAAGTTAAAGTTGTCTAATATTTTATAGCGAGCATTTTCTTAACCTTGGGAAAATGTTAACCTGCTAATTATGGACTCGCTGTGCAGTTAATCTTAGATTTCTTGGATGAAGTTATTCAGAAGCCAACTGTGCTGATAGGGAACTCTGTTGGAAGTTTAGCTTGCGTAATTGCAGCCTCAGGTAGTTGAAGCTGTACATTTTGTTTACAGAGAGAAGATATTTCATACGAAACTATCCATTGCACAAACTCATCCATGGAGTCAAATCTATGGTTTTCCTCATGCCCACAATACTTTCTGCAATTATAGAATCTAGTCATGCTCTTGTTCGAGGGCTTGTGCTGCTGAATTGCTCTGGTGGCATGAACAACAAGGCGATTGTGGATGATTGGAGGATCAAACTGTTCCTGCCTCTGCTCTGGTTAATTGATTTTCTGCTGAAGCAAAGGGCAATTGCGTCGTGGATCTTTGAGCGTGTCAAAGAGAGGTATGCCATGCACTTTCACCAATTATACTACAGAAATACAGCAGTGACTGAGAAAATCTAAAATATTTCGTTTGATGGGTGCAGAGATACTCTGAGGAACATTTTATTGTCTGTTTATGGAAACAAGGAATCCGTGGATGAAGACCTTGTAGAGGTAACATAGATTCTTTGTATAGATTATCTGTCGGTCTACCAAAACATCTACTCGGTGTTAGAAAATAATACAAATCATATCCTGTGACCTCACTTAATAGTTTAAGTTGCTTTTAGGTGAGATGGTTACTTAACATGGTAACATAGATTCTTCGTATATATTATCTGTTGATCTACCAAAACATCTACTCAGTGTTAAAGAATAATATAAATCATATCCTGTGACCTCGCTTAACAACTTATGCTACTTTTAGATGAGATGGTTACTTGATATGGTATCAGAGCTTTGTTGACCCAACAGTCACGAGTTTGAATCTCACCACTCTCATTCTATTTGATAAAAATCAAGCACAAGGTAGTGTGAGTCTGTGTGCAAGTTTCAAGCCCAAAAGACTTTCACTTGAGAGGGTGTGTTAGAGAATAATATAAATCATATCCTGTGACCTCACGTAACAGGTTAAACTTTTCGGTGAAATGATTACTTTACACTCGTAACTTCAGTTTTCTGATGGAAACTTTCAGATTATCAGAGGACCAGCATGCGATGAAGGGGCACTCGATGCTTTTGTTTCAATTGTGACAGGGCCACCGGGGCCAAACCCGGTGACACTGATGCCGGCACTCTCCATACCTATTCTAGTTCTCTGGGGCGATCAAGATCCGTTCACGCCCATTGATGGACCTGTTGGTAAATATTTCTCCTCCCTGCCTTCTCAGCTGTCAAACGTGAGCCTTTGCATGCTGGAAGGGGTCGGACACTGTCCTCATGATGACAAACCAGACCTGGTCCATGACAATTTGCTTCCTTGGTTGGCTAGTCTTGCTGCATCGTGACAATTTTGCATCCTAGAGTTTATGTATATTGGAATTTAAGAAGCTTATTACCCCTGGCTTGTTTGTATAGAAAATTATGATACATGTGTTATGCTGCTGTTATCAAAAGCTTGTGTATTCTTATGTGGTTTAAGATTTTTGGAATGAAAAGGAAAATAAAAGGTTGTAATTTCAAAGCATTTCGTGTTAAGGTTATTTAGAGGCTATAGTTTTTGTTTACAGCATTTCTGCTATGGTTTTGTGTGAATCACCATGAATTTGGAGGATATCCCAACTTGACCAAACTGAACTTGATACTCGCCTGTTTGGAAATGTGGTTGAAGTTGTTTTTAAAAGTTTTTTTTTTTTTTATTTTGAAATGTATAAAAATGATGTCTTTTGTTTTTTAAAAATTATTTTTAACATCACCACATGAAAATGATTTAAAAACACTATTTTTTTTTAATTTAAAGTAAAAAATAAAATAAAAATTCATTTTTTTTTCAAAAATCACTTTTGAAACGCAGTGCTAAACACTTTCATATATTGATGTCAAAAATATTTTTTTTTTTATAAAAAAAAACATGATGTTCATGAACTAATATTGACCCTGACATACATATCACAATATCTGGAACGATAAGTTCAAAAAGCTTCGAGTTCTAGCCAAGGGCAAAAGTTGTTTTTGAATCAATCAACCATGCATATTTTTTTATGTTCTATCTTGCAATGCTAGGAGGTAAATGCCTCCATTTACAAGTGTTTTCCACCCATCCTATTTCTTTAGAGACAGTTTATAAGGGAGCTTTAGTCAAAAGATTTTAGTTGAGGGTTTTGTGTGTGTGTGTGTATATATATATATATAGAGAGAGAGAGCCGATTATTGTTTTCAAATACTAGATAAGCTATTTATAATGTTATAAGGATTAGGTTTCATATAAATTATAAATCTAACTCCTATAGAAAATGTTTATGAGAGATTAGATTTTACAGCTGAATCTTAATATGATTTTTTCTTTTTTAATTGTGTGCCTTCTCCTAACAATTTTAGGTTATAATGTTAAAACTCTAATTATACATTTACCAACATTTACTACTAAAGACTCAATTCTATAATAGGACTTGATCATCGATCATAAATTGAACCATCATCTTATTGATTGATGGTGAATCTTAGCTATCTTAATTGGTTTTCTAAGAAACATAAAGTAAATAACTACTTATATTGATCAAATGACATGCGGTTGTTTATTTCTAGTATACACAATTCCCTCTAAATTTATTTATTTAGAATAAATAAAGGAATATTAACTTGTTATAAAATAAAAGTGCTTGATTACTAAGGTTTTCTCTTGATACTCTAATGAACCTTTCAATTCTAACTAGGTTGAAATCTTCAAAATCGAGTCATTGGACCATTTGAAAGATATAATGAGTCATTACTAGTGTTTTTGGGGTTGATCCACATCATTTAGGATGCCAAGTTTTCATGGTTTAAGAGAAAAACTCTTAAAAGCAAAATCTTTATCAACATGTAATTTACCGTAAAGCTTATTGAAAGGGTCACACACACACATATACAACATGTTTAACCTTTCAATTATTCTTTTCGATCACAAATGGACTATGAGTTAGTATGAAAAACTTTAGAGACTAGTTGGAAATATAAAAGAGAATTACAATGCCTTCAAACTAGTTTTTATGCAATGACTAAATCATATGTTGTTGGATGACCATGATGAAGAAACATTTGTTTGACATCACAACTAGTTTTTATGAAATGCATCATAGTTGGGGGATGCATTAGATTTAAAAGACATCAGTTAGTACACATGTTCCTAAAATAATAGATGCAATTGGTGTTTTAGAGACACTGCAATTCAGTACCCCATGTTAGCCTAACAATTAATATCCATCCTTCCATTTTATTTTGAACATTAGACATATAATTTATATGATATCACTTACAATTACATGAATTTTTTTACATTATAGAAGAAACTAATGTTGATACATGAAAAAACAACTATATTATATTATAATTGTACTAGAATGAAAAACTTAAGCGTTTAGTGAATTCATTATATTAGGGAATAAATTATTTTTTTTCATTTTTATTCCTACACTTTTTTTTTTCAATTGTAACATTCCCATGCTCAATTTCATGATCAATTTATCAAAACTTGTTAAGGATTTACAATTTGTTTTTTTTCTCTAAAAAATATCAAAGTGTAAAATCCCTCATGACCAATCTAAAATTCAATGGAAAAGTTTTTTTCCACGCCTCATACTTTCCTTTTCTTCTTCCTTTTTAATCCATATATTTTTTGTAGCTTAAATTTTGATGTGAAAACTTTTCAATTTCTTCATATTTCAATCTTTGATCTCAATAAATAGGAGATATAAAGTTATTTGAAAATGGTTAGGAGAGAGAAAATCATCGGTTTCTCTAATTTTTGGTGATGAAACACATTATTCTTGGTGTCATCAAAATTCATTTCAAGGAAAGTTTGATGGTGGTGAATTTTTTTTCTAAAAAGCATGCATGAATAAGAATATCAAGTTTATTATTTTTTTATATGGTTTAATTGTTTTTGGATGATTTTGGGGTGTTTTGGGGTTTCTTAGTGGTTTTGAAAGGTATTTTATACGATGTTTATTAGATTTTTGATTTGGCAAAAAAATAAGTTGAAAAATGTTTTTCAACCTAAAAAACCACCATTCTCAATTTTCTAGCTACCATCTTTTCTTTCAAAATAAAAATATAAATAAGGGTTGTGTGCCTTTAAAACAAGTAGAAAATAGCCCTGACATTTGGGCCTATCTTAGGACTGAACTAGGCCTCTTGGCCATTTTAAAATGATAAAAGTGTGGATTCTGCCTTTCTTAATGTAACTAGGGTTTTTTTAAGGCTCATATATGTTAGGGCTACGAAGGTTGCATGTCTAACCTAATGTTTCTTCCCTTTTTTTTTCTTATTTGTCTAACATTATGTTTTTGTTGATTTTTTAATCTTGTACTTATTTTAAATTGGTCTTTATTTTTTTATTATATGATTAAATAAAAACATTAGTGAACCATTAGAGTCCATAAGTCTAGAGTATAAGTTTTGATTAATTAACCTGGGGATTACTTGAGTCTATCTAATACATCGTTATTTTAATGTTTTGAAAGATAAAGATATCATCTTGATTATTTTTGTAAAAAAGTCATACCATTTTTATTGATTATCTAAGTTGTCTTTGATCCTATGCTTATAGTTATTTTTTTTTTTTGTTATTTTATGTTTTTTTTCCCTTTAGACTCACCAAAGTCAACTCATTCATGGTGAGACAACTCCCTATATAATTTTATTTGAAACTCAGACTAGGCAAGTAGTTAGGTTGGTAATTTTCATGTTTTGACATGCTGAATCGAGTTTAATGACAATGTTAAAGACTTCTCCCATGACTTGAAAATTAATTTTTTCATGCTTTATTTTTTTTATCCAACTTGAAGTGTAAAACAAAAGATAAAATAGTTTTGAAACTGTATAACAAATAAATTAAACACAGAAAGGGGATATAAATTGTGCCTTTAATGTAGCACCAAACTCATTTCATTGTAGATTATAACAATAAAATTACAATTTTCCCTCTCAATCAAAACTAGTTAGATAGGGGTAGGATAGTCTTTTTAATTTTTTTATGAGCAATAAAATTGCTAAAATTCATTTGAAAGCAAATATACATAGAAGGTTCATCTGATTTTTTCCCCTCTTTTTAAGTTGTTGCTTTTTTTTTTTTTGAAGTTTGACTGTTTTTTAATTTAGGTTTGTATCAAGTTGTTTGATAATCCAAATAAATTCGAGTGTCATTCTTTTTATCGTTCTCTTTTGTTGTTTTTTTAACAATTTATTAATTTATTGTTGTTTTTATTTGTATTATTTAAATTGTCACTTTAACTAATGACTTGAGACTTGAACTTTTTTTTTTAATTTATCACTTTTTTTATATTAAGAAAAAATATTTTATTCTAAGTATTAAAACATTAAAATGTTTTTAGATAAATAATTTTTTTTCTTTTCAAAACATTAATATCACAAATCAATAAAATCACATTAGACTTCATTAAATTATTATATACCAAACATTTAATTTAATTCTATCAATGTGTGAATCTTTTTTCTTCTTCTTAAAAGCTAAAATAACTTGAATGTATTTGGGCCCACTTACTTAGCTCTCGGTCCGACGTGGCCGTCTTGGGCTAATTCTCAATTAATTCCATTTAATAAGGGTACTATTGAGTAAAATCTGAAACGTTTAGGCATCATTGCTTTAACTTTGACCTTGCATAGACTGAACTGAAATTCTACATAGTTTAGGCACTGGTTGTACTTTATTCTTATTTTCTTTCTTGGAGAAAGAAAGTATAAAGGCAGTCGAGATATTCAAGTGATGAAGAGCGAGTTATCTCCCAGACAACAATGGCTTCCCTTGGAACAAGCTGAAATCCGATTTGCGTATCATTAAAAGTAATACTTACTTGATTCAAGAAAATGGCATTGTCAGTTAATTCGCTGCTAAAATCAATGCTTCTCAGAATTCCAATCACAGCCAACGCCATTATTCCTCCCTGCATTTCCCGTCCGTCTTCTTCTCCATTAAATTTGATCTCTTACCATTATCTCAACGCTTCTAACAGAACCAAATCTAGAAACTCTTACTCACCAGCCATGTACACAAGAACTGCAGAAACCCCCCCAAAACACTTATTTTGCTTCAATTATAACACGTCTGCAGGTCATAGTAATGATATAAACTACTTGGAATTGACAGATGATGAACTGATGAGACAGTGTGAGATGGACACGTTCAAGTCCTCAGGCCCAGGTGGTCAGCACCGTAACAAGCGTGAGTCTGCTGTCCGTCTCAAGCACCTCCCTACTGGGATTATTGCTCAGGTCACCACCATTCACCACTACCCTTACTTGCTTCATTTTTTGCAGTCTGTTAAGACAAAACTGTACCATCCCGAATATGCATATAACATGTTTGTTGTTTTGTCTTAATGAGTTTTATTCTTCTCATGTTCTTTTTACTGTATGTAGGCGGTTGAGGACCGATCACAACATATGAATCGTGCTTCGGCTTTGAAACGCTTGCGCGCTCTATTAGCTATCAGAGGTAGAGGCTTTTAAGTGCCTTTTGATTCTCGTAATACTCTTTTTTTGTGGCTGAGTGAGTGAAAATGAACATAAGGGTATGTTTTGTTTTGCTTGTTCAGATACTCCTTTTTATTTATTTATTATCATTATTTTGGTAGTTAGGAACAGTGTGGATATTGATTCGTACACACCTCCAATGGAACTGCTTCAAATTCTTCCCCTTAAATCAACAATTCGAGGATCAGATTGCGGTCCACAAATTGGACCCAAGAATCCTAAATTTATCTTGGTAATAAACCAAATTTTCCTTTCAAAATTTACATGTATTTCTATCCATTTTGAAGGGTTTGGAAACTCATTGCAAATTTTATTCCTTAATGTAGGGAATGCAAGCGTTGCTGGATGTAATCTTTGCTGTTGGCGGCTCTATATCAGAAGCAGGGAAATTGCTAGGGTACTTAGGAATGAGCTTTTCTATCCTTTATTCCTTTTTTTCCTCCTAAACTTAAAACAAACTATAAGTCTTAAAAGCTGAAACTTGACTATGTGTAATGCTAGCCTAGGGGCTCTAGACACCACGATCCATTTTCCACTAGATTTTTAGTGGTTCATTTCTCATATCTGCAGAAATTAAGAATTATTTTTAACAGGGTCCAATAAATGTATCATTTCCTTTTAAACCATCATTTGTTGTGTTATCCTTTCTAGTTTTTCTTGATCAGGGAAAACTTTCATACAAGTCAGGGCTTAGTGCAAGTAAACTTGATTCTTGATTATATTTGGTGACTGACTAGGTTAGAACAATCCCTGCTCTCATGTTAGTCTCTGCTGAATATTGTAGGTTAAGCACAGGGGCCCTGTCACGTTTGATACTATCAGATGATTCTCTTAGGATGGCGGTGAATGATTTGAGGAATTCAAAGGTATATTTACTAATTATAATTGCTAGAGTTATTGCAGTTGGTAACATATTAGGTCATAACAATTACTATTTCCAGCTGAAGAAATGGATAAATCTTAATTATAAAATGCATGCTAGCTCTTAGATGAGAACAGTTTTGACGCTTTGCTTTGTTCAAGATATCCATGTCTTTTAGTAGCTTGGTTTAAACTTTCTGTTCTGACCTCATAAGGATGTATCGTTTTGATGAGCAAATAAATTGATAATCTCCATTTTTGAGTTCACAAGAAATTAGGCTGCTTCACCTTGTTTTAGCCAAATACAACGTATTAATGAGCTTTTGCATTTCTTTCTAATTTTTATGCGCTTATCAACTCATACAAAGTGGAGCTTTATATTTTTTATGTTTGACACTTAATGGAGACAGGAAAGGAACAAAAAACAGTCATAACTTGATTACAGAACATTTCAGCCTTCACATTATTGATATCTGTAGCATCAGCTTAGGTTTTTGGTCAACTTATACTTATCAAAATAAAAACAAAATGAAGGTAGAGAAAAGAAAAACTTATAAAAATGATTTGTCAGCATTCCTGAACGTGATGAAAACTTTTCTGAGAATATCCTCTTTCAATATCTCAGCTTTGTATAGGCACCAACACATGCATGAATTTATTACATAACCCTTCTGCCTCCACACACAACTTGATCTGAAGCATCAGCTTATGTTTTTTTTGTTTTAAACTGTCCCTATTAAAATAAAAATAAAATGAAGTGCTGCAAAGGTGAAAGACCTATAAAAATGGTTTCGCAGTAAGTTTCCCGAAACCTTCTCTTTGTATGCAACGGTCCATCAAGTTGAGATATGATGACCTGGATCACTTGGTAATATTTGAAGAGAAACTAGACACATTTTGCCATTGACTAGTTGAAACTTAGTGTCAAATGATCTCTGATAAGAATATTACCTGTTATGTGTTATACCAAGGAAGTTGCTTTTCCGTGTCAGGTAGCTCTCTCTATAGCCACCGTGTAAAAAATACCAGACCTTAAAGCATCCCATGAGAACTGAGGGTAAAATATAATTTTTCTTTTTATCCCCTCTGAATGAGATCAGTAAAAGAAGTAAAATGCAAAAGCTGAAACCAGTCATTTCTTCACTTTTTTTAGGTGAAATGTTTTTTCTCTGACATCAATAGGAATTTGCTTGACCAGAATAGAAAAAACAATGTTGTCTTCATTTTGTTGAATTTTAATTGCCATGTGTGTTAAAGCTGTATTTTATACTGTTTGAGCTTCTTTCACATGCTTTTCTCTCTCTCTAAATTTATCCATTATAATCTATCAATAAAAAATCTGACCTTTTATGAGACTTTTCCAGGGCTTAAAGCCTCTAAGGTAGGATTTTCCAGAGGCTACTTACATTCAGGTATAATAATTTCTTGATTTCTTCCTGTTTTTTTAGAGCACCGCTTGTTTTGTTTACAGTGACTATGCCTCGAAATGTCATTAATTAGAAAAGCACAGCTGTTTGCATAGTCATGACATCATGAGGTGACAGAAAATATGAGATGGCAGAATGTTATACCCAGAGGAACCACCTATTTATATGCATTATTGTAATGCTTTTATTTACTGATTAATTTCTCAAATTTATCCAGATCCTTGTACTGTATTTGATGACTTTGTCAACATGCTCTCGGGGGGCTTGTCTAGTGGAGTCGCACTAGAGTAGAAAACTAGGAGTTTAAGATTCGTGCCTTGTTACTCACTGTTTGGAATCACTTTTGTGGTGTCTAAAGTAAAACATGGGAATAGATTGGACAGGTATCATTTTTTTGCTTTAGTTGATTGGCCTTCCTTCACAAACGTGTAGTTCAATAATTGTTTTCCCATTTTTCTTTCAAGAGTTCAGCGGCCACTGTAGTGAAATGCTGTGTATAATAACACACTGGCTGTAATGTTTTGCCAATTGATTTTTTTTTTTTTAATTTTCTGAAGCTAGGAAAGCGCAAGTGGGGGAGGATAGAATGAAAACAACAGAAAAGACAACGAGTTGAAAGAAAAATCTCTTGTGGTAATGATCCCATTGCCTATCTGTCGGTGATTCAACTAGTTTTGACTCTAATGACGTTAGATCACTGGATTTTAACATGTGGAAGTCTAGACTTCTGAAAATAGTGTTTAGATCACTGGATTTGAATAAAACAATAAATAAGAGAACATATTCACATACTTAATGGCATCTGCATTTGCCTTGCTTCTGCTCCTGGAGGGTGCATGCATGGAAACTAAGATTGGAAAATTTCCACAATCATAATTGTCGAGTGAAATTCTCATTTTTGTTACAAGCTTAGCACATAGTCATATCTGTCTTTACTCATGATAGAAATATTGCCCATTGACCATTGGAGTCTGGCTTGTTCTATACTTGTTCGCTTTCTATCTTGTACTTGCTAGCCTGGAAATGTATTCTCACTAGTTGGTTTTGACCCCAGACAATATCCAACTTGAGTTGGAGAATATAGAGGAAAAAAAGGAATCGTTTCATTCCCCAATACAACCTGTCAATTCACCATGTGATGAAGGTCTTCAGAATATAGAATTGCATGATATTATTTGATTTGATGGAATATGAATGTATGAAGCTGCTATTAGAGATCTATTCAATCATTTATCCACAATTCAGTTTCTCCAAATCGGCCAATAGTGACAGAATAACCAGGCTCAGTTATCCTTCCACCTTGACATGCGTCGACATTATGAAATTTTGTTCTGTTTTACTATTTTTCCTTAATTCATTGGGATTTGGGAGGCTTAGTCTCGGGTTTTGCAGTGAAGGATTGCTTCCATTTTCAATTTCCCATCCCACTTCTCACTTAATTTGAACTTCAGAATCGCACAAGAAATCTCAAGTTTGAACTTTTGAGGTGTCCGCTGAGAGACTATTAGCTGTCACAGTTTAGCCATGGCTGAAACATCATGGACCATTACTAGACATGACAAGGCATTTAACCCTGGAATATCTTATTTGGCTCCTGTTTTGCTCTCTGAGTGGCCGCTGAATGGAAGTTGAAAGTTGTATCATAATGAATGTTGAGCCTGTGGATGTGAAAAGGGAAGATATCATAACCAAAAGCAAAAAAAAAGAAGAGAGAGAGAGATATCCAAGGTCAAAAATGCTTCGTGACTGTTTGAGAGTGTGATTAAAGTTGCTTTTAAAAGTATTTTTCATTCAGAAATACATCAAAATGATATTTTTTTATTTTTTTAAAATTATTTTGACACTAGCACATCAAAATAATCTAAAAATACCTATTTTTTAAATTTAAAATAAAAAATAAATAAATAATTTTTTATTTTTTTCAAAAACACTTTCGAATTATACTCCAAAACACCCCTATAGTATTTTTTGTTGTTGCCAATAGGAAGAAAGTTCGATGTGGGAGAATCCTGTTCCTAAGGAATGAGGTTCTCTCCCACCATTACAAAAAAAAAAAAAAAACTTTTGCCCGTTGACTCTTTTAACATGCATGAGTTTACTTGTTTATATATATCCACACTCCCAAAAGTTAAGAAAAAAAAAGGGAAAGAAAGCCTTGAAAGAGAGAGAGAATCCATGCCTTTAACCGGATGGCCACATTTTCTGTTTTCTTCCATATCATTAAATCTTTAATTAGGGTCAAACATAGGGCTGCGAAATATAATCCCATAAAGTCACGAAACACAAAGATTTATGTAATTCTATGTGTACTTGTATGTTTGTCTTGTCCAGTACAAATCATTCACCTGTTCATCAAATTCATTGTTCATCTACTGGGACCCTTTTCAAGAGATATTTGAGATCAGACCAAAGCAACATAAGATCCCTTTGGTTGCACTTGCAAACATAGGATTAATCACTTGGTCTTGGCAAATATTTTCCGAGGATAGATTTCATGGTAGATTTGCAAGAATTTGTTCCTGTTGACATGTGTATGTTAACTAGTTGGTACCCTTTACAGCAATCATGGTAGCTGTGGATTAAATTTCCAAGCATAACATATTGGCCCATATGGTGTCTCTTTTGTTTCTGGAAGACTTTTTTAAAAAGCATAACTTGGCTTGATTTAAAATCAAGATATGATTCCCCATTTCCTAATTCTTCAACTTCCCTTTTATAAATGCTTTCTTCCAGTGAAACACATCTACACATTTTCTTACAGATTCAAAAATGGGGGTGGACATACAGGGGAAGCTCAGGGTAGCTCTCGGCGCAGTGAAGGATCATGCATCAATCGGGAAAGCCATGATCTACGGCCACCATGAAGGGAGAGATTTTTCCGGCATAGAGGTTGCAGTTTTGCGCGCAACTGGCCATGATAGTGGCCCCATTGACGACAAACACATGCATGAGATCCTCTTCTTGGTCTCAGACTCTCCCGGATCCGTCCATTTTCTTGCCGAGAGGATTTCTCGCCGCCTCGGCAAGACCAGAGATAACCTGGTTGCCCTCAAGACCCTCTCTCTGATTCATCGTCTCCTTCGTGGAGGCAACCGGTGCTTCGAGCAACAGCTGCGCAACACGCATGTCTCCGGCCACCTCCAAATGAGCACTCGCTGCTTCCTCAGGAACATTTCAGATCCTTCCGTAAGCTTCATACACAAATACGCAGGTTATCTCGAGGAAAGAATAGGGTGGGTGATCAATCAAGCAGGGAAGCTCGAGCCTGCCATGTCGCAGGGTGATCTCGAATCTCGGTGCTATGATGAGAAGTCCATCGACATGGTGTTCAGGAAATTGCCGAAATGTCAAGTGTTCATAGATAGAGTCTTAGACTGCTCGCCCTCTAATATATCGCCGTCAGATAATCTTGTTCAAGCAGCCATGAGCAACACCTTGAAAGAGAGCTTCCAAGTTTACAAGACGTATCGTGAAAGTGTAGCAGCTCTGGTTAACATGTTCTTCGATTTGACAAGGGCAGCCAGAGGCCTGGCCTGTCAAATACTGAAGAGGGCTTCTCAGCAAAGCCAGGACCTTCAGAATTTCTTTGAGAATTGCAAACGAATTATCGAAAACAAGAACTTGGACTATCCAGTGGTACAAATCATCACCACGGATCATATCATGGCACTGGAGCAGTTTTCGACCTATTTTGGATCTTCCCACAGCTCTTCAGCACCTCCCATTTTGGATCGGATAACGAATTCCACCAAGTTGCAAACCACCATGGCAGGCATGGAAGGTGACGAGAAGGATGCAGGTAATTTTAGCTGGTCACCAACTCTTTTCTCTTGCTCATTGGAGACTAAAATAAGCAAGGTGTGGGTGGTTTTTGAAGATTAATAATCATGAAACTTCATACTCCCTTCGTTCATGGCACGGCCAGTGATGATTTTTCTGCCAACCCAATACCAGTTAAATTGTGAATAACAAGTAATAGATCAGAGAATGAACATGGGAGGCCTTTCATTCTAAACTCTTTTACAAACAAACCATTCAAAAATATGAGCTAGCTTGGATCAAGAAATCCATTGTTTGTAATTCTGGACTGATCATGGCGTTGATTCTTGATTTTGAATCTTCAATGGGAGTCAATTGTTTGTTTTGCAAGGATGAAAAATCTTGTCTGTGAGCGATTAAGGGTTACAATTAATGTATAAATAAACTAGTAATTAAACTCCTACTAATCCAGTAAAGTAAGTTCATTAGTTAAAAACTGCAAGTGATCCGATTGGTTTACACTGCTATACCTCTCCCCTGGGCTCCATCCCTTCATCTCATTCAACTTTGGTAATTGTTAGCCAATGCTGCATGAGGCAGACTTGTGTTACAAGCTTGATGATTGGCACATGATCCAACTTAATTAACATACTTTTGTCATCACTGTCAATATCCTT
The DNA here is from genome assembly GCA_029204005.1 of Salix udensis. NCBI lineage: Eukaryota > Viridiplantae > Streptophyta > Magnoliopsida > Malpighiales > Salicaceae > Salix > Salix udensis. Next base: position 4,405,267 of record CM055037.1, read on the forward strand.
CGTTTAAACTAGTATTTCGATAGGCAGCAGCATGAATATTATAATAGGTAACTCAATTTGTTGAGAGAATCCCTGTAGCTATTCTACTTTCCCCTACGTGCAGAACTGGGGTTGGTTTTAGAAGTGATTGGTGGGTTTTACTGCTCATGCTTTGCTTGAGGTAGGGTTGTCAATTTCGTATCGTTTCGGCTGTTTTTGAGGCAGGATTGTTAGTTTCATTTTGTTTTTTTTGCCAAATACCAGCCGAAATGCACTGGTATCATTTCGCCACTGCTGTTTCGGCCAAATAATATATTTTTTTAAATAATGAATAATTTTACGATATCAATCATATCTCTTAATCTGACCGTTAGATTGAGATGAAATTTTACGAGGAATCTCTTGACATATTTATATATATTATGTTAAAATTTCAGAGCAATCAGAGAATATAATGACCTTGCGATTGATGATGACATTCTCATAATATTATACATGTTCATAATTTTGTTCAGAAAAGTCATTTTATTGTGTCTTTTTTAGATTAAATTGCATAATTTAAAATAATTTTATTTTTGGATTTGAACTAATTGTTTTTGAATTAATATTTAATTATATATATATAAATAAACAGTATAACCTCAAAACGACGCATTAAAATACTTCAAAATCAAAATATTTTGTTTTAATTAAAAAAATAAAATACCAACCAAAATGTAATTGACAATTTATTTGGGACGAGGAAATATTGTGTTCTTAACAATCTCGAGGGCAAATGGGGCGGTGTTTGAGGAGAAGAAGGAATAATACCTTGAGGGCAAAAAATATGAGTTATGGAAATGATTGTTCGGGATTAAAATTAAGTTTTAAATTAAATTAACTGGGAAGTTAACTTAGTTAAATCTTATTGATCCAATCTGACCTTATCCTAATCTAGGCATATTAATAATTTTTAAATGATGTTGCTGTAATTATTTATTAAAAAAATAAAAAAGGGTTGATTTGATGAGAACTTAGTTGATCCAATCGCTTAGTGATTTGAGCCCTTCAGTATGCCAAACTTAGGTCACATCTGGCTATTATGCTTCGAATTTGCACTTTCCTCTCTCTTACTTTCTTTCTATCCATACAATATGCAAGTGGCAATAATACTTCAAGTGACAGATAGGAACACACACACACACAGATATATATTAATCTAAGTAATTCACATCACATAAACATTACCCGTGTCTTGTCGCAGCCGGAATCATATTGTTTTTCAATGTAGAAAAATATTAATTGTGTAAGTTTTTTTTATTATAATATAAATTTGGGCAAAATTATATATTTTCGCATAATTCCTGTAAAATGCAAGTTTCTTATAAAATATATGAATTTTAAATCGATATAAATTTATCTGTTTAGTAAGTTTTTTTTATAAAAAGAAGAAAACATCATTGAAAATCCATCCCTACGTTACCGTCATTATCATGACTATAACACTTAAAATTGTTATCAACATTATTGTCCAAACAATTTAAATCATTAAATTGCCCCAAAAAATAAAATAAAAATGAAACATTTATACAAAAAATAATAAAAAATTAATCACTAAAATTATCATTATTATTGTGCAAATAATGAAACCATAAAATCATTTGATCCGAATAACAGATAAAAATAACATAAAAAAAACAAAGGAAAAAAAAGAGAAATATTAATTTTCAAATGATCATCAATATAAATTAAATTTTCAGGACTGAACTAAATAAAAATAAAACTCCAATAAAAAATAAAACAACAAAAATTAAAAACAAAAAGTAAAAGTAGATACATAAATATGGGTAAAAAATTAACACTGTCTAAGAAGGACCAAAAAAACCAAACAAATTAATACCAAATAAAAATAAAAAGAATAAGGGATGAAACAAAAAAACATAAAATATATAATTAGCTCCAATCAAAGGACAAAATTGAAACAATTAAAAACCTTGGGATCGAAACAAATTCATGCATTTTTTTTTAAAAAAATACAGTGTAGTTTTGTTAAAAAATTAAAAGAATAAGGACCGAAATGAAAAAGTAGCTTATATGACAAATTTTAATTATAGGACAAAATTAAAATAAATTCAAACCTACATATCAAAAAAAATTAAAGGAACCAAAAACAAACCAAAAATCAAAAGAATAAAGACTGAAAATGAAAACCAACATATATAATCAGTTTCAATTGAAGGGCACAATTGAAAACAATCAAAATTTTTCATAGAAGAAATCAGGAATAAAACCCAAATCAAAAGAACAGGGATCAAACTAAAACCAATAGAAACAACAAGGACTTTGATTATGCTGCGCGTGTGATTATGCTTGGTGTTAGGCTGGTCCTCGTCACCATGTTAAGGACAATTGACAACATTATTTTGGAATGATGTTGCTATATAATTTGTGTTTCATGATTGGGTAGTTTGTTGTTAGTGGTTTCGTTGCCATGTTTTTCTACTATTATTGGTGTTTGGCCAAAAAAAAATCTAGTTGCTTCCATATTTTAGTGTGTTCTCTTTTGTTTCATTGTTTTGGGCATGTTTAGTTTCACGTGTGAGGTTTATCTTGGTACATGACTTTCAAAATATTTTGTTCCCAGGTTTTTGTTTTAGTTTTACTTGATCATTTTTTGATTTCTCTTGGGATTGGTGAGAGAGAGTTTTCTTTGTTTTTATGAAATATGATTTCATTTTTTAATTCTTCTTGGTTTATTTTCTTTGGAGGTAAGCTTGCTTCATTTTTTTAGCATACCACCTTTTTGTTTCCTAGATGGGATGGAATTATTTTAGTATTCTTTTAGTATTTGCATGTCAGCTTAGCTGTAATGTTCTTATCCTAAATATGATCTTCTCATTCTTTACAATGTTGATAATTACTTTTATAGCTATATGATGAGAGGTCGGGTTTCACTTATTGCCTTTATCAAATTTAGAAAAGTGTGTGCTTTTAGTTATCCTAAAAGTTTTTGCTGTCTTATAGAACAATAATTTAATTCATGTTTTTTATGAGATCTCCCATTGCAAAGAAATTTTGTTTATCCATTAAAGATGTTTGTTGTTTTATTCAGTGGAAGCAATGCCATGTTTTTTTTTGCAACGTTTGATACTCATCAAAGAAAAAAAAGTAAACTCATATTAATTAAAAAAAACTATTTATTTTCTTATATCTTATCCTTATGAAATGTTAACAATATAAAAAAAATAAAGCTTTGAAAATATTCAAAATCAAATCATAGACCAAGAAAGCCAAGTTTTTTTAGAATAGACACACTTAAGTCCTATTTTGGACATATTCAAAAGAGGGGAGCCATAACCCAATTATTATAATTTATAAAGGTCAAACGTCGGTTTTGAAATCGTAAACTAATAAAATCACCTATTTTAGGGATTAAAATCAAAGTTTTTTTTTTGTTCAAAACTATAAACTAATGAAATCTCCTATTTAAGGATTAATGAAAAAAACATTTGTTCACAATACCAAATCAAAGAAATCTCCTATTTTAAGGATGAATGTTAGATGTTTTCCAAGAAATCATACATTCATGAAATCTTCTATTTTTAGGTATTAATGTCTAATTTGTCATTACAATGTCAAAATCAATGACATCCAATTTTTATGGATTAACATGATCTTTTTTATTAAAATCGATAAAATCGAAAAAAACTTCTATTTTATGGATTAATGTCAGTTTTTTCATTAAAAGGTAAAAATCAATAAAATATTCTATTCTTAGTGATTAACGTCAATTGTATTTTTATTAACTTGTAAAAATTGATAAAATCTCTTATTTTTTAGAATTAACATCAATTTTTTCATTGAAAGGTTAAAATGGGTAAAACCTCATTTTTAGGGATTAACATCAATTTTTTTTATTAAAAAGTCAAAATTGATAAAATCTTTTACTTTTAGAGATTAACGTAAAATTTATTGATGAATATTTTATTCTTAAGGAGAAAGAATTAAATCATTACTTGATTTTAAGGAGAAAGAATATTTAGGATATGGTGCCATTTGAATCCATTCTTATTATATACTTCAAGTAAACTAAGATTAGTAAAGTTTGAGGTTGAAGGAGGGATAGCCAATTTAGTGAATCAAAACAAACTAATCTTGCAGATCATGACCAGTTACAAAAAACATCAAACCATAAACTTTGAAAGATATTGACTGCGAAGGCAGAGAAATACAAAATTAGAAGAAGAAATACACACTAAGTGCATCTCCTGGAAAAAGGTTTTGGACGACGTAACGTCTAGTTGGCCTTGGACTTCACAAGTGCAAGAGCATCAGAAGTAGAAGGAAGGGCTGGGATCGCTCCCTTCTGAGTTGTACAAATGGCTCCACATGCATTTGCAAATGCCAAAGCCTCCCTCAGTTTCTCTTCTTTCTGCCATGCCAAAAGCAAAGATAATTGAAATTATAAGATTGATTACAGAAGATGAAGAGTGTTTCAAAATCATAAATCGAGGAAGAAGAAAGATTACATCGAAAATTGAAGTGTCCTTGGCGACAGAAAGTAGAAATGACCCAACAAAAGCATCACCAGCTCCAGTTGTATCCACTGCTTTCACTGAAAACCCAGGCACTCTTCCTTTGAAACCCTGCACATTGGAGAAAAAAAGTGTTATCAAACAGTGAGGCAGAAACAGAAAAACCCTAGAATATAGTGAACAATTATGATCATTCAGGAAATTAACAAATCATATAAGAGGTAATTAAGAAAAGGGACTGAAAAAAATGATGAAAAAAACAGTGCCTTGGCAAAGTATCTGCATCCCTTCTCCCCATCAGTTACAACAAGTAGCTTGAGGCGATCGTGCCAGAGGGACAGAACCACATCTTCCTTTTCGGGATCCCCTTGTGTCAGGAACGCCACCTCATCATCACTAACCTGCGTCATGTAATGTAACAGTAAGAGATTCAATAAAATTGATGAGATTCAGATAATTTGGAGGAACGATTTTATGGTAGATATACCTTGATGAAATCAGCGTCTTTCCAGATGCTCTTGATCCCATCTCTAGCAGAATCAGAAGATGGCCACAGAGGAAGCCTCACATTTGGATCATAAGAGAGCAATATCCCAGCTTCCCTGGCGGCTTTCATGGCTGTCAAGTGAGCCGATCTGCATGGCTCAGATATCAAACTTATAGATCCGTAGTGGAATACCTTGGCCTGCTTGAGGAGACCCATGTTCAGCTCGGATTCCTTCAGAAGCATATCAGCACTAGGGTTTCTGTAGAACATGAACTCCCTCTCCCCATTTTTCTTCAGTGTCACAAATGCCAAAGCAGTCCTGGCATGTGGATCGTAGCACACTCCTTCACTGTTCACACCATTCTTCTTCAAGATATCAACCAGCATGTGGCCAAACTCATCGTCTCCAACCTATCACATTAAAAACTATTGTTCTTTGAGATCCATATATGCTCTTGGATTAAAATCATCACATTTTACCTAACATATCTCTTTCTTTTTCTTTTTTATCGAAGAAGAAGTGTAAAAAACGTGTACGAATCTCAGGATCTGAAGGCTCACAGAACAAATATTGGTGAGATGTAAGTGCCTTGCATTGTGCACAAACGAGATAGGAGCAAGAAATTTACCTTGCCAATGAAGGCAGATTTTCCACCAAGCTTGGAGATGGCACAAGCAACATTAGCAGGTGCGCCGCCAGGGGCTTTGATGAAGCCACCGGACTCGGCCAATGAAACTCCGGCAACATCGGGCACAAAATCAATGAGCATCTCTCCAAAAGTGACGATCAATGAGGTAGGGTTAGTCGTCATCTTCTTCTTTTAAACTAGATAGCTATGATCGATCTCTTTTGGTAAAGGATAATAGCAACGAGTACTTATAAACTCTCAAACCAGAGACCCTTTTATATACACAGGGCAACGAAAACTAGAATAAGAGTAAATGAAAATCCTTTGGCTTATTATTTTCAGAAAGGGATTACATAGTAAATTAATCCATACGTTGCTTACATCTTATCCATCCAATCTAGATAAACTAGGCTACCAGGAACATTAGGGACCGGTTGATGATCAACCAAGCCATCATATTAATTTATTTCCTTGGTTTAATGTTGTCGGATATTAGGTGTCTTTCACTATGGATGAGTTATTTTAATTACCTTGTTGGTTGAGATATGGTCTTGTGATTTGCTGTTAGTTACCTTAAAAACTGGGTCTTTTTAGAAACGAAAATCCTGATCAACACTTACCCTGCAAGGTAACGGGTAACCCTCGAAGATTGTTTGTTTGGATTCTATGCCAATATAATCGGTCTTCTATAAACGAATTAGAGTAAATAATTAGTAATTATTTTTATTTTTATTTTTATTTTTTATTAAGCCACGCACACTGATATATACTCCTAATATTTCATTTTTTTTTATTATAATTCTAGTTTATAATATTTCGTAGAGATTCAACATGGATAGCCTTTTTCTTTCGTGATAAATAAAACCAGTCTCCTTTTTTTTTTTTTACTTGAAGTAATTATAAATACATTGTCATGGAATATAAACTGCATTTATGCTTCAATATAAATTATGGGTTTTTTTATTTTTATTTTTATTTTCTTATGAATAAAGTAAGTTCTAGGAATGAGAAGTCAACCAATGAAAGGGCAATTCAATAGTTCAATAACCAATAGACGTTTAGTTCATTGATGCTCTCCTAAATGAGAGGAAACGAGGTTTTGGATTGAAAATTAGAACTACAAATAAAAATAAAATAAAAAAATGGTTAAACCAAGCTTGTAGGTTATACAAGTACATTGGTGGTCCGATTTATAAACTAGTCATTAAAATCCAATTTTCTTTATTTTTTTGAAATGAAATTTTACTTTTTAAAGTTTATTATCATTATTTTGCCTATGGATCTTTAATTATAAATTTATGTTGGTTAATCATAATTCTTAACTTATTTATTTTCTATAAAAATGAAGGTATATTTTTCATAAACACATCTAAAATGCCTCTCTCAACCCAAGATATAAAATCATTAAACCTCAGATAACCACTAGAGAATAATGAATGATTTAGTTGGGTACTGCATAGTTGCATGTATGTTGCTATGAGGAATGTTTCAGCAATATTTTTAAATTTATCCAAACTTGCATTGTAAATTTAGTGATTCATTGACTCAATTTTCAAACCTAGTCAGGTTTCAAAATAAAAATAAATTAAATGAGAATTGATCTAGTTAAACTAACATGGTCGTTGATCTAATTTAAAACTAGTTAACTTTTGTAAAAATAATGTTTAAGAATGACAATTTTTTTATACAAAAAATATATTAAACATTTATTTTATTTTATTTTATTATTACCTTATTATTTTTTATTTACTTATATTTGTTGACCTCATTTTTATTATCATTCTTGTTATTTTTTTATAAAGAAAAAAGTTGAATAGAATATAGGCCCAAGTTGGTTCTCAAAACTAGTAAACACATCGACCTAACTAGTAATACAGGCGATGTCGTGGTGTTTAGTAAAAAGCAAAGGAGATACCACCTAAATTTTCTAAGGAAAAAATCTTGGATAAGGAGGGTGATTAAATCCCAAATGTGTCCTTGCAAAAAGAGGATGTTATATTTTATTTTGTGGGAAAATTATATAATTTATTCTTAGAAATTATGGCCTCTAATATATTTTAAAACTATTTTTCAATGATTTTAAAAAATTTAAATGTAAAAAAATAATTGATCAATATTTACAAATATTTTAAATTAATCTTCTTATTTTTATCAAGCGTATAATTATAAACTTTACCTAACAATTAATCTTTTCATTTGTGTGATTAAATTAATTATACTTAGATGTCCTAAGTCATTTTATCTGGCTATAAATTATACGTATGTATTTAAGTAGTTCTACCTGAATAGAACTAACAAATTAAATAAGAATTATTCATAAAAATCGTGATTAGAAATAAACTCCATGTTACAAACTTAATGAAAATTCAATTTTATATCATATTAATTATTTACACTTCAAAAATATTCTGCAAAAAAATTAGAAATTCTAGATCTAAATTATATTAATAAGAAAATATTTTTTAACATCAAAGTTCATGCATTTTTAATTTAATTCATTCAATTTAAAACCAGTTAATATCATATTAAATTTCAAGATGGTCTTGATTGTAAAAATCATAAATTAAATACCAATTTGTAATTATAGCATGAACTGAAAGGAGAGAGAGTATAAATGCACGTTTGGAATCTTACTCATGTGTGTAGGAGCTTGTTAAAGGGAAGATTAGGGCAATTCAAGTGAAAATGAAAAAAAGAAGAAGAGCAAATGATGTTGATGTTCTAACATATTATAGGTTTAGTGGAGGAGAGAGAGAGAGTGATGGCCAATGGAAATTTTGGGTTCCATTTTGGGTGTGTAGGGAGAGTTTTTGGTAGAAATTTGTGTTAGAGAAATTGTGTTTTTTCTTTACTTTTTCTCTCCTTTGTGTCCCCATTTTCAATTGAGAGGGCAACACATATATAATGCTAGGGTTTTAATTTTTAGACTAACTTCTAAAGTCAATGAAAATCTTTATTTTTAATGTTTTTCCTTTTAAAATTTTATTTTTTCCTTTTATTTTTTCCTTTTGTTTTTTCCTCTTTTAAGGAGGAAATAAGTTGAAAGGACTTTTCTAAAATTACATTTGGGCTATTATATAGGCTCTATAGTTTTTTATGCTTAAGAATTTTATTTTTTAGCTCTATTTTCAATGGGGGTAAAAATATGGTGATGACAACTGTTTGAATTTAAGCTTAATTAAAACTTGATGCCACCTTACCAAAACTCATAAACTCATTATTCAACTCATTTTAACTCATTTTAAGGATAAAAAATATTATTCTATGTCTATATTGGTCTCTAGAAACAAGAAGACACATCTAACTATGCTGTAAACCTGAAGAGTAAAAACCCTAAAATTCACAACCGTAATTGAGTCCTAACCTAAGAAATCCAAAATCAAGTAGAAACAAACCCTACTTGATGATTATCTGAATCAAATGACCATATATATTGGATACAAAAGCCCCAACCTGTTGATTATAACAAAGCAAAAACTAAAGTTATATAGGTTGAATGCAACAAAGAAAAACTTTTTGATAAGTTCTAAATAGTTAAATGTAGAACCAAGAGCCAGATAAATCCTTTCTAGTATTATTTATTAAACCAATGAGTTGCCATAACTTACAAATCAAAGAGAGTATTTATAGTTCAATAAAATAAACTATAACATCCTCACTATTTACATGCAATCAAAATATGATTTCTTATGATGATTATAATTATTGAGTGATTTTACTCATGCACACACATACATTGCACCAAATTTGATTGGAAAATCTACCAAATTTCAACAGAGTCTCATCTATACTAAGAGATCCTAAGTTATCAACTAAAAACCAGTTTCACTTCCATATTAAACAATGTCACATTGTAACATCAAATCGAAGTATTTAAAATCTCAATTTTTCAATAACTCATTCATCATATTTCATTGTATATAATGACACACACAACACGTAAATAATCATTTCATTTAAAATAAGTTTAACATAATCACATGCAATCATAATTTTGACACAATGAAAAAAATACTAATAAAATATTATTAGTTTACACAAATGATCCAATTAAAGAAACATAAACTTAGATAATATTATCATCTGTTACATAACCAATTATAGTACAAAAAAGGATTTATGTTACATCTTTATTAAAAATTAACAATAACCACCCTAAATATCTATCATTCATATTGTGAGGTACATGTAAATAATTTATCACAATAAAGATTAATTTTAGCTTATAAAAATTAATAAACAAGAATAAAAATCATAATAATACATTTAAATTGTTAACTCAAAATAATAAATAATTCCATTTTATTAATCAATATAATTGATTAATCACATTGAAATTTCTTGATCATCTTCAACCTAATATGACAAATTTCTATAACTCACACATAACCTTTCAATTCCTTTCTTACAATACCCACCATATAAAATCTCACATGAAAAATAACTTCAAAACAAAGTAAAAGCTAACCAATTCAAGTCAAATTTGTTCAAGAATATTGCCTTTTGTTTTAATCATAACTAAAATTATAAACAATTCAATATTGATCATAATTTATCTTTTTCAAAAGATAAAATAAAAATCTATTTTTTTACTTAAGGAAGGTAAACTCAATTCAACCTTTAATGTATCTTAATTACGCGATATTACAATTCACCAAAACTGTCCAACATAATTCACAACTTGACTCCTCTTGAATTTTAGCTTATATCTAGAGTTTTAGAACTCCAAATTATACAAGGTTAGTCCCGTTGGAAGGTTAACTTTCCTGTTTGTAACTTCTATAAAAAATATCGTATCCCAAAAGTTATCATTTTGATGCCTTAATATCCTTTAGAAGATAAGTGACATAATTGTTCAATTTTCATCTACAAACTTTAATAACTAAACATTTTATTCATCTTTTCATTATTCGAATAAACATTCCAATAAAATATATGTTATAACATCTATAATTACAATCTTTTAAACAACATTAATACAATTTATCTTTTATTTAAAATAGTTAAAACTATTTCATGAAAACCATATGCATTATAGAAATTCACAAATATACTACATTTCATAACCATAATTATAATTGCATTCATTTTCAATTTATTTCCTCTTTGGTGGAAATTATAATCTCTTCTCTTACCATGATGTATTCTTATAAATTTTAATCAAAACTTTCCCTTACATGAGAAATCAAGCACTACACAATAATCTTCACCTCTAAATACATTAAACTTCTCCAATTCCCAATTCTAAACAATATAACATTTCAATCACTTTGTAAGGTAACTAAACTCTTTTAAAATTATTTGTCTCATAAGATTACACACTAATTTATAGGAATTTAATTTAATTAAATAGAATTTAATTACAAGTATTTTAGTCTTCTATTTGTCAATCATTGAGCCTATAAGGACACTATTGTTCAATTTTATTACATTATTGTGCAATTTAAAAATTTCTTTCTAATTTAGCACCCAACATAATGTACTCTAAATCCAATTTGTTCAATTCATAATCAATTTACGTTTTCCCTAAATTTATATTATGAACCCTAACATAAAATTCATGAATTTGATTTCAATTGCTATTCATTTCATATATACTTGTTATATTAGGTTTAGAACTTTTTATTGGATAATAATCTTGTTTTTGAATATCAATCAGTCAAAAAATTCCAAACCTCTCTTATTTCTCCATTGTTTCTATGATTGTGCCCTTAATCCACCTATCAATTCACTCCTATTTAATTGTTTATGGGTGTGGTTGTCATAACCCAATTTCTGGGTTACTCCCCAAAATCTATTCAAAAATAACAAAAAAGGGACCGACGTTGGTAGATAAATCAATATAGAAATTTTAATTGTTTTCGAGAGTCCGATTGTATCTTTTTTGTCCCAAAAATAGAGGAAAATATATATTTAAGGAAAAAATAATTTATCATTGGATAAATCTGTGTAAAAATTAAGTTGAATGACATAATTATATTTTTATGGGTTGGTTTGATTTAATCGTCGACCAATTTAAAGTGTAATTATGATCAGGAATTAATTTAGGGTCCAATTGAAGGATTTAATTAAGTGCAAGGACTTAATTATATTTTAAATTGGTTACATCAAATTAATAAAGTGGTTAATTGGTAAGAAATGAAGTGTTTGAGCTTAATTGGGGCTCAATTGAGAATATTGGAATTTTTGGAGACCCAATTGAATTTTTTCAAGCCAATTGCACGAATCAGGGGTCAATTTGAAGATAATTGAGAGTTTAATGGTCAATTAAGGGTCAAATTGCATAAATCGGAAGCGAATGACCAAAATAAAAAAGGCGCGCAAAGTCAAACTTGCTGTTGAAATTCTGACGAGGAAACAATTGCACAAAAATACAAGTTTAAATTCAATTGGTGGTGCAATTAGAATAATTACAAATTGAAAGACCAAATTGCATTTCCACTTTCTCCCAAAACTACAGTCCCGCCGTTGCCTTTACTTGCACGTTGCTGACAGCCCACTGCCGACCAGCCACCTGCACGCCTGCAGACAGCCCATCGCCAAAAGCAGCCCCGCAAGAGCAAGCCACCATGATGCCACCAACAGCCACAGTGTTTCAGCCATGGACGCTGCATGCGGGGGAGGAGAAATTCACGAACAGAGGTGCCAAAAACTAGAGAAAACGAGGAGTTTGCAGAGAATTTTTGGCAAAGAAAAAAACTAGCTAAAACAAGGAAATATTACACAAAAATTACACTATCATCCCTCATCTCCCTCAGCAACCATCTCTCTCTCTCTCTTGGTCTGCAAGTCCTCTCTTTATATAAAATTAGCTCAGCCAAGTTCTCTCGCTCCACTAAAGGTGGCTGCCGACCACCCAACACCTCTATCATCATCACCGTGAACTTCCCCTCTACACCATCAACCTAGCTACACTCTCCGGCGAGGCAACAGAGACGGTGGCGGTGGCAGCGACGTGAACCAGTGGAATTCTGACGCCTCCTCCGGCCAGCACAGGCCACCATTGACAACGCCACCACCACAGAAATCATCACCTCGAGCTCTTCTACTCAATTGTACTACCAGGTACTCCTTTCAGTACTAATAGAAATCATCTTCTTCATCCCACTGCATGCAAGCCGGACTTTTGTGCCCAACCCAAGTGTATAGTGGGAGGTAGGCTGCCAGCCCACTTGGACTAAAGGCCAGCCCATGTAGAGATGGGCATGGACAATCAACCCAAAAAATTTTTTTATTTTTGTTTTATTTTATTTTAAAAATAGCAAAAATATGAAAATACAAAAAATTGGGCTGACAAGAGGTGGGCTGACAGCCCACTTGGACTGGAGGCAAGCCCATGCAGAGATGGGCTGGACTCTCAGCCCAAAGAATTTTTTTATTTTTGTTTTATTTTATTTATAAAATAGAAAAAAATAGAAAAATACAAAAATTTCAAAAACATAAAAAAGGTGTTGTTTTCATGCATACGGCCGGATTCCAAAGTTTTTCCATCATATTTTTTGTAAAAACAATATGTTGCATCTTTTTCATATTTTAAAACGAAAATTGGATATTGTAACTAGTTTACAATTATCCGTTGGAATTTGACCAAAATATAAAAAAAATATTTTGTTTTAACTATCGAGGTGTAAAACTACATTGCAAACTACACCCGCGGATAAAAAAAGTCTTAACTGCGGTGTAAAATTACATCGTAACGTACACCCACAAACAAAAAAATGGTTTTTTTGAAAATGCAGTGTAAAATTTTTAACTTAGAAAAACAATCAAACAACAATACAACTTACCTTAGGTAGGGTGCACTGGGGGTGATGCGTCTTCCCTTTACACTACAAGTTCCCTTACCTAGACTCTCGCAAACCAATAGGTTTCTAGTGACCTTAATACTAGGTGGCGACTCCTAATAATGATAATCGTAATTTTTACTACCATAAAACACATCTCTTTACACCGCGCGTCCTTGTCTCCCCTAAATCAGAGGGGATGGCGGGGCGCGAAGCGTGTAAAAAATCGTCGTCGCGACAATGGTGGTGAGTAATTCTCTCAATCTTCTTTTAATCTCATGTTTTTCTAGTGATTTTGCAAAAGAATTTTGAAGAAATCAAGTTTTTCCCTCTCCTCTTCTTTGTTTAGCTATAGTCGGCCCTCAAGAGAGAGAATGCAAGTTGTTTATATACTTATTTTCTTTGCAGTTTACACTTAAAGCCCTCATTTACATATAATCTCAATTTGTTCTCATACTTTATAATTGATTTTTCTCCCTTTTATTTATTTATTTATTTATCACTTTTTATTTCTTTTCAATTTCACTATTGACATAAAATTTTTATTTTTCTACATCATTTTTTAACCGGTTTTACTTTTAGGTTAAAAGTTTTTTTTCTTCTAGACAACATTTAGCTAGAAGTTTACATAAACCCGTACTTAAATATATGGAAGAAATTAAAACCAAAATATAAACTAGTTTAAGATTATCTTAAAATGAAATAAATAAAACCCAAGTTTTTATAAATAAAACCTAATTTGCAGAGTAACTTTAGGACCTCATGAAAAGGCTTTCTTGATATCTTATCCTTATGAAATGTTAACACTATAAAAAATAAAGCTTTGAAAATATTCAAAATCAATTCATAGCCCAAGAAAGCAAAGTTTTTTAAGAATAGACACACTTAAGTCCTATTTTGGACATATTCAAAAGAGGAGAGTCATAACCCAATTATTATCATTTATGTAGGTCAAACGTTTGTATTAAAACCCTAAACTAATAAAATAACTTGTTTAGGGATTAACATCAAAGCTTTTTGTTCAAAAATATAAACTAATGGAATCTCCAATTTTAAGGATTAACTACAAAAGTTTTTTTTTAAAGTCCCAAATCAAAGTAATCTCCAATTTTAAGGTTAAAATTAATATGTAAATATTGATAAAATCTCTTATTTTTTAGAATTAACATCAATTTTTTTCATTGAAAGGTTAAAATGGATAACATGTCAATTTTTTAGGGATTAACATCAAAATTTTCATCAAAGAGTCATTTTAAAAAAAATGAATGAAAATAAATCATGAATATGCTTATAAGTTAATTAATAAAATAAATAGCATGCATATTCTAAATTTAGAAAAGAACATATATCAAATGTAATCTTTTGTTTGAAACAATATAACAAGGTAGAGAAAAATGGAGTAAAACAAAATAGAAATAAATCAAGAAATAAAATCTTCGAGAGAAAAACAAGTGAAAAATCATTTTATCAAAGAGAGAGAAAGAAACAAAAACAATTAGATGATTTATTTGATGATGTGACTAAATTTAGATTGGATCGGTGTAATCTTATACCTAACCTTTGATTGGATGTGACTAAATTTAGATTGGATGTGACTAAATTTCCAAGAACCGGATTCCAAATCATACTTCATGTTTCGAATGCTTTTTGAAGGAATAACACGCAAGAATTGAAAGACTAGACGTCTTATTCCTTCAATGGGTCTAAAACTTATTTTTGGATGCGGAAACTTCATTTTCTAGAAAATTTATTTTATAAGTTCAAATGAGCGGGTAAAACTTCGGTTATCTCATCTTCTAAAAATCTTATTTTATAGGTCAAAATAAGCGAGTAAAATTTCTCTCAAAATTTATGCAGATCTCAAGTTTTTTATCATCGCAGCCACGGGCAACCTCGTCAACACAACGAAAACAGAGTTGCAGGTTCTCCTCTCAGACTTATTTCGTTTTCTCTGTTTTTATGTTATAGCTTTGTTCTAAGACACTTCAACGTGCTTGGAATATTCCTAACCTTTCCCATCTCATTATTAGTTAGTACAATGATCGCACCAGGCTGATCATTTAGCCCCTAAAATGGTTTCGTCATCGCAGACCCAACTTAACAAAACATGGATCATTCGAACTAACTCAAGGTCTGCATCTTCAGCATCAACTTTGGCTCCTAGTCTAGAAGAGGATTGCGAAAGCCGAAACATCTGTCCCTATGATATTGATTCGGTTAAGGAATTATCTTATCTAAAAATTTAAAGTGTTAGGTGAGGTCCTATAATATGATTTATATTATTCTTTAATACATTTCCTCAAATGAAACCCTTGGGACTTAAAACTCGCATACCATGTTAAGGATGGGGTGGTGAAATTCGAACTCGTAACCGCTGGGTCAACAAGGCTCTGGTACCATGTTAATGAACCATTTCACTTAAAAACTTAAACGGCTAGGTGAGACCCCATAATATGATTTATATTATTCTCTAACACGTCCCACCAGGAAATGTGAAAGGAATACTCATTTCATATTGTCAAAAAATTGCTCTGCTTTCTTTGACAATATTTTATTCATAGTCTTACATAAATTAAGGAGTCGAGAATAAAAAGCAATCTTAATTCAAAAAAAACACGAAAAGAGTGGCCAAAGAGTTATACTGAAAACATACCACTAAGAATGAAATGAAAATTTGCGCGATATTTCAATGAGTTTCTCTTCAGTACGTGCCCATAACCGAAGTCTGTAATTCTGATACTTCAAGTCTCTGGAAGTCCTTTAGGGTTGTTTTCTTTGGCATCAATGTCCCCTCCCCATCTTTTTATTCTGTCCTCGGCAATAGAAGCCTGCATGCAAAATATATTTATGAATAATTAAACATTTAAGATCACTGGAAATTCTTGAAGCTGCTTGGTGGTGAAGCTTAACAATATTGAACACACCTCTTTGTTCCAATTTGTTTTATAAATTATCAAGAACAGGATCAAAGTCTGCACGACAGTCCCGGACAGCATTCCATACCAAATCCCCTGAACAAAATGGATCAAAATTTCAGAGCAGTGAGATTGAAAAGCATGTTTATTACTTACAGGGTGCTTATTCTCTTCGTTAATTATCGGATAATTGCTTTTAATTATGCTACCTAATACATTTTGTATACTACCTTGTCTTTCTTTTTTATCAAATAGAATGAGGGTAGTGAAATTCGAACTCGTCATCGCTGAGTCAACAAAATTCTGATACAATATGAACTCACCTTAACTCCCAGACCAACTTTGTAACCCAATATGAGACCCAAGGGAATCCCAAATACATAGTAGCACGCAATGTTTACATAAGCTACAACAGCCTGCCATCCAGCTCCGATTGCCACACCTTAAGAAAACAAAAAAACATAAATAAATACACACACACACACACACGTTAAAGATCAAAATAATTTCCAGACAGAACTGGATGAACGTTAATAAGAAGTATGAGTACAGCTAGCTAGTTTATTACCAGAGAGAACTGGCTGGACGTTGTCAATAACAATGCAAAGGGACAGCAACGGAGTCAACTCTTCAACGAGTTTCTGCACTTTCACGTCACTTGAAAATAAAGTAGGGTAACTTTTTCGGAAAATAAGAAGAATGGCTGCGAGAATGAGGCCAATGACGAAGGAAGATGCAACAGCCACCACCAGTGCAAACTTTGCTGTTCTCGGATGAGCAGCACCCAGTTCATTTGATATTCTTACACTGCATGGATCCACAAAAACATTATTTAACGACCACATATATATTTATGGGATTGATTCATTAATTAATCAAATGTAGGAGCAGATTTAGCAAACCTAATCGCTGCATTCATTCCCAAAGCTACCATCACCGTCCATCCCAGTATGTTCATGCTGCAAATTTTCAATATATAGTTTATGGAACAGTTTTTCTTACACAACAACTTAGAAAGAAAAATGAGCAAGGAATTTGACTTGACAATGCATATTCTTCTGCTTCTCTAATTGTATAATCAAGTGTTGCTCGATGAAGGTACTATTTGGGAGTGTGATTGAGATTGTTTTTTAAAGTTTTTTTTGTTCAGAAATGCATTAAAATAATATTTTTTAAAAAAAAATCATTTTTTTACATCAGCACATCAAAATGATCTAAAATTACCAAAATTTTAATTTAAAATAAAAAATAAAAAAAAATCATTTTTTTTCAAAAATATTTTTCAAACGTATTCCCAACACCCCCAAAATCTTTTGACAAAGGCATGTGTGGAAAAGCACATTAAACTTTTTGTTTAATTACTAATTAATTACTATACAATTGTAAAATCATAAGGTTCTGTTATAACTTTTTGTTTAAACATGTCATAAATTCTAAAATTTATCTCTAGCATTAATAGAATGAATACTAACAGGACAAAGAAAAGGTCCCATTACATTTTGAATGGTAAGTAGAGAAAGAATGGTGGATGGAATTGGACAGATAAAACAGATAGAATTTTTTTTTACTTGGTGCTGAGAAGCCGTGGAATCAATTGCAGACTTACGGTTAAGAGTAGTAATCATTAAACAATCTGTATCACGAAAAATAGAGATGTCTGAAGAGAAAAAAACACAACCTGCCATATGCATGCTGACAAAATATTCAAAGAGGATAATCTCATGAAAGTTGTCCTAATTATATCCCGGGGTATATTTTAAACTGTTTTTCGTTTAAAAATATATTAAAATAATATTTTTTTTATTTTGAATAAAATATTTAATTTTTTTGAAAATTAATTCTGAAACAGAGGGTCAAGTATCCCCTTAATATTTATCAAAACTAATTAAGTAATAGACATGCTATCAAATATAATTAAATAATTAATCAATTTCTCAATACACACATAAGAAAAACCGTGGCTAATCATATGAAAATACAAAAAGTAGTAAATTAAATTAAATTTAAAGTTTTTGGCATTTTATGGGATTGACTGGTAGCTCAAGAGTGAGCTCTACCCTCTTACTGTTAGCTCTACCCTCTTACTGTTAGCTCTACCAGCAATTCTTTGATTTTGTTTTTTTTCTGGTTGAAGTTTTTGACTTGGTTATAGCCATTCATCAGTGGGGGTACACGTGGAGCCAAGAGAACCGAGTATGATGACGTAAGCATGGAAGCAATGAAAAAGTGGCTAGCAACAGAGCTAGAGTGAATCTTATTCAACGTCGACGGGGCCAAATTCGCCGGGAATGGCTTTGGGAAGACTCACAATACGACATCGTAAGCGTAATTGAGCAGTTAATGTTTTTATAATTTATTCATACTTTTTTAATGCCCTACTGAGCGGTGAAAAAATAAAATAAAATAAAATAAAATAATAAATTGAGAATAATAAGAGTCTGACCATATCGACAGGGCATCCACCGCAATCTCTGCGTTCTTCAGGTATCCAGCGAAGAGAATCAATGCCATGAAATACCACACCTCTAAGCTGCAAAACGATTTATAATAATAATAATAATAATAATAATAAATATTAGAAATTGTTCTCTCAGTGAGATCTTCTAAGTTTATAAGTGGGATTTGGTACACTTTGACTTAGTTGTGTACTAAGTAAGAAAACAAAAACATAAGAGAATAATAGCTTCACAGTAATACTTGCAGCGACCACGCTACTTACGTGTAACTATATTACTTAGAATGTTTGTTTTTCTAGGCTATAATAATTGTTTTTTAAAATGTTATTTTATTAAAACAATAAGGAAATTAGAAATTTGATTATTAAGTAAAACACCCTCCAGATAATAAACTCTAAAGTTTTAAGATACAATGCAGTTCAATCACACTTTAGACCCTATTTTTACTTTACTATTTCTATTGTAAAACAATAATTAAAGTGTATGTACAAGTTTGTGGCCATGATAAGACTGTCAAGGAGGTAGGTGTTTTAAAGTTATATTTTAAAATCATTTAATTTATGAAAACAATAAAAAATATATAAAACAATCAACTTTAAAAAAAATCAATTTTTTATTATTATGGCAATGCTAACAGATACTAAGTCCCTGTTTAGAAGTGTTATTGAATTTATTTTTGAAAGTATTTTTTATTTAAAAATATATCAAAATAATGATTTCTTTTATTTTTTAAAAATAATTTTTGATATAGCACGTTTAAATTGTCTAAAGCCACCAAAATATTTTAATTTATTTATTTTTTTTCAAAAAGAGTTTTGAAAACTGGCTAAAACGACAAAAGACGAATGCCAATGATACTAGTGCTTGGTTCGAAAAGAAGGAGAATACAATACTGATTTCCTATAAACTTTTCAACGTAAATATTAAAATCCACGTGCGTAGACGATAAGAAGATGTATAATTTATGATTTGAGAAGTTTAATTACCGTCATCAAATATAAACTAATAATAAAAAAATAATTTCGCAACTTACCAAAGCATGACAGCTGACGCGAGAGATAACTTGACAAAACCCCAGAGATTTTGAAAGGCCTTCAACGAGAAACCATTCCATGCCCGACCACAGGTTCCACTGATAATATACACAAACTGTGATAGGTCTATGATCACCCACGACACATTCAGCACCACCGCTGCGCCGACCAGACCCCATTTCAGCTTCAGCATCAGCAGCCAGCTGAAAATCGTGTGCAGAATCAGGACAGAAACAGAAATCACGGCCATCACCATGATCTTGCTCTGAGATTGCAGGAATTTCGCCATTGGAAAGTTAAACGCGTAAGCGAAAAGCTGTGGGATCATCCAGATCGAGAATATCCCGGCTGCTTTTGAAATCGCCGCGGTTTGGCCGATGAGCTTTAAAAGAGGGCCGGCGAAGATATAAACCAGACTCAGCAGTATGGCTGTGGTGTTGAGTATGAGCCATGATCTTTGCATGTAAATTCCGAGCATGTCGAGCTGTCCCGCTCCGAAAGCTTGCCCGCATAATGTTTCAAGAGCGCTTCCCATTCCAAGCTGATCACCGCCATTCAATTCCGTTTAATCAGTCCATGATTATATATATATATAGATAGATATAGATATAGATATACATACATGCATTCAGACACAGTTAAGAGATGGGTTTTGAATTTGGTTCTGTACCATGAGACCGAAGGAGAAGCCGGCGATGACTGAGTTCTCGACGGAGACGGCAGCAAGCTCGAGAGTGCCAACATGGCCGGAAAAGACTTGAGTGATAGCGCCGAGGGAGTACTGGCAGACGGAGGTGAAGATGGCAGGGGCGGCGAGGAACCAGAGCTTCTTGGACTCCCTGAAGAACTCTCTAAAAAAGTCGCGGGCACCATTGATTGGCTGGATGTCATCGGCATCGGCGGCGAAGGAGGAGGCGAATGAATTGCTTGTGATTGATCTGGTAAATGACATGAGCTGGTCATCGTTCTCGTTCTGGTTCCCTCTCGGAGAGAGAAGTGGCTGCCTGGAATCTGCCATGTGCTGCTATTGAGAGAGAGAGAGAGAGAGAGAGACAAAGGGAGATTTGCCTATTCCCGGCTTGAGGCGAAAGCTATGTGTTCATGCTGTTCTTCAAGTGTAGCATTTTATAAGCCAACACTTGTTATTGTGTGGATAAAATTTATTGCCGGTTGTAGGCATTTTGCTAAATGGGATGTTTAAGGAAGATTTAATTTCACTCGATAAATTTTAAAAAATAAAGTTTGTCAAAAGTCAATTGTATAATTTAGTAATCGTTTGAGAGTATAGTTAAAGTTGTTTTTCAATCCGAAATAAATTAAAATGATATTTTTTATTTATTTTTTAAAAATTATTTTTGATATTAACATATAAAAATAATCTAAAAAACATCATTTTTTTAGTTTAAAATAATAAATTTAAATCTTTATAAAAATAATTTTAAAACAGAAAATATTTTTAAAACAGACAGTTACTCGTAGATAGGTGACACAGTACACTTGCTCACCTTCACTATCACCCCTTGTTTGGTAACACGATAGTCAAACACAATAGGCGAAATTCATTTTCTTTCTCACAAAATTACTATTCCCACGTTGCTCTGTAAAAAAACACACTATAAATTAAAGGGAGGAAATCTAGCCTTGAACATAATAAAGAGATGAGTTAACAATTTAGCTTTTTTAAATAGCATTTTTCGTTAGAGCGTTCATTAAAAAGAAAGACATTATAGTATTCAAAATATTATATTAAGAGTTTGACTATTTAAAACTGATTGCGCGTAAAAACGTTTTTGTAAAAAAGTAGTGTCTGTTTAGGAGTGTGGTTGACGTTGCTTTTTAAAAGTGTTTTTTGTTAAGAAATATATTAAAATGTTATTTTTATATTTTTTTTAAATTAATTTTAACATCGGCACATGAAAATGATCTAAAAACACCAAAAAATTAAATTTAAAGTAAAAAATAAAAAAAAAAAATTAATTTTTTTCAGAAACACTTTTGAAACGCAATGTCAAACAGGACCTTAATGATCAAATGTGATTACATATACCTATAAATAAATCATCCATTATATCATAAAATCAATTTTTATTCATGTTTTTTTATTCATTATTTTTTATTTATTTATATGCTTTGTTTATTATTACGATCCAACTATATTTCTAATTATTTTGTATGTTTTAAATTTAAATTATATATTTTTTAAAATATATATTATTTTAATATATTTTCAAATAAAATATAATTTACCATGTTACTTTCACCTTTTTGGTCCATACCTCACCTCTTTTATTGTGATCACCTACTCTTCTTCACCCTTCTTTTGTTACCTACTCTTCTTAACCATGCATTCCTTTGTTATTAAGGGGATTCATTGTATGGCTAAAAAATTCGAACTTAAAATTCAAGAAAGATATCAAAACTGATCGACCCACCTGGCTAACGCTGTGCCCTACGATTACACCCGATCAACTTTGAAGAACAAAGTTTGACAAATAAGAACCTTGGGTCATAGATGGATGTAATATACTCATCCTTATAAATTACCTAACATATAATCCGCGTGGCGTTTTTAGTGTGCTGCACTGTAGACTGTGAGTGTAAACACTGTAGATTGTAATAATGTATTTTTGGGTTGGGTCGGGTCGGTTCTCGGTTCGTTCAGTTCGGTTGGTTTGCCGGTTTTCTAAATTTTTTTATCATTATTTGCACAGTAAAATAGCGCTTTTAGCCCTCGAAAAAAGACAAAAAATTGGTTATGGGTGGAGGGGCTCCGCGGTAATTGCACAATTTCGGACCAGTCCGGTTCGCCTACCTTTTTATTATTTTATATTTTTTTGGAAATGGCTACTTACGGATTTAGCCCCTAATAAGACAAAATGGATGACTTTAGGCACAGGGGTATACCGGTAATTGACTATACTTTTTTTTTCTTTATACTGTTGGCGCGTGTGTCACACGCGACCGACAATATTCCGCCTCATGCCCTCTTTAAGTGGCGCGTGAATGGTGATAGCGTCGCCGGAGATGGTCAACCGGCGTCTCTGTCGATGCGACGCCGCTTGGGCTTCCTCCCGATGCAGCGTGTTTTGTCCTCCGACGGCCGTGGACGTGGCGGTGGCCGTTAAAGCCGCTGCAGCCGTTTCTCTCTCTCCTGCACGTCAACGTGCAGGAGAGTCCCCCGATTTTAATGTTTTTTCATTGCAGTTCCTATACTTTTTAATTTTGTTTTTGGTCCTGATTTTTGTTATATAAGTTTTGATTTAGTTTGATTGGGTCCTTCGATTGAAATTAATTGAATGTGCAATTTTCACTTCACTCCTCCTTTTAATTTCTGGATTGGGTTTAAATAACTCAATAAATTTGGTACAGCGGTTTCAATTTTTCCTATTTTACCCTTTTATTGAAATTGATAATAAATTTGATTTTCATTTCGGCCCTTATACTTTTAATTTTGGATTTTAATCCCTTTATATTTGATTTTCCTTTCGGACCTTATACTTTTTTTCTTTTTTAATCCCTTGATTTCTTTTTATGATTTTAATTTTGTTAAAGTTTTTATGGTTTTTTTAGTCTTTCATTTATTTTATTTTTTTTCATTATTAACACAACAACAACAACAACAACAACAATAATAATAATTTAATTGTTTTTCTTGCTTACTCTTTTGTTAATAGTTTTTTTAGTTTTTTCTTCCTCGGGATAATTTGATAATTTTTATTGTTTTGGTAGTGATAGCAACGATAGTTTTTATTTTTGTTTTATTCTTTTGTTTGATCTTTTGTTGAAGTTTTTAGGATTTTTTTTTCTTCCATTTTTTCCCTTTCATTATTAACACAAAAATAAAATAAATACATGATAATAATAATAATGATAATAATAATAATAATAATAATAATAATAATAATAATAATAATAATAATAATAATATTAATTTAATTATTTTTCTTGCTTACTCTTTTGTTAATGTTTTTGAGGGTTTTTTCCCTCTCAGAACAATTTGATAATTTTTTATTGTTTTGATAGTGATAACAATGATAATTTTTAGTTTTTATTGTATTTTTTTGTTTGATCTTTTGTTGTAGTTTTTACAATTTTTTTAATCTTTCATTCATTTATTTAATAATAATAATAATAATAATAATAATAATAATAATAATATTTTAATTGTTGTTCTTCCTTGCTATTTTGTTCATGCTTTTTATTTTTTTTCCTCGGTATAATTTGATAATTTTTATTGTTTTGATAGTAACAGCAATAATAATTTTAGATGTTAAAACTCCGATTTTGCTATTGTTATAGTATTTTAAATTAATATTGCTTCCTTTTTCCCTTTATTTTTTTTTATTATTTTTATTTGCTCTTTGTATTAAATGATTTTTATAATTTTACTATTTGCACAATACTAACGATGATTTTAGTGATTAATTTTTTATTTTTTTCTTATAAAAATATTTTGCTCTTTTTTTTAATGTTAGTTCGAGCTCTTTTGTGATATTTTATGATGCAATACCTACATTCTAAAATATGTAATCTATGCTTGTGCAACAAACTCTACTTAAAATTTTATATATTTTATCTCCTAATCTATAACTTTTATTTAGTTATATCATATAAATTTATCATTGTGGATTTAATTATGTTAAATTATATACACAAGAATGTCCGCGGCAACGCGCGGGCAATATAGCTAGTATATTACAATCCTTGTGATTGAATATTAAAATAAATAAAAGATATCTTAGAAATATAGTAAGATGATTTTTTTTTTGTTTTTTTTTTATTAAATAACAAAGAAAAGAGATAGGAGAAGGATGGACTGAAATCTGTTTGATTACACCACTAGATATGAAATTGATATCGCAACTAAAATTTTGCATAATATTGATTATATCAAGAAAATATTTATCAATAGTATAGATGGTCAATAAAAAAATATTGGTAATTTTATTGGTAATTAAATTTGTCGCACCCTCCGCGAGAGCGCGGCGTCTCAACGACTCTCCCCGTGAGCGGGGTTATTCAATTCGGGGTTTCATCTTTATTTTTTTTGTGGAAAAGAGAGTCGCCACCTAGTATTATGGTTACTAGGAAACCTAAACTGGTCTTTCAGAGATTCTAAGACAAAGAAAATTGATTTATTGGGTGAGTTATAAAACCTTTAATTTTGTCTAAATTATTAAAAAAAAGAAAACTATTTTAAGACCCATTTTTGCATCAAATCCGTAGATTAAATCGATTGTAATTAATACGACAAATTTCATCCTATATTCATTACGTTTAAACAATTTATTGAAAAAGGCTCCAGAATTAGAATTATTTTTTGTTCTCTTTCTATTTTCCTAACAGCCTGTTTAAAACTCTTTAAACTGAATTGAATTTAGAGGTTTGATAAAATTTTAAATTTTTTCCAACATGTAAATTTTATTTCAGCTAATAATTTTTATTTGTATTGTATAATTTATTTTATTTTTTGTTTGCTCTTTTGTTAAAGTTTTTAGGATTTTTGTAGTCTTTGATTTATTTTTATTTTTTCATTATTAACGCAATAATAACAATAACAATAATAATAATAATAGTTTTAGCTTTTTTTCTTGCTTACTCTTTTGTTAATGTTGTTGAGTTTTTTTTTACAGGATAATCGAATAATTTTTATTATTTTCTTTTTAGTTGAGGTAATAGTTTTTTGAGGTAATTTTTCGTTTTTTTTTTTTTTTTTTTATTATTATTATTATTATTATTATTGCGTAAATAATAGGAAAATAAATTCAATAAAAGAATAAAAAAGCCCAAAAACTTTAACAAAACAACAAAAAAACAATTATTAGATAAAAAAAATTATTTGACGTGAAAATAAATAAAAAAACTAATAAAAAACCAAAAGAATAAACAAAGGAAAAAAATAAGAAATATCAATTTTTAAATTATCATAAACACAAACTAAAATTTAAGAATAAATATTTTGAAAAAATTATTATCTCAACAAAATAGAAAATAAAAAAAAGTAAAAACTAAAACTAAAGGCACATATATATATAAACATGGCCAAAAATATGAACTATTTAAGAAATATAAAAATTAAAGGAATTAAAACAAAATTGAAAAAATCAAATAAAGTATAATATTTATATATGCAAGGTTTGATATAATGAAACACATGAGCACACCCTATTATAACAACAGGTTTATAGAAGCTTTAACATCTACAAATATTATTACTATTACTGCTAAAACAATAAAAATGCTTAAATTATCCCGAGGAAAAAAATCAAAAACATTAACAAAAGAGGAAGTAAGAAAAAAAAAACTAAAATTATTATTATTATTATTATTATTATTATTATTGCGTTAATAATGGGGGAAAATTCAATCAAAGAAAAAAAAGGTCAATAACTTTAATAAAAGAGCAAAAAAAAATTATTAACTAAAAAAAATTATTTGACGTGAAAATAAATTAAAAAACTAATAAAGAACAACAAAAAATTTTTTTTTATAAGTTAAAAAGAAAAAAAATATAAAAACGAAATAAAAATGATAATGACATGACATTATCATTCACAGCTACAAAGAAAGGATGAAAAAGTTGAATTGGACAATATTAGCTGAGACATTATAAGTTACAGCTACAATAGACACTTTATCCACTTAGTTACAGTACACTACACTTTATTCACTGAGCTATAAGCGTTTCTTTATATTTTACTGTGAAAATTAAATAAAAAGCAGTAATTTATTAACCGAACCAACCCAAACCGACCCAAAAACTGAGCAATATTATTGTAATTCACATTGATTTGTCTCACAATGCACGGTAACTTAACCATGAGCTCTTTTAGTATATAGTATAATATAATAATACTAATGTTTTTAGAGACAATAATATTCTTGTATATGTTTACTGTAGGGTGATTCTTATAGTCTTGGGTATTATCAAATTTTTATTTAAGTCATTAGATTTAAATAATATAAATATTATAGATTATAAAGAGTTAAAAAAAAAATGTATATCACAAGTTAGGTGGTGTGTTATAATTTTTAAAATTTGATCAACCCGACCCAATTCATATATTTTATACTCATTTTATTGAATATTTATTTTTATTTTATTTTATTTTCAAATATTTTTGCTATAAAGTTCTTGTTAATGAGTTTTCAATTAGATTACTTTAATGTAGCAAAACATAACTTGTCAACATAGATACTAAGAATTAAAAGTGGTATAAGGTATCAAACTTATACCATACATGACACCTAAAATCTATATTGTATTCTAAATTTATCTCTAAATACAAACTAGTAAGAATTATCAATACATGCTTACCTTGTGAATATTTATGATATTCAGAAATGTTTAGTCAAATCTGATATATTAAATCCACTCGGGTATACAAAAATTAAATAGATCACGTTTATAATTTATAAAATATCAAAAAATAAACATAATATAAATATGAGTTCAAACTCGAACCCAACTATATTCATAAACATTCTTATATATATTAAGCTACTTTCATATGCTTTATTATGGTTCACATTCTTCTTTTTTTCTCAATCATTTCCATCCCCATTTCCATATTCACCACCATTTCCATCTTAATTATTTCTCATATACCCCCTTTCACAATTATCAGTCTTCTTTTCCTCTTCATCTTTTTTTTCCCTAACCTTTATCTTCCTCATTCTGCTCAAAATTTATTATTTTTATTCTTATTTTTTATATTAAATTAAAATATTTTTATATGTTTAGATCATTTTAATGTATTAATATCAAAAATATTTTTTTAAAAATAAAAAACATTATTTTATATATTTATAAACAAAAAATATGTAAGAAAAACATCTACCACACTCAAACATTCACCGATAATAGTGTTATGAGATACTGCATCTGTCACTATTTAAGTGATGAAGGCTCTGTACCCTCTTTTTGTAAATAGATCTTTGATTTCGAGTGTGTTTGGAGTACTTTTAGATAGAAAAAAAAATGATTTATTTTTTATTTTTTATTTTAAATTAAATTGTTTTGGTATTTTTAAATTATTTTGATGTATTGATATCAAAAATAATTTTTAAAAATTAAAAAAAAATCATTTTAATATATTTTTAAATAAAAAATAATTTTAAAAACAACCACAACCACAATCCCAACCAGACATCTAGCGGTACTTATCTGCCTATTCCTTTCTCAGTAAAGTTCCTCGCTATATGAAGCTGACACCATTTTTACTAGGCTTTTGTTTTGCCTTTAAATGGCCCCAGTCATCTTGCTAACTACCAGTACAGAGCCGCCGTGTGTTTGCGTTGAACAGCGGCTCCAACAACACCCACTACCAAACAAGACCCCTGCGTTTGGCTGTGGGTCCCACCAAGAAAATAAGAAACACGCCGCGACTGCAAAAGCAGCTGAGAGTTGCTTTCTGCAGCTGCGGCGATTCACGACAATACACTGAAGACTTCAGAAATCACGTGAATTTTGCAGATCGTTCTCCCTCGTTCATCTCTCGTCTCCATCATCTCCCTCGTCTCCCACACAAACATAACACTCTGTTCAATCTTCTCCCTTACCTCCCACACACACACACACACACACACAAGCATCGTCTTCTCCCTCACTGTCCCACTCTCCCTCACAAATCTCTCCCTCAGCCGACAAACCACCCACGCCCACCGTCCCAAGGGCTGAAGGGATTTTCCCTCAAGACTGAAGGGCTGTCATGTGCGTGTATCCATCGGAATCACAAGGCTGAAAAGTACGCGACATCAAAAAAGGATTTCAAAGAACATCATCTCAAGTCTGCAAGATCGTCTGAAGTTGATATTTAATGCAGTCGAGAAGGAGTTGCAAATAGATAGCGAACCTTTTTCGGGTTGTTTCTCAATGTTTAATATGATGGGCTTAGTTGGAGATGGCTGATTGCTCGTATACACCTTCAGAAGCAAACCAAATCTCTCTGTCCATTTTCATCGGGGTAGTGCCGGTTTTCGGAGATTGAATTGCATTTCATGAGTATCCAGCCATGTGTTCCTGTTTCTTCACGTTGTTGCTGTTACAACATTTTGTTCGATCTGCCCTCTCCAAAATGGAGGAAGCGTGGACTTCAGAGTTGAACTTAATGGAGACTAGTTTAGTTCTTTCCACTTTAGTCAATTGAACTTCACAGCTAACCATCTTGTCACCATCAAAATCATACATACTATCTGTAAATATAGATGATCCAGAGTTTCAATTGACTTGAAGAGTTTGTGCTGTCTCTTCTAGTTTTACCGATGATTTTTTGTATACATATACATATCTTCATCTCAATTTCTTTAACTGAACACTTTTTTTAATCTTTTTATATATGTAAATGTTTTTTTTTCCCATCTTAAACATTAGTCAAATACAACCTTAATCTTTGATAGCATGGGGAGTGATTATAGGGTCCCCAGGATATTTGATCTCTTAAAACTCGAAAAAACAAGATGAGGCTGGCTTCCTCGGTATAAATTTAGTGAAGAGTTTCTCTATCCTCAAGCATTTAAGTTAAGGAAAGCTGACTTTATATTTTTATTTTTAACTAAAAATGCAAAGTTAAGAAAGAGAAGAAGGGAAGCTGCATTATCATCCTTGAAATACGATTTGATTCTTAATTTCAGCAACAAACAACTAATTCTATCATTAAAAACAAGTGTTTAATTTACGTCAATTATTTCAAATATTTTGTTATTATAATTATTAATAAATATAAAAAATTATTCCAACAAAATATTTATATAAATGTATGTGTGTGTACATGTGTATTTTTAATTAATTTCACAAGTTGACAGCAATATGAAAAGCATAGTAACCAAACACACAAAACTGCTTTTCATTAAACTCAACATCAACCACAGTGTTAACCAAACACAAATTTCAGTTACGAACCGCAGCTAAAAGCGCTTTTCATAAACCTGTTTTTTTTTCAACCTCAACCACAACCGCAACAGCTGTGCCAAATAGGTCCTTATTCAATGCAAGGGGTTATGATTCTAGTACACTCTTATAATTTTTTTACTCGATTGAATTATTTTCAATGGGCTATTCTAGATTTTGTCTATAATAAAAACAAATAATATGGTGAAGCAAATGTTTCCAATGAAAATTGTTTCTGTAAGTCATATTTTTATTTGTTGATTTTTTTTCTTTCATGAAAGAGTCTATACCTTACAAGGTTAAAAACCTAACTATTCTAAAGTTTGAATTTTAGCATTGTATTTATTGTATTTTAATATCTATGAGTATACTTTACAATATAATTTTATATCCCAATAGCTAAAACTTTCAAAAAATGAACGAAATGATAATTTGTTTTTGATATTTTGACCAAATTATAATGGGTAATCATAAAATAGTTATGATATCACATTTTTCATTTCAAAACATGAAAAAAAAAGCTATATTTTTTTGTGAAAAATATACTTGGAAAATTTTAGAATTCAACTGTATGCGTGAAAATAATTTATTTTATTTTTATTTTTTAGAAATAAATGAGATGCATTTTGTATTTTGTACACATTTTTAAGCAGATTTTATTTTCTATTTTTATTTATTTTCTATTTTTTAGGGCTGGTAGCCCAGTTCAGATGGGCCGAAATAGCCCATCACTTTAGGGTTGGACTGGCAGCCTGAGAAAATATAGTAGATTAAATTATCTTTTACAAAGTCAACTTTTCCTTTGCTCATCCAAACTTAATACTCTTAATTTCTTCTGATTTTCAATTGAGTACGTAGCTTCGGAAAAAGATGAATATGATTGTTATATCTTTTTCATAGTAAATTGCAGTGGTTTCTAAGGGAAAAAGTCATGAATCTAAGAGAATTTTTCCTCTTTTATACGAATGATTTAATCATTAATTTTATGATTTTATTTTCTATTTAATTTCCTAATTTGAGAAGAGGTAATTAATTATATGTGAGGGAAAGAGTCGTTAGGATGACTTCAGTTTTTATTTTATTTATTTATTTACTTGCTCTATCAAATTCTTTATCTATTTTGAGACAAAATACACAGCAAGGATGACAGCAAGAGAAGGAAATTTACATACACGTACTATCTGATCTCACATACCTAAATCTGAGGACAGTACTGCTGGTGGGATGCTTTGTTGATTCCTGAAAACGTTGTCTGGATCAATATAAGTTTTCACTACAACCAACCTGTCGTAGTTTCTCAAGAAGTACTTCTCGCCCCAAACCCTAGCAACCTCCACAGCATCTCTTGCCGGAACCAACTCCATCACTGATCCTAGGTCAAAGTCCATGTAATTGATATAAGCAGCCCTTGGATCGAACGACACAAATGGTGTCATCGCGGTGTAAAATTCTCGGATCCAGCGAATATACTCATTGCTTTTGCTGTCATCTTCTTCTTTCCATTCCACCAGGTACTGGATTGTGAAAAGGTTACCTTCTCTGTGAGGGAAGGCAATGGCGTCGCTGCTTATGTTTTGCATGATCCCTCCGTATGGATCCAAGATGACATAACCTTTCGGCTCTTTTTCAAGTATTTCCAGAGCTGTTCTTATACCCTCGAGAGAAACATGTCTCCTCACGTAGTCTGATTTGGCCTTGAAGTAGTTCTTCTCTTTCAAATACCGATTTTTCAAGTCGGAAACTGAGCTTTTTCCATCGCTTATTAATCCAGAGAAGAATAGGATCGATTCTATCCAGCTCATTTCCTTGCAATCTTCTGTTTCAATACCCAGTTCAGGAAAAACTTGGTGTAGGATAGATACCATTTCATTTCTCGGACCTAGATAAAACCCTTTAAATGTAGCAGATATTCCTCTGGTTTCTGTCCCCGGCGGCAGACCAGCTCCCGCAAAGCATGACAAGTAGAAATCTCCGGCGAGGGTGGGTGCTACACCTTGCCAAGCATTCACTAACTCGGCTACGTGGTGTTTCGTGCCAGGTCTAGAGACTATAAAACCAGTGACAACTTCCGGCACTCTCAGCAGCCTGATTTTCCATGCATAGATAACGCCCCATGCACCACCTCCGCCACCTCTGATAGCCCAGAACACGTCCTCTCCCATGGCTTTTCTGTCTAGCAAACGTCCATCGGCATCCATAAGAAGTGCATCAACCACATTATCTGCCGCGAGTCCGTACTTCCTCGACAGCAGCCCAAACCCACCGCCTCCAATGTGACCGCCAACTCCGACGGTCGGACATGATCCAGCTGAGAACCCATGAATGCTGCTTGCCTCCGAAATTGCAGAGTAAGTCTCACCAAGGGTTGCACCTCCTTCCACCCATGCTGTTTCTGTCTCCAGATCCACTGAAACTTTGTTCAGATTCATCATGTCTATAATCACAAAAGGAGCTCCATCATTATCTACAAATGAAGTCCCCTCGTAGCTGTGCCCGCCACACCTTACCCTTATTTCTAACATCCCTTCCCGACAACACATCACACTCTTCACTAACTCATCTGAACTCTCAGGCAGGATAATAGCTAATGGCTTGGCAGTTGTTGGTTTCGTGAATCGAAGGTTTTGAATTGAGAAATTAAGGAGCTTATAGTATCTTGTCGAGTCCTCATCTTGTTTTGTTCGAGGAAACGTGGTGAAGTTGTTTATATCTTGTCTGGTTAAGCAAGAGGTGATTTGGTCTTCTGGGGCGCATAGAGATGGATATAAAAGAGCAAAGGTCACGAAGAGAAATAGAGGAGATGGGTATTTCATTAAGGCAGCCATGGTTGCTCAGAGCCTTGACCTTGGGGGAGAGAAGGTTGGGTTTGGAGCGATGGAAAAATGGGTTATATTGAAAAAGTGGAGAATCATATCATACGTTGCGGACACAAAGATGGAGAAATCAAAGCTAAGATCACATAAGTGGCCGGCAGTTCATCTGTATTCATTTATTTTTAATCTGGATAAGATTTGGAAAAAATACTCACGAGTTCTTAGCTCACGAGTTAATTTTTAATAAAATGAGATTTCCTCAAATATAAAAAAAAATATTAATTCATTTGTATTCAAGTCAATGTTTACTTATTTTATAAAAATCTAGAATAATTAAGATTTTACTCACTTCACTTTAACTCGAACCGTAAAAAAAATAAAAATTAGCAGTTGCCTAACGTAGTACAGAGGGACTCCCTCCATATTTAATTGCTCTCAAAACAACCATTGAAAGGGGACAAATTAAAAGCCATATTCAACAATTTGCTATGGAAATAAATTAACTTGGCCATGGTCGAGCATGAATATATTAAGCAAGAACAGCTTGATAAAGATGAGAGTTATACAGGCAAGACAAACATAAACATCCAAGTCCTGCTTATGTATGGTCGGGTCATATTTTTTTACAACTCAGATTTATATTTTCAAGCATGTAATAATATATAACATTGCCAGAGAAAGAAAGAAAAAATGCACACTGCCAAAAGCTGCCCATGGATGTCTACTCTTTTTAATTGAAAGCTAAATAAAGAAGAAAAATGAAGACAAATTAAACAGCTGGCTTTATCCCATTACCCGTCCAAGATCACTGCATCTTCACACTGCCAGGAGATGACCAGGTGTTGATGGGCGTCGTCTGCTGCCCGATGGCAAAACAGCCTCCATTGCAGCTGTGCATTCAACCATTTCCAGCAACACTCTGTTTCCCTCTCTTCTTTTATTCCGTCGAAAATGCAAGGTTTTCAACACTCTGTTTCCCTCTCTTCTTTTATTCCGTCGAAAATGCAAGGAAACCAGGTACAGAGAGGGCAAATCATTTTCCAGTTACGAAGGCCAGCATCTGCAAATCATCTCTCTCTCGCTCCCTGCTTCTCTCCCGTTACCAGTGACAGTTCTTGAGCTGTGCCCATAGCACTGTTGATGATGCCTGCTGCCCGAATGCAAACTCAGTGAGTCACTGCAACTATTCATGACTCCCATCCAATTAGAATTTGCAGCAATCAAAGCTGCTAAGAAACCTCATCATTGTTACGCGATGCCAGTACTGTCAAACTCCCCAAAAATTAATCGAACATCTGCATCTGATTAATGCAGCCTTACATGTAATTAAAGAGTTTTGTCATCGTATAGCCGCAAATCCACCCTGCTACAAATACAAATATCTCTGATGGAAATTTAGGAACCTTCGTTCAGTCATAAGCTTGCGCAGGATGGGGCTGTCAATTTTGAAGCATTGCTGTCATGATATCAACGGCGCAGAAGCTTAATCAAAAAAATATTTCATCAAGATGCTTCACCGTCTTCTCTGTCAAAAAGTTAAGGCGAGGTTTCTTAATTTCGTTCCGTTCCGGTTAGAAATGACTAATACATTCCGTGTCATTAAGAAAATTGAGATGAAACAGTGTCGTTTTGGTTTTAATTCAGGCCCGTTTTAGCAATTCCAGCTAAATTCTGGCCGGAACACCCCAGTACCGTTCCGGCCGTACCATTCCGGCTCAAAATCATAATATTTCTTTTATTTTAGAACATTTTACTATCATAATATTTTGGAATTTTAGAGATGTTTCTAATTTTGACATTATATTTGTTTGACTTTGTGTTTGTATTGTATAATTTAAAGTTAATTTATCTTCAATTTAAATTATACTTGTTAAATTAATATTTTAATTTTTTTTCATATTTATATATATATATATATATATATATATATATATATATATACATAACAACCCCGAAACGGCACGCCAAAACGTTCCGTTCCAATAGAAAAACTGGAACGGCGACCGGAATAACGACCGGAACGGTATTGACAACCTTTTCGAGTCTCAAGGGAACTCACCATTTACTCCTCTTTTTGTCCTCACGGTTGTGTTTCTTCAAAATTCGCTTTGTGCCTTTAATTTCAGGTTTTCTTCTTTGCTCTTTGTTTGTTTCACCTCTGCATTTCGGATTCCATTATTCACTGGCAGCCTCTTTATTCGTTAATTATGTTCACTATATTTATGCCGATTGTGGTTATGTTATTGCTTTTGTCTTCTTTTCAATTCCCTAGAAAATGGTTGTTGTTTATACATGTATGGCGCTAAAATTAAACCATTTGTTTTGGGTTTTGCTATTATATTATTGGGACAAAAAGTTGTAGGAAAATCCTAGATTGTTAACGCAAATAATTAATTATGCCCTGCGGTTAACATAATCTTCCACAACTTTAAAGTCTAAGCCACAAAAAACAAAAATGTCATATTTGCATATTCTGTACATGCATGTCACAAATTTTCTTGGTGTTCTGCAACTCCAAGGCAGTTGCTTCCTTTTTTATTCGTTGGTTTTGGTTCCACTTATTATTGCTGATGTAGTTATAATTCAGTTGTTGTTGCTGTGGCTATTATGTTTTCTTAAATGATTTTTAGTTTTGGTTTGTTAAGTGTTTTACTATTGCTGCTGATGTTGCCCCCTATGGTATTATTACCTCCATTTGTTGTTGCTGCTGTATTCATTGATTTATTGTTGTTCCTGCAGTTGCAAGCGCTTTTAAAAATGATTGTTATTACTAATTGAATTTAATAACTTTTGATCTTATGAATTTTCCCCAAATATATAGTATTAAGCAGTGTTTTGTCACTCATTTTTTTTTCATTCATGATTAATAAATGTACTCATACTTTTTATTTTATTTTCTAGTGACCATTAACTATTTCTATTTAACATACAGAAATAAGAATCAATCAACTACCAGAAAAATTTCAAAATGCTAAGAATCAATTCCTTCATCATATGGGGGGAGCTTCTAATGAGTTTGAGAATTTTTTTTTTTGAAATTTACTCAAAATGCCAATGGAATTGACTTCCTTTGGAGATTATTTTTAGAGAGTTGATTTTTTTATTTGTTATAAGCAATTACTTGGGGGAGAATTTAGTTGATTTAAGTAGTAAATTCATATAAATAGTGCAAAAAAATGAGATAGGGAGAATTTCATACACAAACATAAGAGATATATACTTGTAGGAAAAGCAATCAAGGATTGCATGATGATGGCTTGGTGGAGCAAAAACCTAGTCCTCCTGTCAACGAGAGAGACCATTTTTTTTAATATTACTTTAAAAAACTATTTGCAACGTGATAAAATTGGTTTTTTTTTAAATTATTTAAAAATATATTAAATAATTATTTTAAAAAAAAATATTATTTCTTATATCATAACATCAAAATAATCTAAATACAAAAAAAAAATTAAATTAAAAATAAATATATATATATATAAATTATTTCAAAAATATTTTTAAAACACAATATCAAATAACACTAAATTATTACTACAAATAATTGGTACAAATTATTGGGGAGATCACAAGATAAATTCTCTAAGAATGAACTAGATTTTGGTAAAAATTGATCCAAAAAATATCTTGTATGAAGACAAAAAAAAATTAAAAAACCAAACCGCACTGACGTTGAATAATAAAAGCTTTCAATTTTTCCATCGCATCGCGTTGGAACTTACAAAATGTAGCATAAAAGGGTATGATTGGAGAGTTTTAATAGTTAAAAGCTGAAAGAGAAAATTCTGTAAACTGCAAGGTTATGATGGACGAGACAGATCGCATTAACAAGTTGAGGGTAGCAATTGATTCCATCCCCACTCTGTAAGAAACGAAGGTTAATCATCGAGAGACAAATCCAATGCTCTCAGTGAACTTCTAAAAAGCTACAAAACCGATTGAACCCTACGCAAACAGAAACATCAAAGAGATGAACCACTATAATGGCAACGACAAGAGTGGTGAAGAGGAAAAGGGTTTGCTGTGGAGGCTTCCAGAGGTTAGGTTTAAGGAGTTTGGGAGGGTGGGTCCTGCTTTCGGCTTTGGTGCTGGTTGTGGTGTCGGCTTTGGTGTCGGCCTCGTTGGAGGTAATCCATCTTCTTCCTCTTCTTTCTGAGTTCATCAGTTTGTTAATTTTATTTTAAATATGTATGTGCTCTCAAATCTCATCATAGAAAAAGAAAATTCTCTCTTCTTACTTACCCCAAATTGGTTCTAGATAAAGACTGAAACTTCGATATTCTCAATTGGCCTTTTTTTTTGAAAAAAAAAAAGGGTCTTAGTTGGGCTATTTGACTGCATTTAATATTTCTATGTGATGACTGCAGCTTGTGTTGCCTTCTATAATCTCATATGTGATGATGATGATCATTATCATCATATTGTGTTTTACTGAGGTTTTAAATGGCCAATTCTTCAGGTGTGGGGATTGGTCCTGGAATTCCTGGTTTACAGTTTGGCTTAGGATTGGGTGCTGGATGTGGGATTGGTTACGGATTTGGCTATGGTGTGGGGAGGGGTGTAGCTCATGATGAGAAACGGAGATACTCTAATGTTGGCAAGAATTTTCGTGGTCCTGTAAATCTTCCAACGAAGTAAGTATATGATCATGTTTCTATAGATGTTTAGCCTTTTCAACTGCACTGAACTTGCTTAGATGGGTCGTGTATTATTTTAATGTGTTAAATGTAACATTCACTAACCTGCTGCAGCGGTATAAGTAGAAAGCACTTTCGAGAACTTTCCAATTGCTTTTGCATTAGTTTTTCTGGGAACCTTTTCTACTTTAGCAGGGGAGCCTTGCTGGGACAACCAATTAAGTTTGCATTTACAGAAATTAATCATCAAGAATTGGAGATCAATGGCTGCAAAGAAATTAAATTTGGTTTAGTTTGTGTTGCCTGAAAATAGTAAGATGATAATGCATTCTAAATGACTCTTTCTGGGCCCGGCCATGCTGGAGGCACTGTGTGTATGGGATTTGCTAGTTGGTGATGTATATGAGAAAACAGGATGAAAATGAAATTTCATTATACAAAACAAAATATTGTTTAACTCTTTGGGTAGACGCATATCAACCTTGTTTGCAATAGTAACAATAATTTGTGAAAATGTGATTCTTTATAAATTTTGCACCACGTTCAGGATTTTGTTTGATGCTGTGATTCAGTGTCTTTTGCTCTCACTTTTCAATGGTTAGATTATCCGGTTCACAAAATGCATGAATTTTATAAAATGCTTCACAATAATTTTTCTTTCAAATTCATTTATGTGTTTGATACATATAAATTTTAAACACTAGATATAATGAAAACATGACATGATGCATATTGGTTGTGAATTCATTATTTTTTTTTATATTTTCAATTAGACCACTGTCACCTCTCCCCATTACTCCACAAAGGCATGTGACACACACACATGCTTCTAGATACATGTATGTGTTATTGGTGTTTCTCTATTATAATTTGGATGGTCACATGTCATTCTTCTCACTTGCCTTCTGGCTCATGCCAGACTTATTTTACTTCTTGTTAGAGATTTGTTCTCATTAACTAATGAAGCATGATTTGGTGTTGCTGCTTGTGAACATGTCTATTAATAAGAAAAAGATTTGAAAGGGTATTAATTTGCAAATGTTGTGCCAATAATCAGTCTTATATGCATATATTGTGCCAATAATCAGTCTTATATGCATATATTGTGCTTTGCAAATAACATTATAATTTGAACTTCCACCAAGTTATAGGTGACAGTACTGGGATATTTTTAAGTTCAATTTTTTCATCAATTAATTTTTGCTTGTGTTGCTATCAGTGATGAGATTGGTGGACTTATCGATGAGCTGGTCATCAACACCAAGAAGCTAGTCAAAGCAACTTCAAGAGAAATTGAGAAGTGGAGAAGATGAGTGAAGTCTATTGGGTTCTTGTTTCATGGTGTACAAATAACATTGGTTTGGATCTGAGTGCTCTAACAAGAGTGCTCACAAATGCTTGTATAGATGAAATGACATTTGTTTTATATACATATATTTTAGATTTTAGATTCAATAGTTGTTTGGTTCGGTTGTACCGATAATTGTGCTCGGCAAGAAATTTTTCACGCTCTATTGTGTGATAAGCCAAAAAGATGCATGTCTCATATTATGTTGCAAATTGAAAAAGATGCATGCCTCTTGGTTCTTGCTATTAATAAGACTATGCTTTCCTATAGTTTATAGTTTTGTTTGTTTTTTTGGTAGTTTTTTCATCGTGTATTTTCCTTTTTTTGCTCTCTTGGTGATTTGTTTTTCTTTGGAAATTATAGTCAATGGTAGTTTTTGTTACTTTTGAAGTAGCAATTATATCTTAGGTTGGCTTGAGATTGTTTGATGCTTGGATTTTTGCTGATAAGAGCTAGGAGATAATTTTAAAGAGTGTCTGATCTTGGTTGCTCACCAGTGTAGTGAGCTATTTTCTCTGATAATTATGTCTGTTCTGAACTGGAAGGATGCAAATTTTGCTTGCTGGTTAACCTTAGTCGATACCTTTTAAATTGGTGATTTATGTAAAGACTTCAAGTCCTTGGATACTTCACTAGAAATGTATTCGCAAGGCTTGAAGATTGCCAACTAGATCATGGATTTAGCTGCATAAACACTCAAAATCAGCTGATTTTGTTTTGTAACGACTTTTGGCCCAAATGTTTTGTACCAGTTAAAAAAAACAAAACAATGTTGTACAATGTTGTTTGTATCTCGGTTCAAATTCTGGTCCTGTTTTGGATTTTTTGGCTAAATACCGATCGAAATATACCGGTTTTGTTTCGTTTATTTTGTTTCGGTTAAATACTGTTTTTTTTAAATAGTGAATAATTTTACAATATTAATTGTATCTATTAATTTGATTATTAGATTAAGATGAAATTTTACAATGAGTTTTTTTATATATTTATATATATTATTTTAAAATTTCTGAACAATTAGAGAATGTAATGATTTTGCAGATTGATGAAGATATTTTTGTAATATTATATGTTTATAATTTTGTTCAGAAAAATTATTTTATTGTTTTTTTTTATCAAGTTGCACAATTCTAAATATTTTTTTTAATATATATATATATATATAGCTCTAAAACGACATACTTTTCATTACAATTAAAAAAACAAAGCATCAATCAAAATTATATAACAGTATTGACAACTTTGGCTGTGACAGGAGAGAGTAGAGGCCTGTAGTTGAAATATGGATAATTTTGTGAAAAGACTTGGCGAAAACACACAATTTCACTGCATCCACGAAAAAGAAAACTGATGGATGAGAATCTGGATAGTCCACCGATATTAATATTATCCATGTTTGAGCAATCCATGAGCTTCCACATCAGCACCATGATCTTCCACGTCAGCAAAACCATCCTATCAAAACTCAGCGTCGGATTACACATCTTCAAAACCGACCAATCACAAAGCATGACTGTGTATCCTATGTGGCATGTCTACGTCCACCAGCTCAAGCATAAAGTTTCTCATCATTCAGTTTTCTAGATTCCATTGTTAACTTATCATATCCACACCAGCACCACCTGCGCGCCTCGCAAAAAAGAGAGAACTCTGCAGCAAAGAGATATGGCTTCCCTGGCGGCATCCAGAGCGGCTGCCTCCCTTGGAGTGTCTGAAATGCTAGGAAACCCTCTCAACTTCAGCGGCGCCACCAGGTCTGCTGTTCCTCCCGCATCAACTCCGGCCACATTCAAGACGGTTGCTCTCTTTTCCAAGAAGAAGCCTGCTCCTAAACCAAAGGCTGCTGTTGTTTCACCAGCTGATGAGGAGCTCGCCAAGTGGTATGGTACGTGATCCATCTTCTCATCTTCACCTTGGTCTTTCCATTTATATGCTGGATTTGAGTTCTACGTGCTTAAAACAAAATGGTATTCCTTTGATGGTTTCAGGACCTGACAGAAGAATCTTCTTGCCGGATGGGCTCCTGGACCGGTCTGAGATCCCGGAATACTTGACTGGAGAAGTCCCCGGAGAGTAAGATGATCACTTTTCTTGCTCTTAATCTTACCTGGATCTCTGTTATTATCCCATTAAACTACATCTCAGGCTTCTAAATTTACTGTCATGATTACATGTGAGTTGCAGCTATGGTTACGATCCTTTTGGTCTCGGCAAGAAGCCAGCAGACTTCGAAAAGTATGTCCAACTCTAAATGTGACTCTAGTTTTTCTTTCTTAGACATGTCGGTTTTCCTGACGGAGATTATGCTTTTTTTTATTACAGGTATCAGGCATTTGAGTTGATTCACGCAAGGTGGGCCATGCTTGGAGCAGCAGGCTTCATCATCCCTGAAGCTTTCAACAAATTTGGAGCCAACTGTGGGCCAGAAGCTGTCTGGTTCAAGGTTTGCAACTCTTTATGGTTATCTGAATGGCAATTGTTGATCTTTTCTTGTCTCGGAATTAATCTTGATAGATAAATTATCATAATACTAGACAAGATCTTAAATGATTTCTGTTTACTTGCTGCAGACAGGAGCTCTACTTCTTGATGGCAACACATTGAGCTACTTTGGCAAGAACATCCCCATCAACCTAATCCTTGCTGTCGTTGCTGAGGTTGTCCTTGTTGGCGGTGCTGAATACTACAGAATCACTAATGGCTTGGTAATATTTTGTTTACCATCCCAATCTAAGAATAGCTCATTTCATATTCCTGCACTTTTACAATTCTAGGAAATAGGAATCATTTACAGGCACATTTCTTAACTACAAGGTTCACGTGTG
Source organism: Salix udensis (assembly GCA_029204005.1). Classification (NCBI taxonomy): domain Eukaryota; kingdom Viridiplantae; phylum Streptophyta; class Magnoliopsida; order Malpighiales; family Salicaceae; genus Salix; species Salix udensis. The sequence goes on from CM055037.1 coordinate 4,446,577, forward strand.
TCCCAATTGTCCCTTCTATTTGCTAAACGAAGTCATTAACAACCAATTAAGTGTAATTTGAGAAGGGTTTAAATATGGATGTTTAAAATCTATTTGAACTGGAGCCTCACCTAACAGCTTAAAGCTTTTAGGTAAGATAGTTTCTTAACATGGTATTAGAGCTTTGTTAACCCTGCAGTCACAAGTTCGAATCTCACCATCCTTATTCTATTTGATAAAAATCAAGCATAAAATAATATAGGCATGTGTAAGTTTCAAACCCAAAAAGTTTTCACTTGAAAGGGTGTGTTAGAGAATAATATAAATCATATTCTAGAGTCTCGCTTAACAGCTTAAACTTTTAGATGAGATGGTTTCTTGATATGGTACATGGTGCATAGCCTAAAAGCTCTCAAATATGCTGGTAGAGATTTCTAAAATGGTAGCAATGACATGGTTTTATTGTATTCTTGGTAGGGTTTTGAGAACAAGCTTCACCCAGGAGGTCCTTTCGATCCGTTGGGCTTGGCAAAGGATCCTGATCAAGCTGCACTCCTGAAGGTGAAGGAGATTAAGAATGGCAGACTTGCAATGTTTGCCATGCTGGGTTTCTTCCTCCAAGCTTATGTTACTGGAGAAGGCCCCGTTGAGAACCTCTCAAAACATCTCAGCGATCCTTTTGGCAACAACTTGCTCACTGTCATTGCTGGTTCTGCTGAGAGAGTTCCTTCCCTGTGATTTTACTGTTCTTGATGTTCACTTCCTGCTCATAATCTAAATGCACCCTACATCTCATTGAGACATTTCATGGGATTAAAACCTTAATTCATGCACTTAAAATCTGATCTTTCATTGAGATTCACAATTATTCATGCTTACAAAATTGCAAATTATAACCATCCAGCAGGGATACTCTTATATAGTGAAGAGATAAAAGCAACACTAATTTCCAAGTCCCCAGAGGGCATGGTGGAATGGTAAAAGGTTTGAGATCTGCACTGCAGATCTCGAGTTTGAGTCAGAACGTGCATCTCTTGTAAGAGCCTTAGATCGGGGTTTTACTCGCTCATCTAGGTCCACAAAATGCATTTTCCAAGAGGGTTTCCTCGAATCCCCAAAAAAACACTAATCTCCAAGGTATATGACATTTACACATTTTTTCTATAGAAACACCATCCGACTACCACAGAACAATACACACCAATCACAGGTCAAAGGGGCCTGTATGAATCAAATATTAAACACTGTAATAATAATAAATAAATAAAAGACAGAAAGATCGAATCAGCCTGCCTGTTTTATGCTATAAATTGATGATAACCCTTACAGCTACAGTCTATCATCTGTAGTTGATAAACAAAAACTTGTATTTATTCTGTTTTTGTGCTCTCCTCTTTCACAAATTTAGCAGCAATCAATTACAAGCTCACTGTTCAAGAGTGCTGCATCAGTATCCAGGATAAACCGATAGGAGTATGAATCAAAGAGCTTGCAATGTCCCTCTTTCCTTTGGTCAATCTTAGGAATAAGCAAAATATAGTGTTAGATGAAACTGTCTTCTTTGCTGGAGGCAAGCCACCTCAAGTTTCCATATTTGCAGCGAATAACAGATAAATCCAGCGTTTTCCTCCTTTTAAATGACCAAAAATGAAGCTACCACCTGGGCAGCCATCTGGTTCCAAAAATAAAATGTTACAACCACTAAGATCGGGGCATCGAAAATTGAAGCTGGAGTCTTTGTCAATCCAAGGAAGAATTAAACCAGAAAGAAACTGCTGCTAATACATCGAATCCTCTCTAGTTTACAAACCATGCCGGCCCAGGGCAAGCAGCTAATGCAAACAGAGTAGCTTGAGCTCCACTTGTGTAAAATATGAATAATTCCTGAAAATAACCATTCCCTTCCCAGCCTATCCAGCCCCAATAAAATAAGCCTCATAGCGTATTTTATGGGACCAAATGAACGTGTAAAATTTTAATTATTCTAAAATCTCAGAGCATCTTCAAGACAAAAAGGCTATTTAGAGAAGTCAAATTAATGATATGACTTTTTGAATAGTATAGATATTATATTTTTTTATATTTGCACTCCAATGGAAAAAAAGATATTTAGAGAAGTCAATTCTATTTTAATATATATTATATTGATATAACTATTTATTTATAATAAATAATTAATACAAGTACAATCAAAACCATTTTTTTGCATAGAAATATATTAAATGATTTTTGACTTTTTGATCAAACAGGTAGGCTGCCCTGCATTTATAATCCCTCCATGACACTTTTCAATGAGCAATGGCAGAAATAGTACTTGTAATTTGCAACCTTTCAAAGAACACCTAATAACTTATTCGTTGGTGTACGAGTTTTTGAAATTACTGTTAGATGAGATTATAATATATTTTAAATTTATTAATGCTTTTTAAAATTATAATATATGTATAATTTCTATCAAATAAAGTAAAAATTATAAGATTTTGATATCACAGCAAAGAACAATATTATTTAAAAATTTAAATTATTATGATTTATATTATTTACCGACATATTTTTTTAAACTTGAGACTTGCATAGACCAATACTATTTTTATTTATTTATATCTAATAAAATGAAATTGATAAAAAAAAATGAGAATTATTTTATCCAAAAAGTCAAGTTGTTAAATAAAATCCAAAATATAATTTATATTAGAGATTTGAAGTTTGATCTGTTAAATGATACCTGTTTATCTGGTCATGAAAAATCTAGCTGTATTAATTTAAAACATTAGCATTTTGAAGCAAAGTAAAATAGTACACAACAACCATCAATAATTTTATTATTTTTTAATCATTTTGATATGCTGATATAAAAAATAATTTTTTAAAATTAAAAAAATATTATTTTAATATCTTTTTAAATAAAAAGTAACTTTAATCCCTCCATTCTGAACATAAATTCATTCATTGACAAAAGAAAAACCCATAAAGTTGATATAATTTGTTTTTCAAGTCTAATTTATGTAGTTTAAATGCTGATGAGAAATAAAAAAAAACCCAATGAACATGTAATGAAAACATACTTAATCAGTTCCAGCTCAACAATGCAAGAATAATAAATTATAAACTAACTGTCATTAATACATCAATATACAATTTTTATCAACGAGTCTTTGGTCTGTATTATAATTATTTTCTTATTCTCCAAGGAAAACTATATATTAACGATTGAATATATATATATATATATATAAAACAAGTCAAAGATTTTGTTAGAAATACATTAGCCCAAAAAACATTCAAAGGGTTTCAAAGCTTACTTGCAGCAAACACCTTGAGTTGACCATCGATGCTAGATCTGCGCCCTATATTTGACATGACTATATTGGTGTGAAACAAGAGCAATTTCATGATTGGCATCTAAATGCATAATAGTTTGTTTTTAACACCATAATCATTGATTTTTTAAATAAGATTTGAAATTCTTTTCAAATCTATCTCTATTTTGTGTCAGAATTTACAATCAATACTATTTAACAACATGTGAAATATTTTTCCTAATCAATTGAGAGTAATAAAATCTCTCTTGATTACTTAAATATCTACATATAGCTCATGTCATACCAATATATGCGTATTTGTTACTATTAATTAGGACAACATGTACCCGGATCAAAATATAATATTCTATATATAAGATAACTTAGTGATTTTAAATTTATTGATTACCTATATAATTGTAACGTGATATTTTCTATAAACACAGTTTAGTGTACATATCGTCAAATAAGCATCTACATATTAATTATAGATATATTTCATACCTTAGTTTACCATAAAAATTATTTCACTTCATAATGTAAAGGATATGGTATGTATCAGTCCTAACAATTTTAATATTTAAGAAGTAAAAATAATTGTAACCATAAATTTTAAATTGATAAATGATCAGCCAAATCTTTTTTATTGAGTATTTATCAAATAATAATGTATCTATATAATAAACCATATTTTTATTCACACACCTTAAGTTTCGTTTGAGGTTTCGATGTATAACAAGCAATACCTTTTTAATTTTTAATTAAATATCATTTTCTTTTGTATGGTAATCAATAAAAAATATTTATTCATTTAAGAAAAGGAGAAGATATTTATAATATCTTAATGTATTCTCATTAAGTCCTATCATAATAAAGAAAATATCGATTTTTATTTAGTTATATTTCCTAATTAAGTGATTTCTTAGATTTTTTTTAATTAAATACATGGACCCATGAACATTTTCTTTTATTTACAATCACTTTTGGTTATTATTATTTTCAAATTAAGTGCATATACTTTATTTTTGATATCTGAGCATTTTTGCTTTAAAAAATTTATCAATTGAGTAATTTTAAATTTAAAAGCTATGAAATTTCCATTTCACATGTTTATGTAGCCCATATTAGACTAATTAAATAAAATTAATAATTAATAACAGGAAGTTAATATAAAATAAGAATAAAAGATGACATGGTCAGATAAAAAATATTACTCAACTTCCTCTACTTTCTCAAAAACCATATAAAATTTCCATCTTTAATTATAAAAGTTAAGAAAATGAATTATTCTTATAAAATAGTTAATGATTTTAGATAGAAATTCAATATATAATAAAGGTAATGTTTATATTCAATTTCAGTGTCCTGATTTATTTTTTTAATATTTGTTTCTTTTTTTTTCAACTAAAATAAATTATTAAACTATGTTATCGTTTTAGTTTTATAACATTAGTATGGTTTTATATATTAATACTTATAAAACTAAAAAATAAACACTCTTAATTTTTAAAATTATATTAGTATGGTTTTATATATTAATATATTTGTTTTCAGTTTGCATATACAACTTTATCGAAAATTGATTTTAGAAAAATAAAGCTTTATTGAAAGTTAAAAAAATAAAAGAATATTGTGTTATATGATGGTATGGTCGTTAACTTCACGGCCTATAAAATTAGTTGATATACACATAACCTAGTTAAAATACTCGCATTAATAAATAAATAAAAAACCTCGAACCTAACCTAAGGAAAGAAGAAAAGGAAAGAAAAAACCCTAGCCTCGATTGAGGTGACAGAGATGGAGGTGGCGAGTACAATGTATCTATGCAAGACTAATTAAATACTCAAAATAACTAGTTGGGAAAAATAATTAAGCCAGGATTCTACCAAATTTACCAAAACCATTTAACAACGTAAGAATCATTGCATGCAATCTCATGCTAGTGCAAATCTTGCTGCTTTATGATCACTCTTTCCTAATCCACGTACCAAACACTGTCGTGCACTGAATAAAATCAGTGTTAATTACCGAAACAAATTGTGTATTTCCTCGCTGTAAATACTAGTAGATCGTAGAGGGGAGGAATACACAGCAAAATACGGAACATTAGTTGAAAATACTGATAGAAAAAGGATACAATTAATTTTCCTAAATTGACAGCAATCCATGCGGTGGTTGGATTTCATTACAATTTTCTCAGCCATAGAGTTCTGAGATGATACAATTTTCCTAGATTGTCTTAGTTGTTTTATTAGGGTTTGGTTGATATATATTGTCCTGTTTTCTCGATCAAAACTCAAAATCAAAAGGAGATGTCTTCTAAAATCACAAGAAACAATATCATGATAGCAGACATTCTATCAAGACTGCCTGTGAAGACCCTTTTGAGGTTCAAATCTGTATGCAAGTCGTGGCGCTGCATGATTGGTGATTCAAGCCTTGGATTCCAGGCCTTGCACTACGATCGATCGCAGAGGAAACCTCGATTCCTTCTGCAGTGGCCGGACTTCGATTTCCGGCCGCTTGAACCCGCCGGATGCCGGTACGTGTATAACTTTATTTCGATAGACACGGAGGGGAACATGATCAGTCCGATTCAAGTGAAGGTGCAAGAACCTGTTAAACTCATCCTCCCAGGCTGCCACGGTTTGCTTTGCTTAGCTACAGAAACACGTATTCATGTGTTCAACCCTAGCACTCGCCATCTTGTTGCTCTGCCGGCTGACGGAGGTGAAACAGCAGGATTCGGGATCGGATATCTGAGCCCAGCAAAAGGACACGTGGTGGTGCGGCTGAACATTCCTCGGCAATCAAGAACTTCCCCGAGTCGGAAACTAGAGTGCTCAGTTTTCACTTTTCTTCCGGAGAACGGCGGCGCTAGATGGAGGGAGGTGGAGGACGGCTGCCCGTATCTGGTGGAGCAGTTCAGTTTTCCGGCTTTCGCTAACGAAACGATTTACTGGAAGATCGATCGTGGGAAACACCAAGCACTCCACAGGCATAACGATTTTATCGTCTCGTTTAATATTAGCGACGAGAAGTTTCAAACCATAACTCATCCTGCAGACTGGAGACCTGAAACTCACCGTCAATGGAGATTGCCGGTTAGAAATTCAACGCAGCTGGTGGAGCTACGTGGGCATCTGTACCTGGTAGAGACCGCAGCATTTTCTTACGTGGCAGTATGGAAACTATCCGACCCCGGGAATTCCACGTGGTCAAAAGCTTGTACAATCGACATAAGCAAATTTCATCCGAGTTTTGTCGGAGAAATCCAGTGCGTCAAGGGTACAGAAATCATATTCAACTCCTGTACTAGTCTTCTGCTCTACTATGATGAGAAAAATAAAACATCTAGAAGGAAGATGCTGCCTTGCTCTGCAGCAAATCTTACCATTTATTGCGAAAGTCTTACTTTCCCAGCAACACAACAGGTATAATTAACAACAATTATTCTTCTTCCCTGCATTATTTGCTGATAACCCCTTGAGTTTTGGCTAAATTTTCGTTTGGATCTTTGAAGTTATGTGCAGCAAATCTTGCCATTTATTGAGAAGCTTTTTTCTTCATTCTTCAAGAAAAAATACAATAGAAGCATGCCATACATATGGTTGATCTTAAATATGATTCATATGCTTCAAATGCAGGAATTAATTTAGAATCTGCATTCTAGAGCCTACACTATACAGTTTTGATTTATGTAATTCCTACCAGGTGGATATTATTAATTAGAGTTTTTCAGGAGGAAGTAACTCTCAGCCATTCATCGCAAGATATTCGGAGATAATCAAGAGAGCACCAAAACAAGTGATCAAATATGTCCCTTGCAAAAGTTCTTAGCAGCAAGTAAATTGTCTATTAGCAGCACTAAGTTTGCGACCTTGAGAGATTGTCATCGAAACCTTGTTACTGAAACCAGGAATATTATACAGTTATATGTAAAAATTTCTGTAAACGTTTATGAATGTTTACAATGGTTTTTTTAAAATCATATTCACAGGGTATGGAGAATAAATATTGTAGGTATAATGAATAGCCTACCCTATCTGGGGCGGCTCTCAGTTTGTAGAAAGCGGACATATTCCCGCTGAAACATCTGTCCTCCATGAACCGGATCAAAGCTGCACCTGTAAAAGCTGGTAATGGGAAAATCTTTAAGATATAGAAAATTGTGAAGCACCACTCCATTGAGAGACGGAGAGAAAGAGTACACATGCAAAACACTGTATTTATATCGGTGTGCCACAGTCCAGTATCCACAATTTTAGTACAACAAGCTTTGCCAACAATGGTCACCACCTAATATGGTCTTCATTGAAGGCACACTAGCTAAACCATCCACATAGTAAAAAACATTCAATTATTAAAAGTAGTTTCAATTTCCATCTACATTTCTTTTCTATCATCCCAATTCATTCAGTAAGTTTACAGATCACGAATATGCGGTTAGTGAGGTTATGGAGATAGCACAGAATATATGCAAATACTAAATTTTTGTAGAGAAAAAGTTCAACAATGAATTAAGACAAGCAGACATTTTTTCTTCTTCTTTTAAGTCGCTAGAATTATTAATTTTAATGAACCATAATTTTTTTTATAAAAAATCCTTACTTTCAAAAGCTTTTAGTTTCTTATGCAGACAGAATCACATGTACAACAACATTAGGTAACAGGATGAAAATAACTGCATTACCTCCCATTAACGCCAACAATAATGACAGTATTCTGAGATGAAAAGGCTGCAATGTACTGAGCGTCTTCAGGCAAGTGGAACTGAGCAAATGACCACTCAGAACTAAAATATCTTGGCAAAACCCCTGGGCAAACACAAGAAATATGAGACTTTGTTTACAAGAAATAGAAACCAGAATGTGTGTGGAAAAGGACTCCTATAAGATATAATCCACATCTCTCTCTCTCTTTCTCTCTCTTGCTGAACCAGCCAATTTCATTTGAGTTATAAGAAGCTACTTGGGAAATAACAACCAAAGATAGTGCCTACTATTGCTGCCAAAAGGAGATCAAAGCACCTAATCCATCTCACATACAGAGGACTCCGTCTCACATACAGGAAGTGGATTAAAAAATGGGAAGAAAAAAGATGTTCAGACCAGGTGGATAAGCCCAGTCCCTCTTTCCAGACCTAATAAATAAGTGAAAGAAAGGATGGAAAATTCAGATTTATAACTCAAATTGATTACACATGTTTGGTATTGTGGGGCCGGATGTTTTTCAAAAGTGTTTTTCACTTGAAAATGCATCAAAATATTTTTTTTTCAGAATTTCTGTTTTCATTTTTGCATCAAGACATCAAAAAACACTAAAAAAACATCAATTTAATCCTTTTTCAAGCCAAACGCAGTTATGAAATGCACCCTAACACAGTTCCAAACAGCAAGACATTTGGCAGTTGAGGTGTAGTTACTTCCCATGGAGCCAATTACAGTTTCATTAGTTTGTTTTACTTTAAATCCATTAGTTCTGCTACTTCTGTTAGCCCACTGCAGAATTACTTCATAAACGTTTTCCATAAAAGAAGTAAATTAGATTGGAACAAGAAATTAGTGGCTGCATTAAAGAGAGCAAGAAAGGAAGCATGAGATGTTCGTAGCAGGGAAAAATAGAAATGATGATTCTTAAGAAGAATAAAACAATATATCACATCGATGATTTGATGCAAACTAGTGGAGTTTTGGGTTAGATTTCTGCATTTCTTCAATATGATATAGGGTAAATATAATGTGAGTTGTTTAAACTCCATGGTTTTATGAGAAGTTGTGATTAATGATAAGGCATTCAATGATTATAGTGCTATCTGGAATTATCTTCAATTTTTCATGTATAATGTCTATACAGAGATCAATTCAGATGGATATTGAAAAAAAAATTATATTGCTTACAAGAAGTAATTTTGAAGCTAGTTTTTTTTATTTTTAAGAAATTATTATTGACATCAGCACATCAAAATGATCTAAAAACACAACATATATTTCATTTAAAGCAAGAACAAAAAATCATTTTTTTTCAAAAAGCATTTTTTGAGTGCTTCCCAAACACCCCCTTAAAAAATTGGATGACATGGAAGTTAAATTTGGTGAAAAATTGAAATTGGCAATCCTATAGTTGAAGGCACAAATGTCATGAATATGAGCAACTAGAAGCAACATTGCATGGGAAGGAGCATGTCTCCCAAAACTGATTGACAAGCAAACAAATGCTGTAATGATAAGAGATAAAAATGAACTTCATACTAGCAGAGCTGCAAAATGAAGATTCTATTGCTGTAGACATAAGAAACCAATCACATTGACTTTCAGTCATTCGCATTCCAATGGTGTGGTTGAGAAGAAAATCAAATAGTCATCATTTTTACCTTTATTATAGAAGAGAAAAAGGTCTCACGTGTAGAGAAGTTAATTATGAGCTATAAATCACCACTTAAATTGTTGCTCCGATTCAGTACAGTAATAAGACCTTGAAATTCTCTATTTGCAATATCTTGTATTATGATTTCATCATTTTCATAAGCTGCATTTCATTAAGATTCTATTTTCCATATTTACTCTAATTTTTTTTTGCGTATCTAGATCCTATATAAGCATTGACAAACATTTTACAAACAAAATTTACAATATTGAATGCTTTTTCCTTTTTGCCTTCAAGAACCTTGGTTTCTGGGATTCACAAGAACCATAGGAGATTCAAGGTTTGATAATTGTTAGGTAGTAAGATTTAAGATTTACATCTTTTCATTCATCCCGTTTCTTGCATTCTCCATCATATCTTGGGAAAAACTGAGATGATATTTTAGATACCTCTTTCATGTTTTCGCAACTTTCAACAATATATCACAAGGTTTCATTACTTAAAAATCAAATTTTCTCCATGTATTTCATAATAGGAGTTATATGTCTTCAACCAAGCCATGAACTAGATTATTGTTACCAGAGTCATTTAAAGCCTTTGTGTTCTATTCAAACCAAAAGAGCAGAGAATTGAAAACTACAAAAAACAGGAAGCAGAATAAGAAAGGATTTATAGGTTCATCTTTGGAACCATTTATCAACTGAGCTTTCTTACCTCTCATAAAAGACAATGACGAGCCAGGATTCGCACTAGTGCTTGGAGAAATAAGGCCATCAAGGGAAGATGATGAATTATGTTCTAACAATGCCAGGCCCTGAGCAGGGCTCAAACAAGAGGAAGAGTCCTCTCCACCCACTCTAACTCTTAGACTGAAGATATGAACAGTAGCTTTGTCACTTGATACAGCCAACCACTGGACATTCCGAGAGAGTGCAATGCCATAAATCTCGGCTCTATCAACTCCTCTTCTCACCTGCAGAAAAGTGGTGTTATCAGCACATAAAATGATGTTTAAAATTCTATTAGCTGCTCTTCCAAGAGGAGAGAGGGGGGAATGCATTCTCGTGTTCTGAAAATAGTATAATTAAAGTTTAAAATTTCATTGGATACTAACTCAAAAGCTTCCATTGCTGCTGAGGAGTCTAATCCAAGTAAAGGGAATGATGAACAAATGAGCTGAGCTTCATTAACATTATATCAGTGATACAAGCGAGCAACAAATAACTGGCATCTCAGAATAAATTGTCAGCATATGATACGACTTCCCTATCAATGCAACTACATAAGTACTGCAGTGAAATTTCAGGAGGAGATCAAAAGCATGATAGTTGTAAACTATATTTTTAACAAGCTACCTCTTGTAAGCGAGTGCCATCCATTGTATTGAAAATTCTTATCAAAGTGCCCCTTGTACTAGCAGTCGCAAGAAGCAAGCCATCCATTGTCAAGGTCAAGCATGCAATATGAGAATCATGAGCATTAATCAGCTTCATGACATTCAACCCAAAGTGTTCAATTCGGACCTGGCCCCGATGAAGCCCCGGGCATGCCAACACAAATGTATTTGAATCGTGAGAAAGGCAGCACAGTCCTCTAGGATTTCTCAGAGTTTCAATCTGATGAAGAAGCTTCAAATCCATGAAATTATAAACATATAACTTGTGTTCAAGAACAACAACAATGCGATCCCGCCTTAACTTCACAGACCGAACCTCAGACCTAAATGAAAATTCACCAACACACCGGCTCTGATGATCATCCCAGATCAAAACTTTGTTTGGAGGATATTGAGAATTAGCATCAGCACCAACAAGTGCCAGAATGTTGCAACGGAACAGCATCTCAACAATTTTGAATCCCCCACTTTTGAGATCACGTCTGAAAGTTTCCTTAAAAGGCTCACAATTATAAATGCGAAAGCCATCGCTTGTGCCAGCAGCAAAGCAGCCATAATCCTGGTTCCAAGATACAGAAATCAGTTCCACTTCATTGCTACCATTGGATTCCATCTCAGGCTGACCTAAAGAACCAGAAGCAAGAGCATTTGAGGATTCAAACGAACCATGCCTTGCTGGGGAAAGGAATCCTTGAGAGGTTGAAACAGTTGAACTCATGGTCATCAAAACTTGCTTGAATCGGTCAAAAGTGGTAGAGATCCATATGAAACAAGATATACAACGTTGGAATAGCAAACGTAAGGTTCTGCCAAATCAGATGACAAGCATGTTAAACATTTCAATCTTATATTTACACATTTCAACATCCATAGCTCACCATAAATCATTCATTAGCATTCAAAAGAGATAAAACAACTGCATCAAACAAAAAAACAAATGAAATCAGTATAATTGGATTCACCCATCGGAGCAAAAGAAATTGAGAGCCCACTAAAGAAAAAACTGCCCTTTACAACATCCACTTAAATCTCATTCACTAAAGTCCACAATCAACATTCCAGCATGACCCGTTATTTAAAATGAAGAGAAATGATCTCCCTCTACCCCTCCTTCCACATTGAACATGGTAAAACACAGTAAGAATTAATTACTTCATTGAAAGAGAAAAGGAGAGAGAGAGGGAAGAAATTGTCTTACGGGCAGGGGAGGGTTGATGATAACAAGAATTGTGTATTTCCTCTAATCTTCAGATCAACTTTCTGGGTTTAAAATAACTACAAAAAACAAAAGGTAATTGCATGGGTTTCTTGAATACCAAAAGTGGGTATTAATGATTTGCATTCATCCATATCTAGAAAAAACAATAAAACAAAAGGGGGGGCTTTTGAGATACAATGAGAATTGAGGTGTGAGATTGACCTTGTGATCAAATTAATAAGTCTTCTTCCAAACTTTTCTTCCTGCCTCTCTCTGTGTTCATGTTTGTGTTTAGAGACCTGATCAGACATGACAGACCAACTGGAACACAATGTCTATATCTATGCCAAGGCAACAAGGAGGAATTCACAAAACATTTTCATTTTCATTTTCTTTTTTTTTTGTTTTTTATTGGTTTGGCCAGCTGGCTATGAAGTCATTATTGGGAATCTTTGTACCGCTATTTCTTTCACTCCACTCTGCCACACCCCCACAAATACTGTTATTTTTTCTTTTGCCATATTTCTTATTCGGGCCTTTTTTTTCTTTTGCATTTATTTGTTGGAAAATATTGTTTTTAAATAGTTTTTACGAGTTGAAACCCGAACCGAACGACCCAAAACCCAAAAACCGAACCGGACCAAACCACTATTACAATTCGCAGTAAAAAAATACTCACAATACACAATATTTTCCTGATGTCTTTTAGTATATTGTATAATAAAAACTGTTTTTTTAATATGACATTGTATATAAGCAACTTTAGCCCCTAGGCAATGGTCAACCTAAATTCTTAACTTTGGTGTGTCTTTAGAAGATATTGTAAAATCCATTTCAACCAATATTTAATATTTTGCATTTTTAATAGGATATGAAACACTTTCAATAGAAGGTGGGGCAATATTCAAAGTTTAAGCGATCAGACGAAGAAAATAACAGCAACAATAATAACAATTAATTGGCCAGAGGCATATAATTCAAGGAAGTTGCCCTCTCGAATAATAGTAAACCTAAGAAAAATTACAAGTGCAATTATTTTGAAGAGTGGTAAAAAAAAGGTTTTTATTCTCAAGGTTGTCAATACCGTTCCGGTTGTCGTTCCGGTTTTTCTATTGGAACGGAACGTTTCGGTTTCGGAGTGTTTCGGCGTGCCATTTCGGGGTTATACTGTTCATATATAATTAATTATATATATATATTATATGAAAAAAATTAAAATATTAATTTAACAAGTATAATTTAATTCAAGATAAATTAACTTTAAATTATACAATACAAACACAAAGTCAAACAAATATAATCTCAAAATTAGAAACATCTCTAAAATTCCAAAATATTATGATAGTAAAATGTTTTAAGATAAAAGAAATATTATGATTTTGAGCCGAAACGGCACGACCGGAACAATACCGAGGCGTTCCGACCAGAATTTAGCCAGAATTTCAGGAACAGACCGGAATTAAAATCAAAACGAAAACGACGTCGATTCATCTCGAGTTTTTTAATGGCACAGAACGTTCCGGCCATTCCAGCCGGAACAGAACGGAATTAACAACATTCACATCCTCGAACTAAGAAAACAAGAAAAACATTCCCAATAATTATGACATGTCAAAGAGTAAATGCAAACATTCAATGAAAATCAAGGACCAAATTTATAGAAAAGACAAGCCAAATTATATAAAAATTGGAACTCTTTTAAAAAAAAAAAAAAAAACATACTTTGACATGCATGTTTTTGCCATTAGTTGTCGATGAAAATTCTACTTTCATTAAAAAAAAACTACAAAAACAAATATATGAGAGAGTAAACTAATTAATAGAAACAATTTAGAAAAATATATCATGAAACAAAACCTTTTACCAAAAATACACATGTTATTAATATAAATATTTTCATTTAACTAGATATGAATGCTTTTATTTAGAACTTAAATAAATGTGGATTCTACTTTTGGTGTAATCCATAGTGTCCATAATAAACTAGAAAGTTCAAGCTTAATAACAAGCCATAAGGGTTATTCCAATTAATACTTATATTGACCATAAACCATAAAATAAACAACCAAGTTTAAATTAATACTTACAAACAAATATAAAGTATAATCTGAATAAAATTTTAAAAAAATTGTATTGACAAAAATCAAAAGATAAATTGCAAAGCAAAAACAAAACTTGTATCGAAATTACTAGTATTGCAAGTATAAATAAAAATTAATATAGAATTCAATCCAACTAGTAAATCCTCATTCATATATAATAATTTATAATATCTATCCTTAGAAAATGTGACGTGATGACATATGACTTGAGATCTGTCTTACAAGTTTTGGGTTCAAATCAAGGCATACTCACCTTGTAAGAACTTGAGACAGTCGGAGTTTTACTTGCTTAACCCGGACCTGCAAAGAATGTATAAGGGGAGATGGAGTTTCCTCAAATTATTATTTTTTATAATATCTGAATCAATCAAGAAAATAAATAATTTGTTATAAACAAGATTATAAAGAACGAATAATGAAGGAAAACCTTGCACAATAAATGGCAGAATCTTACAAGAGATTTCTTGATCACAAAACTTTCTTCGTCTTTATATATTTCATTATCGTTTCTAATTTATCAAGAAACAATATCTTTTTAAATCGACCAACATCAGTCTAAAAACATAGAAGCGATCCGACATCCTGTGCCCAAATGTGGTCGCAAATGTCTTGTGATGATAACGAAGAGAGATATTGCAATTTGCATGCAAGCCTTCAAGAGCTCCAGAGAGAGAGACGATCTCAAATTTGGGATTAAGAGATTTGTTACTTATGTGGTCTTAAATTTGAAATTTATGGTTATTAATATAATAATCATTAGAGACTTACATGATCATTAATTTCAGGTTTTATAAGATTAGTTGAGGTATACGCAAGTTAACCCAAATACCCATGTTAATAAAAAATTAAAAAAATATCACTCATTATACGATTTCTTTCTCCGACATTGAAAATAAAAAAATAAAAAAATATATCACTCACCAAATCATATAATAGGTGATAAGAACTTGGGAATTAAATGTTTGTTTCTTTGTGATTTCATATTCGAGTCATGTGGTTATTAATATGATGATCACTAAAGACTTACATGATCATTAATTTTAAAACTCATAAAATTAATTAATGTATATTCAAGTTAATCCAGATAGGTAAGTTAATTAAAATATATGTCACTCACCGCACGATTTCTTTCTCCAACGTTGGAAACCAACCACCAACATATAAAAAAAGTGGTAGTAAAATGTAAATACCCAACATTTCTATTTCCAAGAAAAGCAAAAACATGGTTAACAACGAAAGAAAGGCATGTTAAAATATGTGCTACAAAGTGGAAGCTAATGTTTCAACATTGGTAGTTGAACCTCATGGCACTGTTTCAAATGAATAGATAAGTGTTTGCAACTGTACTTCCCCCGAGCAGCGGGCTTCTCAACGGCCTAATGGTCCCCTGTAAGAGCCTGGGACAGCCGGAGGTTTACACATGCCCTGGGCCCACAAAGTGCGCTTTCCGGGTCATGTGGTTCCCCCGATCCTATATGGATATCCAAAAAACTGTACTTCCCCCCCCCACTAAGAACAGCAAAAAAAAATTAAAAAAAATAAAAGCATTTTTTTAATTCATGTGAGCCATGGATGAGCTCGTGCCCTAATGGCAATCTTACTATCTGTTTGTCACTGCGGTCAAATTGGGTGTTTGGCCTTTTTTTCATTTTATATAAAAAAAAAAATTAGTGTTTTTAGATCATTATAATGTGCTGATGTCAAAAATAATTTTTAAAAAATAAAAAAATATATTATTTTGATGTATTTCTAAACGAAAAGCACTTTCAAAAGCAACAACAACTGCCCTCCCAAACAAACTCTTAATTTGAAAAACAAGAGGGACGGGATGCTGGAAATTTTTTTTTATCTTTCTCAAACAAAATCAAATAACTATGCATTCTTCTCTACATAATTCATTAATTATTATCAAATTGATCCGGACAAATAAATCTTTTTATATTTTTTAGTATAGTCAAATAATTTAATTACTCTTAAGAAAACAAATATTAAAATAGTGTTTAAAGGTGTTTTTTTGTATTTTTAACATGATGTTTTTTTATATTTACTAAATATAAATTGTTATTTAAAAAAAATTAACATGTGCAACACTAGTGTGTATTGGAGGCACCAAAATTATTTGGACGGTATGTGCATCATTGTTTGGCGATCAAACAGTGGCTTCTAAAGCGTGTATAGTCAACAAATCTGTAGTTTTGTGTTGACTTTTTTCCTCTCCCCTCTATTTTTGCAAATTTTATTTTGTGTTTTTTTATTTTTTTAATTTGAAATAATTTATAAAATTGATTTTTTTTCTCACCCTTCAATTTTTCTTGTCCATCCTATGTGGTCTCTTTTCTTTCATTTGCTATTTTATTTGTTTGAGATAATTTATAAAAGTATAACTTTTTTTTTAATTTCATCCTCCAAATTTTCTTATCCATCACATGTGATCATCAATCTTTTTATTGGTATTTTTTTTATTTGACATAATTTTTAAATTGAATTTTTTAACGATTTCATACTCCATTTTTAATTCTTATTTCTTTCTATCATATTTAATTCTTATTTCTTTCTATCATAAGGTCATCATGATATTTTATTTGGATTTCTTTCTTAATCATTTCTCTGACGACATATCTTTTGCAATGACAATTGAACCATTTTAATGAGTTCTTTCTAGTGGTGAAAGCAACAATGAGTCTTCAATGAGTTTTCTTCCTCTCCTCCATTATATAATATAGACGACTTATTTTCTTATAATTAATTATTGCTAATTTTGTTTTTTGCACTTTATTTACTATTGATATTTTTTAATTATATTATTAAAATAACTAAACTTATTAAATACAAGTCAATCTCAAAATTCTCCTGTTGTTTTAAAAACATTAATGTCACTTAACTTTTTTTTTCTTTAAAAAAAAAAAACAGTGTGAGTAGAAACATCCTTACAAGTCACTCATCTAGGCCAGTTTCATTTACTTTACCTGTATGGATTATGAAACGAAAACACGAAAAAATGAATCCATTATTTCATAAACCTGGAATGAAGAGATAATTGAACTGACAAGGAGAAACAATGCGAAGAAATGAAAGAGGGAGCATAGGTAAAGATTAACTCAAACAGTATTAACAATTCCAGGTTTAAATTCATAGGTAAAGATTGTTAGAAAAATAATATAAATCATATTTTAGGGCCTCACCTAACAGCTTAAGCTTTTAGGTGAGATGATTATTTAATATGGTATCGGAGCTTTGTTGACTTAGCAGTCACGAGTTCAAATCCCACCACCCTTGTTCTATTTGAAAAAAATCAAGCACAAGGTAGAGTGAACATGTGTGCAAGTTTCAAGCCCAAAAAGCTTTCACTTAAGAGTGTATGTTAGAGAATAATATAAATCTTATTCTGAGGCCTCACTTAACAGTTTAAGCTTTTAGGTGAGATGATTCTTTAATATAGTATCAAAACTTTGTTAACCCAACGATCATGAGTTCAAATCTCACCACCCCCATTCTATTTTATAAAAATCAAGCATAAGGTAGAGTGAGTCTGTGTGCAAGTTTCAAGTTCAAAGAGCTTTCACTTGAGAGTGTGTGTTAGAGAATAATATAAATCATATTCTAAAGACTCAACTAACAACTTATGTTTTTATGTGAGATGATTCCTTAACAAAGATTAACTAAAAAGGTACTAACAATTCCAGGTTTGGACATCTGGGTGACCATATCATATGAGTGTTGTATCAGTGCTCCAAAAAGAATTCCATAAAAAATCACGAATTGAGGTGAAAAGGGAAGACAAAGTAGCAAATGATCCTATAAATGCATGCATTTGAAATGGAAAATAGGTATGAAAGCAAAACAGGTATGAAAAGCGGGTAATTAAGGAGCATTAATTAAACAATATTTGTAAAAAAATGTACAAATTCTTCAGTAGTGGAAGAGATTTATTAAAGGAAAATTTAGGACATTAACTAGTTGATCATGATATGACAGAACAATTTCAATGAAAGCAAGAGAAGGAAGGAGCTCCCTTCAGTCCAAGCACAGAATACGAGTGGATGAAAAATTATCTCCCGCATCATTCACACAATCACAGTAGCGAAAGAATCACCATTCCCTTTTCTTCCTACTGGTGCTTGAATGAATGAGTCGGCAGCTAGTTCATCCCCCTTTGTCCTATCCATGAGTGGGCTGAAAGAAGCTCTCTCCCACCATTAATTCTCTCACAACTAAGTAATCTGGATTATGGACTGCTACAGCTTGAATTTCTAGCTAGCAGGCACACACACTGAAACCCAATTACAAATTAATACACACATTAAATAGCACAGTCTGTGCTTTTAGGAAGTGATCAGCAGAGTTCATCAAGAAATATAATAATTAACAAGTTCGAATGGAGAAGTTCAAGTTCACTTAAAGAATGCATTCCACTGACTTCTGCCATATGGAAGATAATCATCTTATAACTGATGTGATTGTTGTGAATGCGTACATTGTATACACTGAACTGACTCGTATGAAAATATCATTTATTTTATAGGAAAAACTTACATGGCTATGTAAATAATCTGTAAACTTGAAATTACTAAGTTATCTTTTATATATATATAGAAGGTTATGTTTTGATCAAGATACATCTTCTCTTAATCGAGATATAAATATTTAGTATAACATTAACTATACAAAGGAATATAAGTATTCAAGGTAGAATTCATCACCTTGAGCGAATTAGAAAAAAATATATCATATATTCTTAAATAATATTAATTTAGAAATCCATTATCAATGAGATTTTAAAAAAGTTTTGAACTTAATTGAAATAATCAATTACTAGATAATGAATATAATTTAACATGCCAACAATATTTCATGTTTTAATGTCGAATATTAATATTATTAATAAAATAATATTATAAAAGATTTTTGCAAGGAAAAATCCAGTAAAGGCAGTAGAGAGAATACGCGGTAGTAAATCATCTTTACCTCATTGCCTAATTGTAGGGGAAGAAGGCAAGTATATCAAGTTAGCCATCAAATCAGCATTATCAAAGAATGTGACATATTTTCATGATAGAAAAGGACCTTGATAATTAAAAAATTGCAAGAAATGTTTCACATATCTGCATTAGGGGCCAAATCATTGCAGGAAAAACGGAAAGCAAATACTTAACAAAGCTAGCAGCAGTAGAGTGGTTTTGGACAGGCCCCATCTAGCAGCAGCCTTGCAAAACCCCACATCTCATCAACGAAAGCAAATAAGGAACTTATATGATTCACCATGGAAAGAAAGAAGGAACTCACCGTGGAATCCTGGGAAAAATCACAGGAAAAAGGTTTTTGCTCTGCAGAAAAGGTAGAGAGAAGATAAACACATGATCTAACTATCAGGGACTGCGTATATATGATGTATTCATATAAATATATTGAAAAGTAACTTCACTGCTTTGCACTGTACTCCATAAACAACCGAAACCCTAAATCTGATGTTAATATGATGCTCTAGTAAAGATCTATCTTTCCCATTTATCTACATATTACTGTACCTCTCAGTCCGCTGCAAAAGGGACAAAGATACAGAAAACTCGAGAGAAGTTTGTAGGGGGAAAAAACTAGATAGACTTGCACAGCACAAGGCAGAGAAGTTGGTTTTCATTCATCGGAAAAATGATGGGTCATTCTCGTTGTAAAAATCATGCTGAAAAGCGACTCCAGATCTTAATAAATCTAGAGAGAGAGAGTGTGTGAGAGAGAGAGAGATACAGTAAGAGAGTTACGCAGGGGACAGTGTAGCAGAAATGAGGGTGTCAGGCACTTGACCAGAGCGAGAGAGCTGCTTGTGCTCCCAGATAATAACAACAGAGATTGCAAAACTATTTTAGGAAGTGAAAACGACAGGTTATTTCCTTACTTTGACCATCAAATAAGGGGTCCTCGCGCAACTCTCCATCTAAACCTGCAAGTTGTAGTTTTTTTTTCAAGAAATGAATATGAGAATTCAATATATAATTCATATAAGTTTTATTAATTAAAAAACAAAATGACTGAATTTCCGAAAAACGTCTTTCTTCTCTTCCGAAACCACTTCTCTATTTCTTCTTAAATTAATTTGAGTTTCTTCGTTCTCATTGCCAAATCAACTCGACTATGGATGTATATGTATGTTATATCTTCCAGATCAATTCGTTCATTGCTACAGAACCGCGTACCTTTCCCTGCATGGAGTTCCTTGACTGGAAATTAATTAAAGCAAGGGAGTCGAGGACTGACTTCATCGAATTCCCATGATTTCTGCTATTTCAAGTGCTGTTTTTATAAATAATTATATCAGCTCTTGTATGATTTTGACTGAATTTATATTGAAAATTGCAAGCCAACATAATCTTCCACCTTATCCATCCCTACTTGCCCATGCCTAAAGTGTAAAGATCGGGTCTTCAACCACTCTAATTGGCAATCCTCAAAACCTGGTTATAGTTGTTCAGACCGAGAATGCTTGTGGGTACCTCTAAAACGTGACGTGATGATAAAGTATTTAAAATCTGTATAACAGGTCTCGAATTCAAATTAAAGTATTTATTTCTTATAAAAGCTTAAGATTATTAGGGTCTGTAAAGAATCAGCTAAAGATAATGGAAATCAAGGAGGATGATCAGCAATCAAATACAATCAAAGGAGAAGACAAACAATTGAATGTTGAGGGAAAACAATCAGCGAAGGAAGAGCAGAATCAGCATGACTGGAAAAGGAAAACAGAGTCAACTAAGGAAAGTCAATTGTGACTTAATTCTGCAGATCAACAATAAAGGAAGACACGATCCTTTACCGTTATACAATAGCTACAGAGAGTTTTGAATGTATCAATTGTAAGCTATATATAGAGTACAAAACACTTGTAAATGACAGTGGAAAATAAAGTTAAGATACATCTTTCTCTCTATCCTTCATATTCTTAAATCTTACATGGTATCAGAGCCATAAAAGACCTACGTCTATCAAATGTCTTCCTCAAACATCTCAAACACCTCAAACACTGCCCCATCCCACCCTTCTATCATCTCTATGTCTACCATTGTCACGGTAAAATTAAACCATGACAACTTTCTCCTCTGAAAAGCACAATTAGTGCCATATCTCAAAGGTCAAGACCTATTTGGATATCTTGATGGAACCATCCCTAAACCAATGAAATTTATCTCGGTCACTGACTCTACTACAGCTGCTGTCACTGAAAGATTAAATCCAGCCTACACACATTAGATCCGTCAAGATAACATTATCTTAAGCACACTGATGACTTCTCTCTCTGAGTCAGTGCTTGCTCAAGTGGTAAATTACACCACATCCATGGCTGTGTGGAATGCTTTAGAGGAAACCTTCTCCTCACGATCTCGTGCACGCATCATCCAAATACGCACCCAACTGGCTACTGCCATGAAAGGCAACAAAACAACCAGTGAATATTTCTAATTTATAAGAAGACTTACTGATGAGCTCGCTGTTGCTGGACAGCCCTTGACACATGATGATATCATCACCTACATACTCGCAGGCCTCAGTCACGAGTATGACAGCTTTGTTGCCTCTTTAACAGCACGAATTGACAGCATTTCCCTTGAAGAGATCTATTATCTTCTGCTGACAACTGAAGCCCGAATTTCTCGCCATCAGCTCACTCCCAATATTCAGCAACCCTCTGCAAACATGGCACAAAGGCAGTACAATTATCCAAGGCACAATTCAAATCTTGGTGGTTTTCGTGACAGGGGGCGCAATTCAAATCGTGGTGGATTCAATTCCACTAACAGACACAATCAATTCCCCACCACTTGCCAAATTCTGTGGTAAAATCGGACACAATGCTAAAAAGTGTTATTTTCGTTTTGATATGTCTTACCAGGAATCTCCACCACAGCAACCAAAACAAGCATTTGCAGCCATACGTCATGGACTTGATTCAGGAGAAACACCATGGACTGCTGACACAGGAGCAACACATCACCTAGCAAATAACATTGCTGATTTGAACCTGCAGAAAAACGACTACACGGGTTCTTATTGTGTGCACGTTGGTAATGGGCAAGGTTTGCAAATTTCCAAAATAGGGTCTTCCAAAATTACAACTCCTCGTTCTACATTTTTATTAAATCAAGTCCTTCTTGTTCCAGAAATACAGCAGAATTTACTTTTTGTACATCAATTTTGTGTTGACAATAACGTGTATTTTGAGTTTCATGGTTTCTATTTTCTTGTGAAGGATTACTTGGGGAAGGTCCTTCATCAAGGCTATCTCCATGATGGTCTCTATCGGTTCACCCACCTGTCCACCATCCCTCGTGCATTGTCCAGTGTTCGGCAGCATGATTGGCATCGTCGACTCGGTCATGCTTCTAGTCCAATCGTCAATCAAGTCCTATCCATTCTCTCATTTCCTGTGGAAAAATCTAAAACACATGTTGTATGCCCTGAATGTCAAATGGCAAAAAGCCATAATTTGCCTTTTATTTCTTCAAAGTTTATTTCTTCAAACCCTTTGGATTTAATTTTCACCGATGTGTGGGGACCTGCCGCAACAGCGTCCATATCTGGTGCTAAATACTATGTTAGTTTTCTTGACGATTATTCTAAATTTTTGTGGTTGTTTCCCATTCACTTCAAATCTGACGTTGAACAAGTATTTTTAAATTTTCAGGCGTATGTGGAAAAACAATTTGACCGTAAAATTAAAGCAATTCAATCAGACTGGGGTGGTGAGTACCGTCGTCTCAACACCTATTTTCAGCGTCATGGTATTCACCACCGCCTAGCCTGTCCACATACCCATCAACAAAATGGGTCAATTGAACGAAAACATCGGCACATTGTCGAAGTTGGTCTTAGCCTATTAGCGCATTCAAATATGCCTATGAATTATTGGGAAGATGTTTTTCATACAGCCACTTATATCATCAATCGTCTCCCTACTCATGTTTTGCGCAACAAATCCCCCTTTGAAATCCTTTACAATCGAATTCCTGATTATCATTTTCTAAAGGTTTTTGGTTGCGCTTGTTGGCCAAATTTACAACCATATAACAAAAATAAACTGAATTTTAGATCTAAAACGTGCATTTTTATTGGTTATAGTCTTTGTCATCAAGGGTACAAGTGTTTAGATTTATCTACAGGAAAAATTTACATTTCGTGACATGTTGTTTTCGATGAAACTCTCTTCCCCTACTTAACACAATCTGTCTCAAATACAAATTCCAACAACTCTACATCTGCGTCTTTGCCTCAGCAATTAGATACTCCTGTGTCCACATGTCTCCCGATTTTGCAAACTAATCCTATTATCACATGCACATCACCTGCACCATCTGTCTCATTCTCTGCAGATACAGGTCAATAAGCTTCTCAAACAGCCCCTGCCAGCCTTGAATCTCCTCCACCTGACGCATCAACAGGCGCAATTCCACACCAAACAGCCTAGCTGGTTCCATCAAACACTCACTCCATGGTGACTAGATCCAAGAATAATGTTCACAGACCAAGGCAAATCAGTGATGACTTCATTCGCCATCCATTACCAAGGGCACTTCTAGCAGACCTCAACCCCAGCCTCACAGAACCATCATCCTACAGTGAAGCATCGAAATTCCAACACTAGAGAGAGGCCATGAACAAGGAATTCTTAGCCTTGCTGCAAAACGGCACCTGGACTCTCGTATCCACTCCAGCAGCAGCCAACATAGTGGGTTGTAGATGGATCTACAAAATCAAAAAGAAAGTCGATGGGACCATTGAGCGTTATAAAGCTCGTTTGGTAGCCAAAGGCTTCCACCAGCAAGAAGGGGTTGACTTTACTGAAACATTCAGTCCAGTTATTAAACATGCCACCATCCGCCTTGTCATCTCCATTGTTGTCACCTCTAACTGGAACATCAACCAGTTGGATGTGCAAAATGCATTTCTGCATGGCGATTTGCAGGAGACGGTATTCATGACACAACCACAAGGATTTGTGCATCCATAATTTCCAACTCATGTGTGTAAACTACACAAATCCTTGTATGGTTTGCGACAGGCACCGAGGTCATGGTTCTCTAAACTGTCCACAACACTCAAACTATTGGGATTTGTTGAGAGTAAAGCCGATCCTTCTTTATTTGTGCTACAGACACCAGCTTATAACATCTACATTCTCATCTATGTAGATGATATTCTCATCACGGGATCAAGCAATTCAGCTATAGCAGACATTATCCAATCCTTGCAAACTTAATTCGCACTCAAGGATCTCGGCAACCTTACCTATTTCCTTGGAATTGAAGCTCTTCGCTACCCCGAAAGAATGTATTTGACCCAATGCAAATACATCATTAAACTGCTACACAAAAGCAAAATGGAACATGCTAAACCATGCAGCAGCCCAATGTCCTCCACTTGTCAGCTCACCTCTACAGATGACACTCCCTTTGCTGATATAAGCCTCTATCGAAGTGTGGTTGGAAGCCTACAATATCTGGCCTTTACAATACCATATTTATCATTTGATGTGCACAAAGTGAGCAAATTCATGCACAATCCCCTAGACACTCATTGGCTTGCTGTCAAGCGTATACTACGCTATCTCAAGCATTCCATCTCCACCGGCTTACTCATCACCAGGAATACAGATTTTCAGCTGCAAGCCTTCTCCGATTCTGACTGGGCAGCAGACAGGGATGATCTGCGATCAGTAGGAGCGTATTGCATCTACATGGGATCCAATTTAATCTCCTAGAGTTGCAAACAACAACCTACTGTAGCTAGAAGCAGCACTGAAGCTGAATACAAAGCCATTGCCAATGCTGTTGCTGAATTGATTTGGTTCAGATCAGTCCTAAAAGAGCTTGGGTTTCCTTTACAACGCAGTCCAATATTATGGTGTGATAATATTGGGGCTACGTACTTGTCATCCAATCCTATGTTCCATGCCAGAACCAAGCATATCGAACTCGATTTTCACTTTGTTCGGGACCAGGTTTCCAACAAAGAATTGGTGGTCCAATTCATCTCCAGCAAGGATCAACTGGCTGACACCCTCACAAAACCATTACCACCAATCAAGTTTTGGCAAGTTCAGCTCAATCTGAATGTCCGCGACCTACCCTTCAGATTGAGGGGGCGTGTAGAGAATCAGCTAAAGATAATGGAAATCAAGGAGGATGATCAGCAATCAAATACAATCAAAGGAGAAGACAAACAATTGAATGTTGGGGGAAAACAATTAGCGAAGGAAGAGCAGAATCAGCATGACTGGAAAAGGAAAACAGAGTCAACTAAGGAAAGTCAATTGTGACTTAATTCTGCAGATCAACAATTAAGGAAGACACGATCCTTTACCGTTATACAATAGCTACAAAGAGTTTTGAATGTATCAATTGTAAGCTATATATAGAGTACAAAACACTTGTAAATGACAGTGGAAAATAAAGTTAAGATACATCTTTCTCTCTATCCTTCATATTCTTAAATCTTACAGGGTCTTACTCACTTATCTAGACTTACAAAATATATTTTTTGGTAAGTGTAGTTTTATCGCATGGAAAAAGGAAAAAAAAAAGTTTCGTTTTTGGAATCTCACCAACGATCGATCGAGTTCTTGAATATTCTGATCCATGTGCTGCAAGTTATTATCTTCTGCTTGGAAAGATGAAGAAAATGCTATTGCAGATGGCGATGTCATTTCTCATCGTTTTTCACTTTCCACCATATCATATCTTACATCTCTATAAATTCTCAAGAACGGAATTCTATATTAGAATCAGTAAACATGCAAGAATGGTCATTTAAACCATGATGAAACTCTTAGAAATTGGGTTTTGAAATTGGGAAATTTTTATAAGGGTAAAGATTTATAAATTCGGTTAAGAAGTTAGATGTTAGGGTTTTTTTATTTATTTTATAGTTTGGTCTTTAATTTAATTTGCAATTAATCTTTTAAATATTACGCTTTTTCATCTTGAATTTTGCACGCTGGTAATACTTTGCTTCCTCGAAAATTGGTGCAAAAACAATTAGCAAAAAATATTCATGTATTGACAAGATTATCATTGGATTTCAACTAATGATAAAAATAACAAAAATACTACTAAAAGCCATAGTTTTTTTTTAAAAAAATTGCTCAATGTTTAAATAATTACAAAACACAATAAATTTCAAATAAACCTCTTAAAACTTTGCGATCCATACAAACACAAAACGAACTTATTACGAGGATGACATTATCTACATCAAGCTACTACAACTTGGACAAACTTAATGTGATGCTGTGGTCATATAAATTAATTATCATAACTTAAATAAATAAGATAGTAGAGCAAGCAATGGATTGGTTCCATAAAGAAGGTCTAAAAGGAGTGAGAATATTTACGTTATGTAATGACAAACAAAATAAGTTAATCAACAAAATAAAATAAAAACCAAAATTTACGAATACAAAAATGAAGGGAACTAGTTGTTTACGGGATAAACGCATCACCCCTAGTGCACCCTTATCTATGGTAAGTTGTATTATTGATTAATTATTATTCTAAGTCTTATTTCTATCCATTAGTCTTATCTAAGGTTTAAGGAAGATCTTCTTTCATAAGAAAGTCTTTACATTATTGGTTTATATTCTATCCTTTTTAGGGCCTAAGTTTTAGCATTTCATATATACTTTGGCATCCCATACTTTAGCATCTCATACTTTGTATCTTCAGTACCTAGATATATACTTTACGGTGTAATTGTATATCATTAAATAATAGCATCTACAACTATTTCATATTGTTTACCGCTATTATTTTAATAGTGAGAGTAATATTATATTGTGAGATTCATACCCAAAATACTAATTAAACCAAAAAAAAATATAGTTTTTTTTTTACCAAATCCTAATAGATAATAATAAACTAGTTACGATATCTATTTTATATTTTAAAAAACATGACTTTTAGAAAAATACACAATATAATATTTTTAAAAACATGACTTTACGGTATTATGGATGATAGTGGCATGCAAGAATAGGTAAAAGGTATAAGATGCAGTATGTCTATTTTAGGCTTGAAATGGAAGAGAGAGAAAGTTTTTATAAGTTTATGGTAGTGCTATCAAGAGAGACATAGTGGAAGGAAGAAATTATAGTGAAAGAGATAAATAAGTTGAACTTTATATGGATTATTTGGTTGAAAGAAAATGAAAAGGCTTTGGGTTTTCTTTATTTCTTTTTTATGGTTTTCTTCTTTAGTCTTTTCCTCCTAGTTTCTCCCTTGCCTTTTATTCACTTTAGTTTCACCTCATTTATACAGGTGGAGAGATTTTTAGTTTTTTTTTCCAAGGTTGATTTATAGACATTGATTCAATTGGAAAGGATCTTAGCTATTGGCTACAAGCCAACAACCTGGTTTTGTAAAACCACATTATAAGGGTGGCTAGGTTATGGTGTTTTGACGACTTTTTCAGTAGTTTCTGAGGTTAAAACTTGATAGTTTTGAAATTGGAGGTGTAGTATTATTCAAGGGGTGAGGGAGTTATGTTATTTTTTTTTATATCTCATTTAGAGCAGAAACTGCATATTAAATGGCCCTAAAAATGACTTTTGTCCAGCTTTTGTCAATACAAATGAAAAGATCAATGAATAGTACTATAATGATGTGTCATGTTGCTTTAATTTTTATTTTTTATTTATATTGACCAAAACAATGTCATTTTGAGTCAAACTTTAAGCAAAATGCTTTGTTTTATTTAAATGAAAAGACTTTCTAATGTGTTTTTTACTTAAATCATATCATAAATGCCTTTTATTTAATATCAACCCTCAAACTTTAAATTTATTCAATTAAATTCTTAATTCAATTTTAATTTAAGATTCAATTCAATTTCACATCTACCAAGTTTTAAAGTGACCTTTTGAGTTTAGCGCATTTCTCAACTTAGTTCTTGGTCTTGAATATTTTTAATTTTATCTTTAATGAATATTTAAACTTAAATTTCATCAATTTCACTTTTATTTTCAAACCAAATTAAATCCCCGAATTCACATGTGTTTGTCAAGGTATTTGGTTGTTAATTTCTTTAGTTTGACCCTTAATTCACCTATAAACTTTGATTTTCTTGCAATTTTTTCCCTAACTTTACCTCATTGAGTTTGTAAAAATTAAATATGATCCTCTAAAATTTTAATATCCTTAATTTAGCTCAAATTAGGTTTCTAAACATAAAATTTCACTTATTAAGCCCATGATAATATTAATTTGACTATTAAAAGCCTCAATTAATTCTTAAACTTTATTAAACCTTTAATAAGTCTTATGATTACATCAAATTAGCCAAATAAAAATCTAATTAAGTCTTTAGACTTAAATTTATTAAAAATTCATCATATAATCATTTAATTTGACCTTAAATTTATATTGTCTTTCAATCTTGGATATAATAGGGTACAATTGGGCTTTCAATTTTGTTAACAGTTCTAGTTGAATTTCCACATATGTTTAAGACCCTTCTTAGCCTTTGTTTCCAAGTTGTTAGTCTTTAATTTTTTTAACTTTTTTTTTTGTTTTTTGTTTTTTGTTTTTTGTTTTTTTTATTAAAATGTTTTTTTATTTTTAAAATAAAAATAATATTTTAGGAAAACCTAAAATTGAGTTATGATAGTTGTATCATTTTTACAATACTTATGAGAAAACATATCATGAGAGATTTTAAATAGAAAGCATGTAAAGAAGAAAGGATGATAAATTGTGGATTAACTAAGAATGGTTAACCCTTCCAAAGTATCAGAAAATGAGGGCTTGAAAGAGCACTTAGAAGAAAATACTACCAAAAGCTTTTTGTAAAAGAGGAATAGAAAATGAATTATCTATAAGATTAGGGCTTGAAAGTACATTTAAAGGAAAGATATAGGGTTAAAAAGCACACTATCTATAAGGTGAAGGTTAGAAAGTGCACTTAGAGTGAAGATGATAGGGCTAGAAAATGTATTATTAGAAAGGTGATGATTGAAAAACGCACCCAAAAGAAAAGAGATGGTGCTAAAAAAACACAATACCTGAAAGTTAAGGGCAAGAAAGTGCACTCAAAATAAAATAGTTTCAATGATATTGTCCAAAAAACACTTTACAATTTTTTAATATGCGGGGGATATTCTTGGCGTAGTATTTTTCCTAGAGTCTTCTTTTAATGAAACTACCAGGTTTTTAATCACTGAAGCCTTGGTAGGCTTAGAACCATACTAGGTTCTTATATGATAATGTCATACTAGAAAAATTCAAATATGTCATGCATTACTTTCTTGAACTCTCAACAAGGGTCAAAATGCATTTTTTTTATGATTAACATACATGTATTTTCACTAGAGAAATATAGGTCCTCTTTCTTAATGAACTTTATCTCTCAAAGCTTTAATCCTTGCAGTAATCTTTCATAACTCCTTTATTTTTGCTTACTCAAGCCATAATTCATACACTTAACCTTTAAGATACAAATGTTTATTTGATTAGATGGCTTAAGCATACATATTATCCAGGAACCCTTATCTTAAAAATTATGACCTATTCCATAATAATTTTCCTTAAAAGTCATTTGAGGATTTAAATAGCTTGTTTATCATTTCCTATTTTCCATTCTTTGTTTTCTTAAAAAGGAATCATAGGGTCATTTCAAACATGCCATCAAAATCTTCTAGAAAAAAACTTGTTGACCCATGTAAAATCAAAGTGTCATATGTATATTTTTCTAATAGAAAAAAAATGTAATAAAGATCAAAATAAAATCATCCCTCATATGTCTCTACCTTAATTCCTGTTTTCCCTAGAAAAAAATGCAAAAAGCTTGAATATTTTATAATTTCATCTTGATTGACATTGACTCGGTCATGATTACTCATAATCATGATACAAATAATTCTTCCAAAATTCCATATCCTGTAAAGGTCTTAACCTATCAATATTGGAACCAAAATCCTTATATCTAGAAAAGATTTTCTCAAAAAGACTTGATTTTAGTTATCTTGACTATCAACAAGCATGGCTCAACACTCTTTACCACAAAATTATGATCATTCTTGGTTTATTCACTTTGATAAAAGTTGTCCAAAGAGTTTTCCACTGTGGTTTTCAAACAAATGGTGGCAATACTTTTCTCTATCATATGAAATTTTACCTCAAAATATTTTAGAAGTCTTGTATCTATGTGCATTAAAGAAACTTTCTAAACATATTCTTGCATCCTTAAACTTCATCTCCACCTTTGAGATCTCTGGATTTTATATTGGGACTTCATAATAACGCACGATGTAGATGAAAAAATTGGTTACTACCCAAATCTCAAGAGAGATATCAATGTTAAATAGTGATCATAATTTAATATAGATGCTCTCATGCAACTCAATCATGACTAAAGTCTTCCCAAGACCAAATAACACCATCATCCTCATCTCCTCCCAATATATTTTTTTTTTATCTAAAAGCAAAATGGAAGATGAACTTATCATAAATTTCAAGTTTTTATAATGAAAAAAAAATCTTACCCTAGTCAATAAAGATCCAGATTAGGATCTCGACATGATGAGGCAATTATATGACACTTAAACATGTAAACAATGTCACTCATGATGTCCTCGTATCTTGTCATCCGTTTATATGCTACTCCTCTCACTAGTTTCAAATAAGAAAATATTGTTCTTAATGAAATTATCACGAAAATATAAATATTATACTTTTTATCATGTGATCATAGTTATACCAAAAACAATTATAAATGAACTTATAAATACTTTTTTAATCCTTATAAATAATGTTTAAACAGAATTCAAGTTCTATTATGTTTCAAGTTTGTCTCTTATCAATATCAGAAAAATTATTTAAAAAGGAAAAACGAATGAAGAAAAGTACCCAACTTTTCAGGTTCTTTCCCAAGGTTGATTTATAGACATTGATTCAATTGGAAAAGATCCTAACTATTGGCTACAAGCCAACAACTTAGTTTTGACCACTTTTTTGGTAGTTTCTTGGGTGGAGACTTGATAATTTTCAAGTTGGAGGTGTAGTATTATGTTAAGGGGTAAGGGTGTTATATTTTTTTTTATCTCGTTTAGGGTAGAAACTACACATTAATGCAAATGAAAAGGTCAATGAATAGTAATATAATGACGTGTCATGTTGCTTTTATTTTTATTTTTTATTTATATTTACCATAACAATATCATTTTGAGTGAAACTTTAAGAAAAATGCTTTGTTTTATTTAAATGAAAAGACTTTTTAATGTTTTTTTTTACTTAAATTATATCATAAATGCTTTTTATTTAGTATCAACCCTCAATTTCAATTTATTCAATTAAATTCTTAATTAAATTTTAAATTTAAGATTCAATTCAATTTCACCTCTACCAAGTTTTAAAGTTCTTAGTCTTGGATATTTTAAATTTGATCTCTAATTAATATTTAAACTTGTAATTTCTTCGATTTCACTTCTATTTTCGAATAAAATTAAATCTCCAAATCTCATGCATTTGTCAAGAAGGCCCTTGACTGCTATTTTTTTCTATTTGACCCTTAATTGACCTATAAACTTTGATTTTCTTGCAATTTATTCCTTAACTTTACCTTATTGAGTTTGTAAAAATTAAATATGATCCTCTAAAATTTTAATATCCTCAACTAAGCTCAAATTAAGCTTCTAAACATAAGTTTTTACTAATTTAGCCACTAATAAAATTAATTTGACCTATTAAAAGCTTGGATTAATTTTTAAACTTTATTAAACCTTTAATAAGTCTTATGATTACATCAAATTAGCCAAATAAAAATCTAATTAAGTCTTTAGACTTAAATTTATTCAAATTCATCATTTAATCATTAAATTTGACCTTAAATTTGTATTGTCTTTCAATATAATAGGATACAATTAGGCTTTCAATTATGTTAAAAGTTCTAGTTGAATTTCCACATGTGTTTAACTCCTTTATTTTTGCTTACTTGAGCCATAATTCATACACTTAACTTTTAAGAGAAAGATGTTTATTTGCTTAGATGACTTAAGCATACCTATTATCCCGGAACCCTTATCGCAAAGATCATGACCTATTCCATAATTATTTTCCTTAAAAGTCATTTGAGAATTTAAATAGCTTGTTTATCATTTCTTATTTTCCATTCTTTTTTAACCCAAGTCAGGTCTCTCTATATAAGACCAATTTTTACCTCAACAATTCAGTTTTCAATCATGTCAAATTCCCCTGGTACTACCACCTCACCTTTAATTTTTTTCTCAAGCTTTGTAGACCTCAACATAAAGACTCATTTCAAACATACCATCAAAATCTTCTAAAAAAAAACTTGTTGACCCATATAAAATCAAAATGAAGTGTCATATGTATATTTTTCCTAATAGAAAAATAATTGTAATAAAGATCCTAATAAAATCCTCCCTTGTATGTCTCCTCTTTAATTCCAGTTTTCCTTAGAAAAAAATTAAAAAAAAACTTGAAAATTTTATAATTTCATTTTGATTGACATTGACTCGGTCATGATTACCCATAATCATGATACAAATAATTCTTCCAAAATTGCATATCTTGAAGGATTGTAAAAGCCTTAACCTATCAAGATTGGAACTAAAATCCTTATACCTAGAAGAGATTTTCTCAAAAGAACTTCTTGAATTCAGTTATCTTGACTATCAACAAGCATGGCTCAATACTCTTTACTAAAAAATTATGATCATTCTTGGTTTTTTCTTTTTGATAAAAGTTGTCCAAAGAGTTTTCCACTATGGTATTCAAACAAATGGTGGCAATACTTTTCTCTATCATATGAAATTCTACCTCAAATTATTTTAGAAGCCTTGGATCTATTTGCATTAAAGAAATTTTCTAAATATATTCTTGCAAGCTTCATCTCCACCTTTGAGATCTCTAGATTTTATGTTGGGACTTCATAATAACGCACAATGTAGATGGAAAATATGGTTACTACCCAAATCTCAAGAGAGATATCAATGTTAAATGGTGGTCATAATTTAATGTAGATGCTCTCAAGCAATTCAATCATGACTAAAGTCTTCCCATGACCAAACAACATCATCATCCTCATCTCCTGTCCGATATATATTTTTTATCAAAAAGAAAAATGTAAGATGATCTTATCACAAATTTCAAGTTGTTATAATGAAAAAAAAAAAAAAGATCTTACCCTAGTCAATAAAGATCCAAATTATGATCCCGACATGATGAGGCAATTATATAACAATTAAACTTGTAAACAATGTCACTCATGATGTCCTTGTCCACCTTAATAAACCAACAAGACCTTAATAATAATTTCAACAATTTTTTTTCTTAAAAGACAAAAATATGGCACACAACCATCATAATTAACTTCAATAATTTTCATGCATAACTTTTCACCTCTTCTACCTAGCAGTGAAAGTCTCAAACAACAATCGTCATCCATGTTGACTATAGAATTAAATTCAATATAAGTTTTTCGAGTGAAATCCACTTTAAGTTTTCAAAAATGATTATTCTTGTAATGCTCTCATTATCCTATAAAATTATTATTATTTTTCTTTTATTTCTAGACACTAAAAAGAAATATTTAAATATTGTTGAGTTTTGAAAATATCCTGAACCATCAAAGTTATTATGGGATTATTTTTTTATATAATGATCAACATCCTCTATCTTGTCATCAGTTTATATGCCACTCCTCTCACTAATTTCAAATAAGAAAATATTGTTCTTAATGAAATTAACATGAAAATATTGTATCATTTATTATGTGATCTTAGTTATACCCTTAAAAAAATATAAACAAAGTCTTCTAAATACTTTTTTAATCCTTATAAATAATGTTTAAACAGAATTCATAGTTCTATTGTGATTCAAGTTTGTCTTATATCGATATCAGAAAAATTATTTAAAAAGGAAAAACAAAT
Source organism: Salix udensis (assembly GCA_029204005.1). Lineage (NCBI taxonomy): Eukaryota > Viridiplantae > Streptophyta > Magnoliopsida > Malpighiales > Salicaceae > Salix > Salix udensis. The sequence goes on from CM055037.1 coordinate 4,480,850, forward strand.
GAAGAAAAGTACCAAAACATGGGGACAAAACTAATAAATTATAATAAATAATCTGCTAGAAATTTGAGTCAAAATTCTTAAAATTTTACTTGTTCCACCTTTTTCCTGGAAAAAAACATTTAAATCATTTTTATCAAACTTAAAATTATTCAGATTTGAGTTATTGGATTGTTGGCTTCCTATTTACGAAGGAAACAGGTATGATCACCCAACTTTTGAGCCTTGGTTTTTATTCAGCAGCATAAACCAAGGTATGATGAGATGGTTGGAGGGAGTAAGAACCACAGGAACAGTAACCCATCTAAAAACGGTGCGTATATGTGAAGAGCTGGATTGCTGATATCAAGGTTGTCGATTTCATTTCGATTGTTGCTTCGATTTTTTAATTAGAACAAAATATTTTAATTTCGGAGCGTTTCGGCTTTGATTTTTTTTTTAAAACGGTTCGTAGCGTGTATATATATATATATATATATTAATTCAAAAAAAAATAGATTGAATTCAAAAATAAAATTATTTAAAATTGTACAATTTAATCTAAAAAAACACAATAAAATATTTTTTCTAAACAAAATTATAAACATGTATAATACTACAAGAATATCATCATCAATCTCACAAGGTCATTACATTCTCTAATTGCTCTGAAATATTAACATAATATATATAAATATATCAAGAGACTTCTCTTAAAATTTCATCTTAATCTAACAATCGTATTAAGAAATATAATTGATATTATAAAATTATTCATTATTTAAAATAAAACACTATTTGACTGAATGAGCGGAACGAAACCGGAACATTCTAGCTGAATTTGGATGGAATTTCCAGAACAGACATAAATTTTAAGCAAGATAAAAATTACGTTATTTTATCTTGTTTTTTTAAATAGTAAGAAACATTTCAACCGAAACGAAATGGAATTAACAATTCTGTCTGGGGTTATACATTCAGGCAGGTAAACAGACATTGCAAAAAAAAGTTGAAAACATAAAATTGTTTCAACTCCACGGACGTAAAGAGCAGGACCCTGACTAGTTCAGCGAGTTTTTCATATCTTCCGCGCAAAAGAAATTGGAGGTTTCACTCCTACCGCACGTTAACAGTGGCGCTGGCAACAGCAAAGGATTGTTTCAAAGAGTGCCAGCAAAACACCAGATGTTTACACATATAACATTGTCACAGAATCCATTTCCAGCACGCACACAGCAAACAGAAATGAAAAGGCAGAATCCAGGTTTTTAGCTAGCCTCTCCAGTTGTCCTTCATTAGCCTTATCTTTCGAAGAGCTTCAACGGGAGAGTGGCAACCAACCTTGGCCTGTAAATGAAGCAAATGTTTAGGTATAAGGGTTATGTCTCCAAACAAGCCAAAACAAAACCAATCAGATCAGTATTGTCGGAGTTTCGTGAAGCTAGAACGGGGAAAACATGGCAGACCACATGCCATTTCCAGAATATTATGCCATGTTATCTCCATAGCATAGGATTCATGCTGTTATAATACAGTCAAAACCCTCAATCTTGTTAATGAAAAGTGAACCTGAACATCTGGAAGCTCTGCGCGCATGAATGGATTCGTCTCCATTTCTTCGTCTATAGTTGAAGGAATGGTGGGGAGCCCTGCTTTGCGTTGTTTCTGAGCCCATGATAGCTTCTCCTGTACCCTTACATTGTCTGGTTCAACCGTCAAAGCAAACTGCAAGTTCTTCACAGTATACTGGGGACACAAAACCAAATGTCACAGGACATCAAAAGTAGGGCAATGACACCCCAAGAATGGACTGGGATCAACAAAGTAGTTAATAGATCTTTGCATTTAGTTCAACTTTTCCATCTAAGATTGGAAATGAATTGTGGACATAAGAGTTCATCTGGTAACTGGAAAAAATAATAAAAGAAAAATTCAGTAACACGCTTGAATTCTACCACGAAGCACTACTTAGCGTGGATTACTCCCACACCCAGCTTGTGCTGAATAATAGTGCATCACAATGTTTCTCATTTGCATTGGTCAATAGCATCTCATTGCTTTCCATTATATCAGATATATCTTTAGGTAAAAGCATTTGGCACTTGCCCCTCAATCAACAGAAACTCCCTAATATTCAATTTGAATTTACTCTCAGATCCACTGTCACACGGCTAAGCTTTCAATACAAGTATTTTCTAGTAGCACCCTAACTGCAAGAGATTGATCACATATATGAACTCTGAAGGTTCTATTGAATTCAAGCACTCAACATAATTATGTTCCATTGCATGGGGGAGGAGAAGAACACCATGGTGGAGAGAGGGGAGGAGAAATATGCGCAACACACGCATACAATTTATTTGATTATTATGATACCAATTGAAGTCCAAATTAGCTGGGAGCATCCATATAGGTCATGCATCCAACCCCATCTTCTCATCCACAAAAGTTTGGAAAAAATTAATCAATTTAGAAGTACTGAAAAGAAAAATGAAATTAAAAAAAGAAGAAAAATATCTTTACCTCGTGGCCACAATAAACTTGAGCAGGCTTTGGCAATGAACCCAATGTTACACAAAGTGACTGATACATCTGTTCTGCTGTGCCTTCAAAAAATTTCCCACAACCAGCAACAAACTGCACATCAATGTGTATTTGCACGAAGCTGATAATTACTTCATAGCTCTCTTCAATGAAGAGAGGATAATAAATCTCAGCCAAAAGAATTTCATCTTCATACTGTCAGCTCAAAAAAATTCAATCCAATCAAAACAATTGAGAAGCTTGAGGGGATCCTTAGAACTTACCAGTGTGTCGCCAGTGAAAACAGCTGGGTCCTCTCCCTCCTTGCCAGTAACATAATAACTTATGTGGCCTTTGGTGTGACTGATAATAGAAAGTTGAAGAAAGAACAGAGACAAAAAAAAATATTACAATAGCCTCTGGAGAGAGAAAAACAAGGATATAAGAAAGTTTTGTCTCCACAAAACAAGACAGAAATGCAACATATATATATATATATCCACGCCCTCGTAGTTTGATTGGAATATTTCCAATCCTCATATCCCTCTATCAAACATTACAGTTTCAGCAAATGCATTCCCAAGACAAAGTAATCATTACACTTCTATAATGTAAATAAAATGCAAGGAAGTGTTCATTTTTAAGCACTAAGAAATTGTTTAGCCCCAAATATATATATATTAAGCACAACTGGATAACATCAAGAAACAAAGGAGCTAACTTCACTGACATTCAAGAATCCAACCATTCTTAACAAGCTACCTTTCACTGCAATAATTGGAAGGAAAAAAAACCCAATATCTTAAATAAAACCATACCAAGGAGTGTGAAGAGCCAAAATAGTAATATCAGCACCCAGCGAGACCTTGTCACCATTCTCTACTTTATTAGTGCAGCCCTTAACATTATCAAGTGATCCACCATACACCTTAATTCCAGGCACCATCTCCTTTATCTTCTCATTTCCCCCAGCATGATCCCTACCAAAACAAAGTTTGGTTGATTACTACTTACTGCACATGGTTACCCATGGGGACGCGACCCATATAATTAATTTGAGGGACTCATCAATAAATCGTTTATAGAGTAAGAAACATTCTACTAAAAATAAAAATAAAGGGAGAATTTTGAAGAGTAAAAAGGAAGGACCAGTGATGGTGAGTGGTGAGGACGAGCTTGAGATTGAGCCCATGTTCATTGACAGAATTAATAAGCTTCTCGGGCTCGACTGGATCAACAACCGCTGCTTCTTTAGTACTCTCATCAATGATTCTAAGAAATTATTCGTATAATAACAAGTCAATAATCTTGTATATATTCGAAAAATTAAAATCCCAGCAATAACACACACACACAGGTATCCAGGTACTCACAGGTAAGAGTAGTTGTCTTCTAAGCAAGGAACGTGAAGTATCTTCATTTCTGCTGCAACTTCAATCACGGATATGAATAGCTTCCTTCTCGGCTGGATCGAGGAAGAAGCAGGAGCTACAAATGGGGAGCTGTTTTGTTTAGTTTATCTTGCTGTCCCCAATCTCCCGATACGTGGCAGATAGCCATGCCTCCTCTCTATTCGATTCACAAGTAGACTTTTTTTTCTTTTTTAAAAAAAAAAAAAACTAGGTTGGTTCCTGGTGTAATTATCTGTTTGGAATTGTTGATATAATTATTTTGAAAGTGATTTTTGTACAAAAATACATCAAAATAATTTTTTTAATTTTTTTAACATCAATACATAAAAATGATCTAAGAATATCAAAAAAATAATTTAAAATAAAAAAATATTATTTTTTAAAAACATTTTTAAAACGCATTGATAAACAGGCCCCTAAGAGTGCTTTTGTAATGTATTTTTTAAAAAACCGATTAATTATTTTAAGATTAAGATTATTAATTAAGCATATGTTTATACAGTATTTCAGAAATATTTTTGAAAAAAAAAATATTTTCGTTTTCATTTTTGTTTTAAATTAATTTTCTTGTGTTTTCAAATCATTTTAATATCTTAATATCAAAAATAATTTTTAAAAAATTAAAACAAATATTATTTTAATATATTTCTGAATAAAAAAAACATTCTAGCATTATTCAATGAGCAGTGCAACTTTTTAAAATTTATTTTATTTAAGTGGTGAGTGTTTTTAATTTCCTCTTAGAAATCATATTGTTTAACTTTTTTGTCCTTTGAGGTTTTTTATTTCAGTCATAAATTTAATTTTTAACCTTAAAAGTGTTAAATTGGTGTTCAATTTAGAATACAAATTTACTATATAAAACAAATTCAAACTTAAAAAAGAAAAACATTTCAAATTCTGGCTCACTAGTCGTGTTGTGCAATGTTCACTCAAAAATTTCAAACTTAAATAGTAGGCTGGAGAATTCGTTGACCCCTCACTATTACATTCATAAATATTTTTGAAAAAATTGAAAAAAACTTATTTTTAATTTTTAATTTAAATTAAAAATAATATATATTTTTAGACTATTTTGATGTATTTATATAAAAAAATATTTTTTTTAAAATCATTATAATATTTTTATGAACAAAAAATACTTTAAAAACAATTTCAACCTCATTCCTAGAGAGCGAGAGAGGCCATATAGTATTTTGCAATTTCACTTCTTTGTTTTTGTCCCTCTAACCTTTTTCATTTTTTAATATTATTTTATTTCAATATAAAAAATAATTCATTCTTAGAAACCACGTAGTGTAATTTATCTTTTTTTTCCTTTAAATTTTTTTTTATTTCAATTATAAATTATTATTTTTTAATTGTGTCCTAAAAGTGTTAAATTGGTGTTCAATTTAGAATACAAACGAGGTTACTTGCCCGCATGTTACGTTGAGTTTTTTCTATACATGAAACTGATTGAATGTTGTTATTGTTAAAACTATTCAGAAAATTATTTAATAGGCAGATTGTAAAATTGTAATCAATGAAATTCATTGAAAATGAGCTATGTGCTTTGTGTAATACACTGATTGGATTGTGTTCTATGTTTTATTTGTTTGATGAATTATATCATTAGCAAATAGTAAAATTGCAATCGATGAAGTTTAACACAGATGAGTGATTTGATTTCTGCAGCAAATAATTTGATTGGTGGTCTTGTTTTAACTACTTGGGCAATAATTTAATTGACAAATAGCAAAACTACAATTGATCAAATTAACTAAAGATGAGTTATTTGTTGCTTGTAACATACTAACTGTTTGTTGGGCATGTTTTAACTATTTGAAAAATAATTTATTTGACATATAGCAAAAATGCAACTGCTAAAATTTATTAAAGATTAGTTATTTGTTTTCTATTTTGAATTGGTTGATTGTTGCTATTGTTTTAATAGTCTACATAATTATTTAAGCGAGAAAAACATTATGGATTGCTACAATGTTTTTCCCATGCCATTTATATTATAGGTAATATATAGGGGGGGAAAACATCAAGGTTGTTAGGATATTGAGATAATTTGGATTATTAATACAAATCTTTGTCCAGACACGATAAATAATACAGCTCCTGGTATTTTTAACCGCACACATGGCTAATTATAAAAGCAACTGCTTTCATGTTTGACCAAACATCCATGTGTTGGGCAATCTTAATAGCCAATAATGATGTGGGGTCTAGTGAGCTCTAACAACTATTCATGCTAATTAATTAGCATGAGTAGTTGAAACAGAAAGCGACATGAGGTCGTGAGCTGCACTGTTCCAATCCATAGTGAATTCAGTGTGGATGAACAATGCAGTCATGACCTCATTAAGTTTTTAGGACGAGTTACCTTACCCGCGTGTTGCGCTGAACTTTTTTTCATATAGCAAATTAATTAATAATTGAGCTTGTTTTAAGTGGTTAACAAAATATTTAATTAGTAAAATTATTTTTGTAAAAAATCGTTTGAAATGTGTTATTTGTTTTTTGCATCAAAGTGATTCAATGTTGTTATTGTTCTAAATGTTTGGAAAATTATTCAATCGGTAGATTGTAGAATTGTCATCAATGAAATTCCTTGGAAATTAGTTGTGTGTTTCTTATAGCACATTGATTGTCTTGAATGTATGCTTTATTTGTTTCATGAATTATTTAATTGATAGATAGTAAAATTGTATTTGATAAAAGCAATAAAAAAATGGGTAATTTGTTGGTTGCAACAAATTGATTAATTGGTGGGCATGTTATAATTGTCCGGGAAATTATTTCATTGGTAGATGGCAAAATTATTATTGATAAAATCTATTACAAAAGAGCGAATTTACCCGCGTGCTATGCTGAGCTTTTTTTCCCATGTAAGAAACTGATTGATTTTATGCGTGTTGTCATTTGTTATTTTAATATTTAATTAGTAAAATTGTAATTTATAGAATCTGTTAGAAATGGGTTTTTTTTCCACCTAAAAGTGATTGAATGTTGCTACTATTAAAATTGTTTTGATAATTATTTAATCGGTAGATTGTACAATTGGAATAGAAAAAAATATGTGATTGTTTTGTATGTTTAATTTTTTTTTTCATCAATTCTTTCATTAGCAAATAGTAAAATTACAATCGTTGAATTGTAGCACAGATGAGTGATTTGTTTTATGCAACAAATAATTTAATTGATGATTTTGTTTTAACTACTTTGTTAATAATTTAATTGGTAAATAGCAAAATCACAAATGATCAAATTGACGAAAGATATATTATTTGTTGCTTGCAACATACTAATTGTTTGTTGGGCATGTTTTAACTATTTGTTGAATAATTTATTTGACAGATAGCAAAAATACAACTGCTAAAATTTATCAAAGATGATTTTTTCATATTTTTTCTTTGTATTATTACATTAAAAAAAATTAGAACACTGAGATTAAATTAATGTGAGATTTTTAAAGAAAAGTCAGTTTTAATTTTTATATATATTTTAAGACATTAATATGAAAAAATATCATAATATATAATTAGTCTCTCCTATTTTTTAAGGAAAAAGTCCATAAAATAATATATATATATATAAAAAAAAATTATGACCATTAACAATTTTGTTACATGTTAAAAAATTTGGTGTTGGCTATGGCGAAATGTAGGGCAATTTTTTAATTTATTATTGTAGATAATTTGACATAATTTTTCTACCTGTCCCGTCCACGTGTGGTTTCGTATATTTTTTTTTCGTGATATGAGATCTGAAATATTATACACAAAAAAAAAAGACGCGAAAGTTTTTTTTCACAAAAATGACATTGACCAATGTTTTTTTTTATCACAATTATTATGCATAATTAATATTCTAACTATTATTGGTCATACTATCGATGACATCGTCATTGTTTTTTAAGTTTTTATTATTATTATTTGTTAAGATTTATTCCTCATATTATTATATTAAAAATATTTTAGAATAATGATAGTAAATTATCATTTGTTTAAAATAATAAACAGGTCATTAATATATATATATATATATGGGGGTAAATTTGTATTTAGCTATTTAAAAAAATATGTGCAATAACCTTAATGGCCCAGGCGGTTCCTATGAATTTTTGTCCTATTCATGGCATTATGTCTATTTTATTGTGCAAAAATATGAGGAAAATATAAAACTATCCCCAAACAATCTAGTGATGCCAGCAGGTCCCGTGGAAAATTCAAAAATACCTCTGATCCCAAGGTGAGGGCTGAGGTACATTGAGGGGCGAAATTGTTAATACATTGTTGTAATCCAAAGTGTTTTGTGAGTGTATGCACAGTGTTTGAGCGAGTTGTTTTAGTTTTTTCTTAATAATAATAGTCGTGATGTGTGTAAGCTGGTCCAGACACCCCGGTTATAAATAAAAATTATATAAATATAAGAAAATAGAAAAAAAATGTAACAAAAAAGTGTGTTCTAGGATTATTCGTGGCGCGTATAAGTTGGTATGGACACCCCGGTTATCAAAAAAATATATACATGGGAAAAAAAATCATGGTGCGCATAAGCTGACCCAGACATCCCGGTTATAAAAAAACAAAAAAAATGTATAAGTGGCAAAAAAAAAACAGGGAAAAAATGTAAGAAAAAAATGGGTCTAGAGATTAATCATGGTGCTCATAAACTGCCCTAGATAGCCCGATTATTAAAAAAAAGTGCAAGGAGAGTAATCTTGTTAAAACTTGGTTTTGGATTTATTAATATAAAATATTAAAAGCATGTGTAAATAATTATAGTTAATCAAATTGATAATAATAAATGTATAAATAAGTTTTTGAAAAAATATTATAAGTTAAAACAATTGTGGATTGAAATTTTTTGGGATATAATGAGATTTCATAATATCTAATTTAATACACAATCTATTTCCTTGATTATTTACATTTATCAACATATATTTGGAACTTAATCTAAACTTATTTATATTTTAATTGAATTTGAATTTAATTAAAAGAACTAAAATAAATTTTTGGAGGTAGATCCATAACAATGTGTGGTCCAGGTAACATATTCTATATAAACCTTTCAAAATAGCATCCGCTAGATTTCATGGGATCATATAGTATAGTCATAACAAAAATTTTAAGGTGATAATATATTTTATTTAGCAAAATCAACCCCTTGTCTAGCACTTTAAAAGATAGTTAGGGTTCATGTGCCCATAATATTAATTGTAACTCATTGACTTCTCATTCCTTCTTCAAACATTCCCCTATCTCTAAATACAAAACTTAGGAGAAAAAGGTTGATCATTGTAATATTAGGTGTGATATAAGGGTTAAAGGGTTATGGGAAGATGTTGAGGAGTGTGTTTTTCTATATTGTATTTTTTTTCCTATTAAAGAGTCTTTTGCTAGATGATATTTTTGGTAGCTTTTCTCAAACAAATAAATGAGCCTCATGATAATATTTTTTATTGATTCTATCTTTCTTTATAGTGTTGATCAAAATGACCTCTCTTTCATGACTCTAAGAAATAAGTGAGCCTCTTAATCTTTCATGACTCTAGGAAATTTGAACTCACAAAATGTTATTTGTGTTTATATATCTTTCTTTTCTTATAAGTTATGAAAATAAAAGCATTCATATAAATAATGTAAAAATGACTAATTGATAGCCTTTTAAGATAGGTGATAAGGATGTTTTATTGTGACTTTTTTTTTATTATCAAATCATTTTCTCATTAAAAGAATCATTAAATCACTGTTAGTTTAAGGCTAGATATGAGCAAACTCATCATACTCTTTTCCCATTTTCAACATTTGCATAATGGTTTTATGATATATTATTGGACCTTGTCATGTGATGACTTAAAACATATTAATCATTACATTTTAGGAATAAAATTTAAAATTTTCATATATTTGAAAAAAAGGGGTAATGATTTAACATATTGTCTATATTATATAGAAAGATAGTTTAAATTATTTTTTTATTTGAAAATATGGAACAATTCAACATATTAACCTATTTGAGAAGAAAATATTAAAATTTTGATTTCATCCAAAAATGGGGATATATATATATATATATATATATATATATATATATATATATATATATATATATATATATATATATATATATATATATAATGCAAACTCATCATACTCTTTCTTTTGTTTAGTTTTGATTCTTTTATTTTTTTTGTTCTTCTAGGATAATTTCTATTTTCGTTTGTATTTATGTATTTATACTTTATTATTTATTTATTTTTTCTATTGTTATTTATCTCTGCTTTAAATGCAACATGCTTCAAAAGAAAGAGTAAATTTAGCTCTAACAGCGTGAAAGGAGATCGAAACTCTTTCTTAAGCATGTATAATGAATGTTATATTACCAGTGATCTGTTATTTTTGTGTTTTTTTCACCTGTTTTGTCCACGTGTAACTTAAGAACACCAAAATTAAATTAATGTAAAATAAAAAATACTCTTATCTTATTTTTTTATTAGTGTTGCTTATACCAACATTGTATTATAAAAAAACTATTTTTTTTAATTGATTATGGTGTTTGTGGAGTTTTAAATAAAGTTTATAAAGATTTTTTTGTTTTTTTATATTATTGTAATGTGTTAATAAATATTTAATTAGCCTAACATATTCTTCAGGAAAAAATACTGTAAAAATAATTGCAATCATAATTTTCAGCACCTAATACATGATAAAATTAATATAAAAAAAAACTAAATAATTGAAAGAATTAAAAAAACAATTAAAAGAATAAGAATAAGGGCCAAAATAAAATATAACAACCGATTTTTTTAATTAGTTGTGGTGTTTGTGGAGTTTTAAATAGAGGTTGTAAAGATTTTTTTTGTTTTGTTTTGTTTTTTATATTATTTTAATGTGTTAATATCAAACAAATATCAAAATATATAATTAGCCTAACATATTTTTCAACAAAAAATACTGTAAATATAATCACAATTATTATTTTCAGCACCTTATACATAATAAAATTAATATATAAAAAAACAATAAATAATTGAAAGAATTAAAAACAATTAAAAGAATAGGGGCCGAAATGAATAACATAATATATGGTCAATTTCAATCGAAGAACAAAATTGAAATAATTAAAACCTCAGTATCGACAAAATAATAAGAATGAAAAACAGAAAATATCAATAAGAATAAGAGACGAAATGAAACATAGATTTTTTTATTAATTTCAATTGAATGACGAAATTAAAACAAACTAAAACTTTAATAACAAAAATCAGGACAAAAAAATTCAATAAAAAGACCAAGGACCAGACGAAAACAATCATAAACATTGAGGATGAACTACATTTTGCAGTTGTAGGAGAGAGAAAACAAGACAAAAACAATTAAGCGACCATCGTCAATTGTCCGACCATTGTGAGACAATACGCGCACCAACATGTGGAAGAGAACACGGTGGCACATCTAGTTATACGACGCTGGACGCGCCGCCTCAAGGGAGCATAAGGAAGCATAAGGAAGAAAACCGTTGGCACGTCGGGATGACGCGTCTGCTGTTTTCTGCAGAAAAAAAAATAAAAACTTATAATTACCTAAACACCCCTGCAACCAACGCCTGGATTTTGTCTTTTCGGAGGACATATCCGTTATTTTACTCTTTAGAAAAATTTGAATTACCATATACACCTCCACCGACAACTTTTGATTTTTGTCTTATTGGAGGATAATATGGTTATTTTACTGTTCACAACAGTGTCAGAACTTAAAAATACCCTGGAAAGTCAACTTTTATTGTCTGCTGGCAAAGATAAAAACATAGTTTTACCATTCAAAAAATCTAGAAAAGATGTAAATACCCCCAAAGAATCAGATAATGTCAAATGATCTCATAGAAAAGTTGAAAATGTCCTGATGCCAAGAGTTAAATTTAAGCGCATTAAGAGGTAAAATGATAATTACACTATTACAATCCATAATAATCTGTATTTAATGCTACAATATTTATTCCACACATTATAGCTTTTTCGTTAATTTGCTTTTAAAAATTAAAATAATATTTTTTAATACTTTGTAATATTTTTGATGTGTAAATACTTTGAAAATATTTTATTTTTATTTTTTTCCTTTAAATTAATTTTTTTTTGATATTTTTAAATCATTTAAATGTAATAATATCAAAAATATTTTTTAAAAAATAAAAAATTTATTATTTTAATATATTTTTGAACAAAAAAACAATTTCAAAAATAACATTAACCATAATCTCAATCAGCCAATTAGTCTCTCTCTCGTACAACCGCATCTCATCTCAAATAAAGAACAACAACAAAAAAAAAAAACGCACACCCAGTTCCAAACCCCCAGCTATCAGCCAGCTGCACCCCAGCGATCTCGACAGCAGCGGCGGCGGCGGCTTTACTCTGCAGAAATGGCAGAAGCGTCACTACTTGGTTTGCCTTCTCTCTTTGATGTAATCGTACTTTCGTTTGATGAACTTGTTGGATTAGTTTCGAATAAGAACTTTTACGTGTATGAGGTGTAAATCCGTTCTTTGCTTGTAAAATTTAAGGGTAGTCTTGAAATGTGAAATTTGAAGGTTCTTTCAATTTATTGTTAAATTGATTTTGATTTGATGGTTTTGGAGATTCGAAGTGAATTGAATCCGCTAAAATGGATGGGTTTTCTCCTCTACTTGCTGAAGAACCCGTGTGCATGTGTCGTCTAATTCAAGCGATCATTTGTTAAACGGGGTATATGGGTAATATCCGTTTATAATATATATCTTTTCTTTTCTTTTAGCCTTCACATGATACCTACGGGCCAGGTTATGGTGGAGTTGGGGATGTGTATCTATAAATCAGGTTCGGCTTTGGGAAAGGTAGATGTAGGGGTGGGGTACTCTACCTGTTGCCATCCCTAGTTATGTGCTTTGTTGGTGATGACTACTAAGATAATTTTTTGATTGTTAGATATTTTGTTTCTGATTATGTTTTTTGAATGTTGAATTAGCAAGCATGTCGAGCTCTTACATCTTAGTTTGCAATGATTTTTGAGAATTTTGATGCTTACTTTGTTTAAACATGTTTTTCAATAATAGATATTGAGGAGGAGGTTCGCTCATTGCAGCTTGACTCAGAAGGTTGTAGTAGTGTTTTTTGTTTCTGATTTCCCTTCTTCTTCTTCTTTTAATATATGGGTTACAAATTGAATGCTTTAATTAAATCTTAGCATCAGAGATAAATGGGGTGATTGATACTGAAGATGCAAGGCCAGAAGAAGTTGAGAAGGTGGATGAAATGGAGAAAGGTTGGTGGTATAGTGAAATTCATGCTTGGAACTTTGTTTTGGTATTTTTTCCCCGTGAAACTAGTGTGTGTTAATGATTTAAAAGGCCTTGCATTGTTGTTCTGGATATAATTCAGGTTAAATTTGAAACATGGTGTCTCAGTAATGCTTACTTAATCTATCCAAATCCTGTAGACATCTGACTATCAAATTGCATTTAATGGAGATTGAATCGAGGTGCTAAACAAAATCAAGTCCTTGACTAGTTGTGGAATCAATTAGCATGCTCTCTTTTCTGTATTTGAACTAGTCATTGTTTAGGTGAGTGTCACATACAGTCAAGCCATTTCACTTGTGATACTTGTGTTCTAATCTTGCAAATAGGGGTTGATTGATTGGAGTGGATCTAACATGCTCTTCATTTTGGTTCCAGATTTACTATTGACAGTGGTAGATCATAGAGCACCATTGCCTGAAAATCTTTCTTGATTACCTTGAAACACCTAGTGATTGATAAATGGAAGGAAAAGTAAATGCATGTAACAATTTGGTTATTGGCCCCTTGGCATGCTGGGCTCTTTGTTCTTTACTTCTCACTAATTTTGTAGCTTGTTTTATCAAGAATGAAGATCAATTTACCTTTTCTTTTTAGTTTTATTGAGCACCATGCTCTTATTAGATACCTTGAAAAAGCTTGTGACAATATAAAGAAGGAAAAGAAAATAAACTTACCCATTCTAGTATAGTGACTGAATGACTAGTGCTTTTGTTTGTTTCTTTTTTGCCAATGCTTAAATTTCATTATAACTAGTATATTGAATCATATGAAATTCTATATTCTATTTCTATGCATAGAAATAGAAATTTGAATTCTATTTCTTAACACACTAAATTTCATTCATTCAAAAAATTGTTGACGAGTCTAAATAGATAAGATCATAAAGATATATTTATAGATCTGCTAATGCATGAAGACCATTCCACCTTTTCTTTTAGTCTTTCAAGACAGATTGTAAAATGTAGTTTGTAATTTTCTACAAAACTCATCAATTATTGATGGTTGGCCCATTGTTCTTCGTTTTTCTTCTTGTCTTCTTCCCCTCCATGCATCTACACCTCAACATGTGTGCAAATGTACACATGCGAAATACAGCTGGTGAATAGTTCATGCAAATGTGAAATGTATGCATGTCTGTATATTTTAACCAAGACAGATTGTAATATGTAGTTTGTAACTCTCTATAGAACTCATCAATTATTGATGGTTGGCTCATTGTTCTTCGTTTGTCTTCTTGTCTTCATCCCCTCCATGCTCTACACACCAACACACGTGCAAATGTACACATGCATAATACAGCTGGTGAATAGTTCATGCAAATGTGAAATGTATGCATGTCTGCATATTTTAACAAAAGAACATGCTAATAGCATCATACGTCTTCCTTACAAAACAATTAACATTTATGCATCCCTTGTTTCATTGTGATTAGGTGTTTGTTACTGATAATCTGATAGTGGTCTCCCACTTTTTCTGATTCATATATCACGATCATTTGGTAATTTTTATATCAAATCATCATTTACAGCTTTGCTTTGTGTGTTTTCAGATTCAAATGATAAAGTCACTGTGAGCTCTCAGGAAGTGCAGGCTGAATTGCCCAAAGGTATGTTGTGATTATCCTTCTATTTTTTACTCTGACATTTATGAATGCATTGAGATTTCTGACTTATTAACATTGTATTTTGTTCATCATATTTCTGTGTGTTACCATATTTTTTGCTTACCTTTTGTTTTGTAGTTAAAGATAAAGAAGTACCTGCACCAGAAGATGTGGAAGCACTGGTCGAGATGGAACAAGACAATAAGAA
This sequence comes from Salix udensis, assembly GCA_029204005.1. Taxonomy (NCBI): domain Eukaryota; kingdom Viridiplantae; phylum Streptophyta; class Magnoliopsida; order Malpighiales; family Salicaceae; genus Salix; species Salix udensis. The sequence continues at coordinate 4,495,905 of CM055037.1, forward strand.
GCGACACTTAAATGTTGTTTTTATTGGCCATGTTGGTAGGTCAATTTACTTCACAAGTTTTCCAAAGTGAATGCTGGCCTTGTGATTGTTAAATTGTTTGGTCCTTTTGCTTTGTACCCAATAACGGTTACTACACTACTGCTTTGAGATGTTTTTGTTAGTATAATCTAGTTGGTGCGCATTGTTTTATGGTTGTTTAAGTATCATAACTATTGTCATGGTGCAAGTAGCTGTCTCCATGAGGGCAGATGGCTGTTCTAATCCTTGCTAAGTACTTCCATGTCGTATATATGCCATTTTGGTTTGGCAATGCTTTGCAGCATTGGTAGCCAGATGCAGGCTGTGATCTGGCTGGATTTATTTGAGATTGATCATCAAATCTTTTCCCTGTGTAGTATTTTGATCTAGGCAGGGTTAAGCACATGAACTGTAACAAATTGCAGCATCATTTGATTGATGATGTATTCTCAATCTTTTAATTTTAGTCTAGTGTTCTGGATCTGGTTTGATCAGTTTTGGGCCTCTTAATGTAAATTAGCTATCTTTTCTTCCATTGTTGCACTTGTTCATGTGCTTTGTCTGGCTGCAGATGCTGGCAAGTCCACCACCGGGGGCCAGATACTCTTTCTTAGTGGCCAGGTGGATGATCGCACAATCCAGAAATATGAGAAAGAAGCTAAGGACAAAAGTAGAGAAAGCTGGTAGGTCTTCCCTTTTTGTTTATAATTTGGGTTTATCTGATTGCCATTTTCTATTCCTCTTCTTTGCAAGAAGGTGCACATTGCCCTTTCACTTTTGCTATAGCTTAATAACTGATCTGAAGCATCTTATTTTTGTTGTTACATTGTGACTTCCATTATTTTTTAGACTGGTAGGTTGGCTGCTGTTATTGCTTATTGATATCTGTACTGTTGAAATTTCTTGTCCTTCATTTTTGGCAGCAGGATTGGAAAAATCATTTTATTTGGAAAAGCTTGTTACAATTGTTTGTTATGTGAATGTAGTACTCTTTTGTTGATACTAATGGGTAGTGATGTGAATTCAGTTTTGGCAGCTGGATTGGAAAAATCATTTTACTTGGAAAAGCTTATTGCAATTGTATATTATGTGAATTTAGTTTACTCTCTTGCTGATACTAATGGGCAATGATGTGAATTTAATTTTAACCTAACTTAAATTTCACTCTGCAGTGTGCTTCTCTGATTCAGAACTTACATGATTTGTAGAAATCTCACCTCTCTAGAAATTTCAATCTGTAGGAGTTCATGTCCATATCATGTAATTTGATGTTGAGCTCTCAGATGGATCCAACAGTAATGGTTAATTTACAAGTTAATCAAGGGGTTGAGTCAATAACTACTTAAAGTCTCATGAGATAACAAGTCACATAACATTATAAGAATTTCTTTCTCCCGCAAAAGAACCTATCAAATGAGATTTCATAATTCATTTATAAAGAAAAACATTTCTTGTTCTTTGAGATTGCAATTCCAGAACATGTTGGTGTATCCAAATTATATGTATACTTATTATCTGCATATGTTGAGGATTATTTTTCAGTGATCCAGTATTATTTCTGTGCTATCAAATGATCCCTCATCATAACTTTTCAAACTGTTGCTGTTTTTCCCAAGTTTTGAATGGACTATTCCTTAATTTTTTTTTGGTCTTAGATGTGTGTTATCACTGTAATTTGCTCTGCATTGTGTGTGGCATTTGATTCATCAAAATAATTGACTCTTCTGTAGATTTACTTGTACCCTTTGAAGACCATGATTGTTCTCCATTTGCCAGGTACATGGCTTATATTATGGACACTAACGAGGAGGAGAGGGTTAAGGTAAGTTTCTGTGAGGCCAGATGATTATTTGTTGTTGATTCTGTTTCAGTTTCCATTTTGATTCATATGCAAAACTGATTAAAAGCCCAATGGTAACCTTTACTTTTATAATGTTGATTTTAGGGCAAAACTGTTGAAGTTGGAAGAGCATACTTTGAAACAGAGACAACAAGATTCACAATTTTAGATGCACCAGTGAGATATTACATCTTCAAATTATTGTTTCCACTTTCTTCACTCCAACTGATTATATCTATTAATTCCATTCTAAATGAGGCTGGCTTTGCATGGCATTCTTCTCCCACATAGTGGTGATCTGAAAAATATGCTCTCAGTGTGGTCATTGGCCAGCAAGGAAATTTGGTCAATTCAATTATTAAGGGGGATAACTATAGACCAAATGAGAGGCAGACTAAAAACTTACATGCTGAAATGATATAGCATTTTAAATACTTATAGAAGATTTTACTCCATGACCTATTTTCAGAATGGAAGTTGGGTTGAGTGTGTTGTTTGTGATGTTACTGCATTTGTTTTCTGCCTTTTGTCTTTCTTTCTGCATCTTACTCATTTCCATCCCTCCCAAGCAACTTGACTACCATCCTTTTATGTTGCAGTAATAGCGTGTGAAAATAATGTATTTCCTATGTTTTTGGCAAACTGTTTCACCAATTAATAAAGGACAAGCTTGATAGTGCCTGGATTTGATCACCAGTTTTGACCACAGTTATCAGAGCAAATGACTGGGTGGGAAAATACAGTGATCATCCTTCACTCCTTAAGAACTGGCAATAAAATCTGCAGATGATGACAGAGTCCCTGTATGCTTGTTGTGATGGCTTTTGCCTTCCTGAAGTTATTTCATTTGCAAGTAATATTATTAGAAATAAAAGAATTCTGAATGCCATTTCTGTTTCACGGGCTCAAATATTAAAATTGAAGACTTGCTTGATTTGTGGATTGATGCTTGAGATCATCAAATGTGTAAAGGATATTTCCTAAATTAAGTTGCACCAATCAACTTGGAATGGCTAGATTCAAGCACGAACCCTAGCATCATATGTAATGTAAAAAGATAAGATATTAGAAGACATACAATTGTTATTCGACCAAATTAAAATATGCTTAAAAAGAGTGCACACATTTGGTTCTGACCAAAACTGGTTCACTAAATTCATGAATTTGTCTGTTGGTTTGGTTTTTTTTCTTGAAACAGAATAGGCCAGAAATTGAAAACGACAGAGCTAATTATTTTTTTGAATTATCCAAGTTGTGGGGGAAAAGATACAGAGGTAGAGAGAAGCTCAATAGGATGTAGGTGCCTTAGATCATTCTTTGGCACAAAAACCAGGTCCAAATCCTGTTTCAAAAGTGGATTCGTTGATTAACCATGTATCATAGTACCCTTTTTATGCCTCTGTATGTCTGTCTATTGACCTAGCTATCTATAGAAAGAGAAGGTGCAATGGTGAGAGCAGTATCTCACTAATCTGATACTAGCAGGTGGATAATCTTGTCCGTTCATAAACAGATTGAGCATCTTGTCTTTGGTTTTTCCTTTCCTGTTGTTTGCAAAATCTTTTCCTGCACAATCGTTTGTTTAACTGTCATTACATGAAATTGAAAGAGAAGTTTTCATTGGTGCTTTTGAATCTCTTACAGTGGCAACAATGTCTCCCAATTCCGTTCACTTAAGCTTATTCTTTGAATTACCTCAAATAGAGTGAATCAAAATTCAACATTTTAGCTATTTCAATGGTTAACATTAGATTCTTAAATTGTTGTAATAGTTCTCGTGCAGCAACTTGTTCTCTATTGAACAATTATATTTCTCAGAGGTGGTAGTCTGTTGAGAACAACCTGTAAAAAAGTTTGGATGTGAGAATGGTTGGTTGTCAGTTTTATAGGGTTGATATGCAAATTTCTTTGAACGAGACAGTTTGGGAAGGAATTAGAATGAATAGTGTTAGAGAATAATATAAATCATATTATGGGGCCTCACTTATAAGCTTAAGCTTTTAGGTGAGATGGTTCCTTAACATGGTATTAGAGCCTTGTTGACCCAGCGGTCATGAGTTCGAATCTCACCACCCCCATTCTATTTGATAAAAACCAAGCACAAGGTGATGTGGGCCTGTGCAAGTTTCAAGCCCAAAGGGCTTTCACTTGAGGGTGTGTGTTAGAGAACAATATAAATCATATTATGGGGCCTCACTTATAAGCTTAAGTTTTTAGGTGAGATGGTTCCTTAACAAATAGAGAAAGCTGAAAAAACATGCAAAAATAAATGTTTGTTTAATTGCTTTTGTAGTTACCTCTACAAAAGTAGCAGTTTTGCTATTAGAAATTCCTAATGGTTGTATGAACCACGCACTTTGTAGCTGAAAGTATGATCTGCTGTAGTTCTTCCGGGTGCTGCATATGAGAATTTTAGGATGAAAATGTTCATGCAATATAAAAGAAGTCCTTCCCTGTCTTCTAGGTTGTCTGTGCTGATTTAAATTTAACATCCTATTTTTTTGTTGGAAAGTACCTATGATTTTGCTGCTCTTGAATCTTCAGGGTCACAAGAGCTATGTTCCAAATATGATTAGCGGAGCATCTCAGGCTGATATTGGTGTGCTAGTAAGTTTGCACCAAACTGTTTTTGTTTTCCACATCTATTTTCTCAATGTCCTTTGAAAATTTTGACAGAACCCTTTCTCATGATCAGGTTATTTCTGCTCGAAAAGGAGAATTTGAAACTGGCTATGAGAGAGGTGGGCAGACCCGTGAGCATGTTCAACTTGCGAAGACCCTGGGTGTTTCTAAGCTGCTTGTTGTTGTAAATAAAATGGATGACCCAACTGTGATCTGGTCAAAAGAAAGGTGCTTCTTCTCCCTGTTCGACAGTGTGCTTGTGCACTGCGGAGGTGCATTTATTTTTGTGTCCTCTTTGGGTATAATCTGCTAGCGTGGAAGCACCTGCAGGCTCCTTATGCTTCTTCTGGGTCTGTTATGTGTCCTCTCAACAGTGTTTTGATTTGTTTTCATAATGTCTCTCAGGTATGACGAGATTGAATCAAAGATGATACCGTTTCTTAAGTCTTCCGGCTACAATGTGAAGAAAGGTATTGGAGGTTCTTTTTCTATGGTCTTAAACTGTTGAAGCATGGCCTTCTCTAAATGTGTATGCTTTGTTTGAAGCTTTTCATTTTCATCTTAGCTGTTAAAAGGTCTGAGATGTTGTATAGCTTCTGAATTTGGATACCTTAGATTACTTGTTTAGTAATTAAAGAGGCCTCTGAATATACAATGGAGAATGAAATATGTTTGCAAATTCCATGCAATGCTTTGATAGAGTTTCTCAGGGTATCTTCCCTTTTAGAGAGTTGCTTTATACACAACTCTCCAGCGGGATGTAATCGCATGTAATTTCTGGAGTTAGAATAGTGCATCTTTTACTTCTTATTAAGTGTCATTTATTTGGAAATTAGTTAATTGGTTTGCCATGTGTATGGCCTTACTTTCAATTTGTCTTGGTGGCTGGTTGATTCACATATATTTCCCTATTACTAAATTGGGGCTGATGTGAGTAAAATGGAATTGAAATTCTCCCTCTATCTCAACTTACGCCGTTTATGATTTTTACCATTGGATCATTAGTTGGTAGGAGCTATTCCATTTCCTCCTTTCACAATTTCATCTTTCTCAATTCCATGCGTGTAGCAATTGATCTATGCATTCTTCTGGGTTATTTGGATCATGTTTGTCAAAGGTATGAGTCAATAGCGTAGGTGCTTTATATTGGTGACATTTGCAAACTTAAGAGTTTGTGATTGACTTTCTTTTTTTTGAAGCTTTTGGGACTCCAAAAACCAATATAAAAGGTTTTATGAACTCTTAAAAGTTGCTTTTACAAGATTTGGAAACTAAAAGCCAAAGTGTTGTAGGTTTTTGAGTCGTTTAACATAAAACATTTACGACACATATACAAACACTTCTACAACAATAAACAGAGAACTACAGCGGCTACAACTAACAGCCCCAACCCAAAAAGAAGCTATAACTACCATTGGAGATGACTAGTTATAAAAATTATCTCTGATGTTGTCATTGTTACCCTTTAAATATCTTGCACATTTGAACATTAAGGATGCTATGTTGTAGTCTCAATCTGGTCTGATTGCTTTATCATGATGTTTTTGTCTCTAATATTAGTAAATGGCTTGATTAACTTAGGAATTGCCCTTTGTTACAGATGTCCAATTCCTACCATTATCTGGTCTAATGGGCGCCAACATGAAAACAAGATTGGATAAGTCTATATGTCCATGGTGGAATGGTCCATGCCTTTTTGAAGCTCTTGATGCTATTGAAGTTCCTCCACGAGATCCAAATGGTCCTTTGAGGTAAACTCGCACCCCGCTCCCCCTAACCTTTTTTCTCCCTTTATGCATCATCGTATCTACTCTCTTTGCTTGTTGATCTTTTTTTTATCTTCTATCCGTCTTGTTTTAGCATGTTATTTTTCTACATCATCAAATTGAACCTACGTTGCTGGTGCACCAACATTGTTTCTTCATTTGAAAGAGTTGAAATGTTATGATGAGAGAATGTTTCTTATGAAATTTGAGCAAGTGGCTATTATACTAATGATATTTTACAAGGAACATTGAATGATTCCACTCTTTGTGGTGAAAGAGGCGTCTTATGATTGAATAAGATACCCTCCAAATATTCTTGAAATTTCTCAATGATCTCATATGATAAACAAAGTAAAAAAGGTATTGCAATGGAATAACCTTATAAGGAGGGGAAAAATAGAAGCTCAATTATCTACTGAAGCACAAATTGAAAAAAAATCAATTTCAAATAAGAAAAAAAACTTGACTCATGTTAGCATGGTAAATTTGAGACGTGAATTATTTATTTGAATGAATTCAATAAGCTCAATTAATTTAACAACTTTATTATAAAAAATGGTGACAACAACAACAACAACAACAATAATTAATCAAAAATATTCAAGGCTTGCCAATATTATGAAAATATAATCTCTAAATATTTTTAAAAATCTTAATGATCTCATTTGATAATATAGCAAAAAGTGAATGAGAACAAGATAATTTCATAAAGGAAAATAAAATTTAGAAGCTCAATTACCATTTAAGCAAATGTAAAAAAGGAACAGTCAGTATGCCAAATTCATGATCTAGTTATGAGGTCAGAATAACCTTGTTTAAAAGAAATTGAGTAAAACAATAGCGTTCAACTCTCAAGCCAACTAAATATTGAAAGGCAAACAAATAAAAGAATTGATTAAAAAAGACTTTGAAAAATAACCCGAGTTAACCCGGGACTAAACTGCATCTTGGGATATAAAGACATAATAACACCATTGAAAAAAAAAATCAATTTAAAAAAAAGAACCCAAAAATGACCGATGCCAAATCAAGCTAATTTTCAAAACTCGTAACTCTGGTCATGAGATTGAGTTACCTTATAAAAGACAAACCCTAATATGTCCCGAAGCAAAATTTCTAATTATCCAAAATTAAAAAACAAATACACAACAATCAAAAGAATAAGGATCAAATTTAGTATAAAATTTAAATGAAATAAAATAATGAGTAACAAAATTGAAAATAACATAAATCAAGATAAGTATAAAAAAATCAAAGAATAAGAATAGTATTAAATATGATAGATATGAAAATTGGATGATGAAATTGAAAACGAATTTCAATTTTATTAATTATTTTAAATAAAATAATAGTAATAAAAAAACCAAGAACCAAATCTGAATGAAAACAAATTAAAGGGTTGTTTTGAAAAGTTATAGGGGCAAACACACAAATCGAGGGGGTGAAAAGAAGAGAAAAAGAAGGCTATCAACATCAAACTATAGGTTACTTGGCCACACCCCCTCCCTAGGATGGAGGGGGCATTAAGATGATTTAAATGATGCCCTAGAAGACACTGTTAGGTCGTAGGACGTGCTATGCATGGCCCAAATGGCAGACGCCTCCCACAACAAGTGCCAAACACTTTTCCTTAATAATATTTTATATTATTAAAATACCAAGTGACCATCTTTCAACCTAATTATAACCAAAAAAACAAAGTGAAAAGATGAAAAAGCTCTTAAAAGCTAGTTTATTTATTTTTTCTTTCAAGTGTAATGAAGTAATTTTATAGTGCTAATTTTTTTTGAAAAGACCATTTTGACCCAATCAATTTGGTAATGATCAATGAGTCATGTGGAAAAGACAATTTTACCTCACTAGAAAGCCCATTGGTTTTTGTTAAGAAGGGTGAAAACATAAAAACAATGTTCAATTCGTGGTGTTTAGTTTCTTGGTCTATTGTTGATTCCTCAATTGGCTTGAGAATAGGCTTGATGAACAAACTCCCGATACGGAATCTGAGCCTACAAGCCAAGCCCTTGAACAAAAGAATCGATCGCGTTTGAAGATGCCCGCAAGATGAAGTCAATAGACGGTAGATAGATTGTTTCAAGTCAATTGATTTCATTCCATCTTGGATCAGTCAATCGAGGATCAGCTAAGAATTTGCATTTCTTTTTTGCTTGATATTCAAGATTGAGCTTGATCAAAGCAAAGTGAGAAGAGTGAAAGTCAGGCCACTCGATAGGGGAAGATGGTCTTACTAAAAGTCTGAATTTCATTCATTAGGCCAGCGTTATTCTCATTGGATGGTTCTAATTTCTCTCTAATTTCCTATTCCTTTCATTTGGTGAAAGGGGCCAACTCAGAATGCCTATGATTAGCATAGTTAACTGCCGGTGCTACTTCCTTAGTGAACAAGGCAAGCATCCAACCAAGCCAAGCAGCTATAGATCTTGAGCGTCTTGCAAGGGCTCTGGAAAGTTGAATCCTGCCCTTGCGCCCTTCAACTTAGGGAGTGTGTCGATCGCTATCCCCTTGTCAAGCTTTGAGATTCTCTTCATACCTCAAAAGAAAAGGCTTTGCTAAAGCCAATACAACATTCACAGCTGGTGAAATAGCCATAGACCCGAGAAAATTTATGGTTGTGTAATCGGAAGAACATGAATTGCCCCACCGGGATGGGAAAGACAACCAAATCTACACAACGCAAAGGGCTCTCATGTATAGCAGTGGGGGTGTTCCTAACATCAGAGATGCAATCCAATTGACTTAGAATTCAATTTTAATTGTATTTCCAATTACTATGTTTCTTTAGTTTCAGTTTCCGTGTTTCTGTAGTTATTGGCTTGCAGCGCCTGAATCAAATGCTCAAATGTACTTGATATCCTTTGTCGCTTAAGCTGAGTTCAAAGTTTTTAGATTTTTGGATTAATTGGATTGAAGATGTCATATAATATTTAAATTTGCAGGATGCCTATTATTGACAAATTTAAGGACATGGGAACAGTTGTTATGGGCAAAGTAGAGTCTGGTAGTGTGAAGGAGGGTGATACCTTGTTGGTCATGCCAAACAAGGTCTATACTCTGATCTGTCTTTAACTCCTTGCTCTCTTTTTCTTGTTTATGCTGTGTGATATATCACTTTGTGTACACATCCGCAGACTCAGGTGAAAGTTCTTGCTGTGTATTGCGATGAAAACAAGGTAAGACGTGCAGGACCAGGAGAAAATGTGAGGGTTAGATTATCTGGAATTGATGATGAGGATATATTGTCGGGTTTTGTTCTTTCAAGTGTCGGTAAGTTTCTTAAGTTTGCCTTAGAAGTTGCAAATAAAGGTTTATTAGTCTTTGATGTTCTGAAAATATTTCAAGGTGTAATATCCTATAGTCATAGTTACAAGGCATTGATTCATCTGGGTTAATTTTAAAATATATTATTTGAAGATTTTTTTATAGAAAAAGTCAGAAGATTGATGTTTTTGATAATTTTAAAGAGTTAAATAGCTATTTTCAATCTTCAACATGTTTATAATTCAAGTATGTGGTTGTGTGAGCATTGTTATGTTTTCTCACTCCTTTCTTGTTGATCAAACTTTTTATTGTTGCTTCTTTATGCAGCAAGGCCAATCCATGCAGTTGCAGAGTTTGATGCCCAGTTGCAAATCCTTGAGTTACTGGATAACGTATGCCTACGAGTGATAATTATGTTTTTTCACGCATTCCCTTTATTTTCTAGTCTCATCAATAGCTTGCTGTGCTTATGACTTTTTTAGATCTGCCCTGATTTATACTGTAGCGTCTAAAGCAGAACATTGCTTTTGATATCGTAGGCAATTTTTACAGCTGGCTACAAGGCTGTCTTGCACATACATTCTGTTGTTGAGGAGTGTGAGATTGTTCAGCTGCTGCAGCAAATTGATCCAAAGACTAGGAAACCTTTGAAAAAGAAAGTCCTCTTTGTGAAGAATGGTGCAATTGTTGTCTGCCGTGTTCAGGTATTAGGACATGGCTAATATGGCTCATGTACCATTTCTCTAGAAATCTGTGTCTATTTATAAGCTCTCGAATGCTTATTGTACATGCTGGTACATTTAAACACAGTTTATTTAGTAAATTTCAAATTGAGCCAGAATTAAAACCTTTTTGATATTTATTCAATTCTTCCCTTGCTATTATGCTTGCTAGGTAAACAATTTGATATGCATTGAGAAATTCTTGGATTTTGCACAACTCGGCAGGTTTACTCTTCGTACTGAGGGCAAGTTTCTGAACTCAAGATTTAACTGATACTTAATTTGTTAATTTGTTGAGATCACATCTCAAGTGTCATTTTGTTTCTCAGGAAAAACAGTTGCAGTGGGAAAAGTCACAGAACTTCCTTCTGGCTCTAATTTTTGAACAATTTTGCATTAAAGGTGAGTGTGTTGCTTTCTAAATCCTTGCATTTTTCTTTATGCATATTAAGCTGCAATTCATCTTTGCACTTACTGGACAGTCTTGTATTGGAACAATAAAAGTTTTGTTTTGGTATTTTGGTTTAAGACTTGATATTTGCCTCTGTTTTACATGAATATTTTTTATGTTTTTGCTCTGATTTGGTTGCCTTAAATTTCTTTGGCATGTCTGCTGCATTTATTAACTGGTCTTTTTGTGTACCTATCTCTGAATATTTATTTGGGTTTGAAAATATAATATACATCTTTGGTTTTTTTACTCTCCACAGAGGTTACTTTTATTGAATTGTTCTCCAAGCAGCTTGTATAAAATCGTGTCTTGATCTAACTGGGATGTTATTATTTATCTGATGCGAGTCCTGGTTCCCTCCAAGGAAAATACTACTTGCTTGTGTTTCAGATCATGAAATTGAGTGATACCAATAATTAGGCTGCTGTATATGAATTGCTTTATTTTTTAAAAGTTTACTCGAGAAGACCTGCATTTTGCGCACAATTTCTCAAACATCTCCTTGACGCAACTTGAACTATATTTTGACAGGCAGTCAGAGTCAATTGGACTACTTTTTTTGTGTATTTTGGCAGCCCACCTATAAATCATTACATGTGTCAATTCGTATATGTGGGGGAAGGTGCTTCTTATGCAGTTTTTGGAGGTTGGGTTATGGGCACTGGTGCTTGTGTTCTTTATCCCCTGATACATAGTAGTGATGTTTTAATCATAGAATTTACCTGATTCACCAAGTGCATGATTATTGATCAATGTCATAAGTTTGTCAGGCATGGGATTTTTCTTACTTGATGCCCATATAGCGTGACATGAAATTAAGTTAATTAAATGTTTTCAATATGGGTGCTATGTTTGTGACATTATCCCCTCGGTTGCCTTATCTATGGCTTCTGTTTTGATGCCACCTAGTTATGTATAATTGTTTCCATAACTAGTAAATACATATTACATAGTTTGATGGTCTAGTGCTTCTTTTTTTCTCCCAATGGCACTAGCCTATTTCTGGGACAGTGAATGTCATCCTTTGCCAATAGTTTTTATAGCTCATTGACAATTATTGACGCGTGGAAACTTCCTTAATGTTCTTGGTATAAAAATATCTGTTGCATTATTTCATTAATAGTTGAATTTTAGATTTTAATGAGTTTAAGAAAAGTCCAAGATGTAGTTTGGTAAATTAAACATAATTTTTAATTTGATTGTTGCCTCGAGATGAAAGTTTTAAATGAAGATATTGAAGGTCCAAGTTAAAATTTCATGATGATCTGTAATTAGGAAGGACTTTAAATAAGGGATGGAAGTCAATGTGTGGGTTTGTATTTATTTGCCTTGCTTCATATTTAGAATAAGATTTTTAATTTAATTAGTTTTTTTACTATTTAGCAATTCTAATACTAGATGAGGTTTATTATTTAATTTTTAATTATTATATAATAAGCATTCTAGGTCGAAAACTAATATAAACAGGGATGTCTAGTTTATTTGTTAAAGATATAAATTATTATTCATTTTTTTTACTGAATATTAGAGATTTTCTCTAAATTACTGATCAGCCTAGGTATCAAAATTTGAAAGTTTGAGAGCCAGTCTCTTTTCTTGATATGTGTTGTGTTAATTAGTATTGGAGCTTGTTGGTCTTTTTGATGGATGAAAGATGGTAATAATCTATATCGTGAAGTAGTAGTAGTGGAAGTTAGTTTCTAGAGAGTTGAGCAAGCTCGAGGGTGGATTGGAGCAAATTTAGAGACATAATGGATTGTTTGGATCAAGCTATAACATGCCTATCTTGGCTAATGGAATGTTTTTGAAGATGATGAAAATTATGATGAACTGGGAAAATATTTTTTAACATTCTAGGTATAATAATGTTTATTGTATTCTTTTATTAATGATTAAAGTTTTTAGGTTTAGAAAGGTTTAAGAAGAGTGAATGCAAAGAAAAAAAGGTTTAAGAAGAGTTTAAGATGTATTTTGTTAAGTTAAGCATAGCTTTTATTCAATTATTGAATCAATTTAAAGTTTTTTTTTAAAAAAAACTTTTAAAGGCTTTGTTTCCTATTGGATTAAAATTTCATAATGATTGGAGGTTAAGGTCTTCAAATAAAGGATTAAAATTGTTGTGAGAGATTATTGTTATTTACCTTATTGTTTTGGATATTATTTATTTATATTATGACTTTTAATTTGACTAATACTTTCTATTTAGAAATTCTAATACTAGATGAACTCTATTAGTTAAATAAGTTTTAATTATAAATCATTTTTTATATATATAAATGTCTTTTTTTTTAGATTTAGGTTTCTATTCAAATTATTATCTTATATAAAATATTATTTGTTTTAAAAAATTACTCTACAATTTAGGTTTGTAACTTTGGAGTTTAAGAAGTCTAATTTCTATTCACACTACTCTTGGAATTACAAATTTGATCCAATACGAACATTGTCTTGAAGAACCAAAATTACATGATCTTATAACATGACACCCAGAAGCCAAGACAAACTGACTGATCCATGATAGTAGCATCAAAAGCAATAACAAAACTATGAACAAAATTAAAGTATTTTCAAGTCTTTCCCTCCATCTGGGCTTGTCATGATTAGTTTACACGTATTTTGATTAATTTTACAAGCTATAAAATTAATAATTATATAAACTTCTAAAGATCATTGTGTTAGTTTGTTCTTTGCTCAGCCCAGTATCCCCATGATTAAGACAGTCACGGGAATAAGTGAAACTGCTTTACATGGATTTTAAAGATAATTAAAATCAAATTTGAAGCCAGTAATTACCACATCTTTGCTTACCAATTCAGTAAACCAACCATAAACCCCATCAGTACAAATCATTTCAAATTTGCTGAATTTACGGCGCAGAGTTCACAAGATAAAGAAATGAATGTAAAGTTCAGTTCTTTTCAAGCCCAAGCATATATATATATATATATATAAAGGAGAGAAGTCTGTATGTTCGACAAGTAAATAAGAGAAGGAATTACAAAAAGCTAGGGCAACAGAGGCCTTGATGTGATTATACGAGGCCTTAGTTGTTTCCACCAATAAAAGATTGAAAAGGAATATAGCCATCATGCTGATACAAGAAAAATTATCTTCATTAACCATTTTACACTTAGAAAGAAGACAGGCAGCTGCATTGCATATTTCTGATGTGATTAATGTTTCGATGAGTAATATTTATTTATCTGAATAAATCTAATTTTGAAATTTTACTATGGGCTCGTGTATCCAAATTAAATATTAAAAAAAATCTATAGATGCCTTAAAAAGATAATTTATCCTGAAAAGCAGATGAGTTTTTTTCACATTTCATGTATCGTAAAAATATTCTAAAAAAAAATCGATCACTGCACAAAACAACTATGGGAATTTTTTGGTCATTTCAAGATATTTAAATATTAGCCTGCTTCTAGGTCCAACATTTATTATCTGAATTTATATTATAAATTATCATGAATAAGTTTATGATTTATTTAAATATTAGCCAAATTTCTTGAAAAAAATAATAAACTGGTTTTTAAATTTTGAAACTAATGCAAACATATTTTTTTGGTTTTCGTATGAAAATATTAAACGATGTTTACTTTTGTATTTTTTTCAGAAAGCTTTGACTGGAAGGAATTAATAAAAAATTTTTCTATATTGAACAACTTTTTTGTAAATAAAATGCATTTCTATATCCAATGTAGTGTGCAAAGACTAGTTTTTGAAAACCATAGAGGCAAGATGTTAATGCATTCAAATGTTGAGAGAGCGAGAGAGAGGCTAATCCCCCCCAGTACTATATAGATAATGGAATTATATGCAATTTTCATAGAAAATTTCAACTTGAGATATTTTTTTATGAAGAAAAATGTAATCATTAAAAATACTAAATCAGTTGATTTTCTTTCATTGTCTTCTTTATAATCTATACTTCAGACATTGAAAGTATTGATATCACATATATACACCATTTAACTTAACTTTATTTTTTTATTGCTTAGTGCAATTAAGAAATTTAAGTAAAAATTTGATATCAGTATAATAATCTCACATAAAATAAATTTTAATTATTTTTAATTATAAAAATCTCAAATTAAGTAAGTGGTTTCTTAATCCATTTACCATCTCTCTCTTGATACATGCTTAGCTAAGATATATTTAAGGGTAGAGAATAAGGTTCTAATTTAAAATAAATAAATAAATAAATAAAAAAGATTATGAAAAACATTGTGGAAGTACATTTGTCGTATTAGAATAGTGAAATGATGTTTTTTTCTCCCTCTTAAAAAATAAAATAAAATTGGTCAGCAAGGATAAATTAGATTTTTTTTGATAAGGTCTATTTGTCATTAATAAACTCATGGGGTCTAGAACAATTTTAACATATTTTTCAAAGCATAATGAAATGACTTAATCATCTTTGAAGGTAAAATACTAAACTAGTGTCAGTGATGTTTGAATAGTTTCAGTGAACACTCCATCCTTATATGGTGCATGTGGCCAATGGATCTCTAGTTTGGTGTTGAAAGTATTTTCTCTCTCATTTTTTTTATATCTTCTCCTTGATTTACTCGCCTAACCCTTTAGATTTTAAAATTAGCATCTTCAATTTGTTTTTTCTTCATATTTGTTCAATTCTTTTGATTATTGTTTTTTTTATTTGAAATGGTTTTTTTTTATCAATTCACTCCTCTTTGATTTTTTTTCATCTATTAGATTTGGTTTGTATTTTTGTATTTTATTTTATTTGAGATGATTTTTAAACTTGAGATTTTTGCTTATGATTTCATCCCTCATTCATTTTTTTTTATGAAAATTTAATCTTTATTCTTTTGATTGTTATATTTTTACTTTGACAATTTTTTTAAAATTGATGTTTTTTTTTTTCAATTTCATACCTCAACATATTAGCAACCATGATCAACACAACAACGCTCAACAATATGTTAATTGATATTTTCAATTGAAAAAATGAACATGAACCCAACCAATAAGACCATAAAAAGTTGAAACCAATAGTCCATCAAACTCTGGATTATCAAGAACAAAAAAGAAATCCCAAG
This sequence comes from Salix udensis, assembly GCA_029204005.1. Lineage (NCBI taxonomy): Eukaryota > Viridiplantae > Streptophyta > Magnoliopsida > Malpighiales > Salicaceae > Salix > Salix udensis. The sequence goes on from CM055037.1 coordinate 4,511,666, forward strand.
GAGGTTGATAAAAACTCTTCTATTGTTAAACCCTTTAATTTCTTTTGTTGATAAGAAAAAAAGTATTTAAATTTCCCAAAAATAAAATGGGCAAGGTGAGGCAAGAAAATGAAAGATTAAAAATGATGTTGGAGTGAATTAAGAAAGATTATCAAACTCTCTAATTGCACATTTTCAAAACTAGCTCTAAGAAATCTATATATTCAACATTATCCCATTACGAGAATTTTATTAACTCGTTACTTTTCTTTGGAAGAAGTCCAAACACTTCTAAAAAGTACAAGATTTAATCAAAAGAAGAAGAAAAAACCATGTATTAGGACAAAAAAACAAAAATGTAAAATCAAGAAAGAAATTGGGTGATTGTATAGGTCTTTCTAGGATGTTGGTTGTCAATATTCTAAGAATTAAAGAAAGAAAATATTCGACAAAGAAATTAGAGGGTTTTGAAAAACAAGTTAGTCCTCACTTCATTAGGGTTTTATGAATAATAATCCATATAAATCAATTTATGTTTTCTTTTAGTTTTTTTTTATATATAAAAAACAAAAGAATATTTGGGTTGAAATGATCCTAACAACAAAATCACATGAGGTAGAGAAAATTTGAGTCATTGCCATCCTTTCAGGTCTAATGCCCTTACTTTCAAAGTGAAAGTTGGGTTTTGTTGTCAAAACTGAATCCTGAATCATTGTTTTGCATTTTAGTGGTTTTTTACCTTAAAAAACGAGAAGTATATATATAAGTTTAAGAAAATTCTTGGCATATAAGCGCACAAACTATTTTTACCACAATGAGCATATATGATGCATCTTTTCAAGGTATTGTTTCAATTTTACTAAGAGACCATTTAATATTGTGGTAGTGATTGCTTCTCAAAGTGTTTTTTTATTTAGAAATGCATTGAAATAATACACACACACACACACACACACACACCCCAATACTCAGCTTTGATTAGATGGAATTTTAACTAGCTAATAAAAGTATACAATATGAATTTCTGATGCGTAAGAACAAGGCAAGACCAACAATGTCAAGATCCTTGATCAGATATAGAGCATACTTAGATGTGTATATGCAAGATAATTAAAAGTAATAGATTTGGAATATAAATAATGAAAAATATTTATTTTTGATTACTTGCAAACTAATACAAGTTTTTTGGAGGGGTACAGGATAGTGTTTACAGGGATAAAGACAATTTAATACAAATAGATTGTATTCTCCCGCTAAATTCTTCTGCCTTCAATGAAAAATGAATTCTCCTTATATAGAAGGAGATTTGAAGAGTAGCCTTGGATTCCCGGGTAGTGGAGCCAAAAGCTATTTTGGCATTTTGCATTGATTACTTTGGAGTTGGAGACACCTTTAAGCAGTGGTAGGGGTCACTTTTGTCTGGAGGAATCTTACACTCAAAGTACATTTGGAAGTTTGCATAAGTGAGGAACATCTTTTGTAGCTTTTGTAAGTGGCGGGGGCCACTTGCTTTGTCCTCTTATGCCGATAATTTTTGAAGATCAGTACTTGACTGGAGGTAGGATGCTAAAACAGTCGTCGGCATTATCATTGCTTAGAGAGATAGCATGTGATGAAACTGATCTTGAGTAGCTAGATTTGGATGAGACTGATTCATTGTCTTGCTTTGGAGCTAAACTTTGTAAGATCTGAAGGTATTCTTCTTCAGTTTTTGCTGAGGCTAGGAGGGCAGCATTTTTAGCCTTCTAGGTTAGAAATTGAGACTGTTGGTTTGAATGAACGACAGGAAGAATTTTTTGGGATTTAAACCATTCTTCAACTACAGTTTTGGAGTTTTGGTTGTCTACTTTAAAAGCATCCCACCATTTGACTTTGTACCTGCGAATCAAAACTGGAGATCCGTTTTGTAAGTGAAAATCATAATACCACGAGCATACCCATAGAACAAATTTTTTTGTACAAAAGAGGAGAAGAGGTTTTAATCTCCTTTTAGAGGGGATGGGCTGGTAAGCTTTTTTGAAGTGGAGCTATCCCTCTTCAACCATAGAGTGACCATGGAGAAGTTCAGGAAGATTACCAAAATGATCCCACCATTGATTGAACCATAGGGGGAGATTTGTAGTATTTATGGTATTTTTGAAATAAAATAGCCAGAAGTGACTATGATGAGAGTTTTGTATGAAGAAGGTGTTGAAGCAAGCCTGTTGGTAATCCCAGTATGTATATGGAGGAAACTGGGGGTGGTGATCTTGGATTTCTTTTGGAAAAGGAATAGGTTTTTTGGGATCATGGAATGTACTCCATTGGAATGGATGAATGATTTTTTGTATGGTATAAGTAGAGTAGGCCGGTTCAGTGTGTTTTGAATGGATATGGAAGTGTTTGAAGGTGGCCGACTCGGTAACCTGTAAAATCAATTCATAGAAAAGTTAGGGTTTTGAGGAATCTCAATTTTTGAAATGCCAATTTGGAGAAAAAATCTTTTGAACAACAAGGAAGGGGTTTTCATTGTAGTAGCCATCCTCTACTGTCCAAATATTTTGAAGGTCTGTTTTTTCAAAATACTTTGATTTTGGTTTTTGGAAATTTGTAGAAACTGGTGTTGCAGTTTGTAAAGCAAGCAGGAGTTTTAGAGAGGAAGGACCTGCCTAGGTTTTGGAAATGAGTTTAGAAATACTACCTGAGAGTGACTGAGAGACACTGGAGGCCCTCTGAAAAGCCTTTTGTATCGCAAGGAGTACATCTGGATTTTCAGATAATTTTAGAAGGACTTCTTTTTGAGAGTGTTCTTCTTTTTGAATTTTTTGAGATGAATAATCATCTTCTTCCTGGGTAACCTTGTCGTACCCGGATTTTGTATTCTTGATATCTTTAATGGCATCAACCAAGAGCTTTGTATTTGGAAGAACTAGGTTCTTTGAAGGTTTTGTAGGTTTTGTTACAGGGGCTTTCCCCTTATCTTTTGATGGTGAGGGTGGTGAGAAGAGCGATTTTGTAAGAATTCGTGAGTGAGGTATTCTGGTAGTGAATTTGTATCTCCTTTTATATAGACAATATCGAAATAAAAAATGGACAAGATCGCCTGCCATCTGGAAAAGATATGTTTGTATGCAAGGTTTTGAACATCTTTTTGTAAGACTTTTTTTGCGGATTTGCAATCAACTCGTAAAAGAAATTTTTGATTTAGAAAATCACTTTGGAATTTTGTAATGCATAAACCAATTGAAAGAATTTCCATTTTGACAATGAAATAATTCTTTTGACAATCGTTCCAATGTGCAGATGTAAATTGTATAATATACTCTTTGGAATTCTGTACTTGTTTGAGAATCCCCCCATAACCAATGTCTAACGCATTTGTCTCGACAATTTTAGGTGCTAATGGGTCTGCTAAATGAAGCAAGGGAATTGTTTGGACTTGGTCTTTGATCTGTTTGACAATATTTGTATGTAGGTCGGACCAAGGGATTGGATTCTTTTTCAACCTATCGTGTAAGAGTTTTGCAATCCTAATGAGGTTGAGATAGAAATCTAGTATGTAATTGAGACTACCTAAAAATCTTTGTAATTGGGTTTTGTCAGTGATCCTATCAGGGGACTTATTTGTAAAGTCTAAAGATCTCTCAATTGGTGATATGGTACTTTGGCATATGTGATGACCTAGGAAACAAACACGAGTTTGGAATAAATTTTTTTTGATTTGGAAATCACTAAACCATTTTGTTTAGCAACATGAAAAAATGTATTTAAATGTTTGAAATGTTGATCAATGGAATGAGAAAATATGAGAACATCATCAATGTAAACAATGCAAAATGCAGAGTGTGGATTGAAAATGTCATTCATAATTCTTTGTAATTCAGATGGTGTATTTTTCAAGCCAAAGGACATGACGTTCCATTCGTATTGACCAAACGAGACTGTAAATGCAGTTTTGTAATGATCTTTTAGATCAATCTGGATTTGCCAAAATCCTGATTTCATATATCAAATTTGGAAAAGATAAATGCAGAACCTATCATGTAAGGGTTTTGCAATCCTAATGAGGTTGGGATAGAAATCTAGTATGTAATTGAGACGTACCAAACAAGAGTTAGGTTCTTTCTGTCACCAGTTTGACATTTCCACCTCCAAACCATCCTGCAGTGGAAGTTGTTCAAAACCCAAACATAAATCTGAACGAACTTTACTGCCCTAATGATGTACGTCGCTAAACGAGTCTTATTCATTTTTGACATCAACATATTAAAATAATCTATCTATACAAACTTTGGTTTTGTCCTAGAAAAGTGAGCTTGAGATATAATTTATATGTTTTCCCAAATCTAAATATAATTTGGTGATAAATTTATATACCAAGTGAATGTACTTCCTGTTATTGAATTTAAGAGCAACTTTAACTTTAGAAATTCAGAATTAGTAGCTTCTCTATATTGGTAGATGAATCTAATTCTGTTTCAAAGTATATATTAACCCTTGACCATTGAAGAACGTAAGGTCTAGGAATATAAAATTGATGGAATATGGACACATTTTATCAATATAGTCTGGACAGGCTCTTCTATACGTTGATATATGGATTTGTTGAATTCTCGGACCATAAGTCTGTTCAACCCCTAAAATATACTCTAGATCAACCCTATTTAGTGGGGTATTAAACTCTATATCATCTAGTATCATTTCCCCCCCCATTTGTTTCTTAGTGAAACATCTTCATAATTTATAACCCTTATTTTTGAGTTTCTTCTAGCTTCTTCTATGACCATAGATTTTCCTAAATTTATTCTAGGTTTTGGTGAAAAGCTAGTCTTTGAGTTAAGTTATTTTGTCTAAATTGGCTCATTTTCAATATGTTTAGGATATGTTTTTTTTTTTTTTTTTTAAGTTTGGCTCCTTAACCTAATATAATCTATGTAGTTTTTAATTTCAACTATACCACCTGGTTAAATATCTTATTAATTGATATCCATCATCACAGGGTTAAAAGTAAGTTATTATCTCATCATTTCCACACCTTATTTTGGCACCTAACTTAAAATTAACATCTTCAAGTGTTTTAATGACTTATTGGCAAGAAACTTTATTTAATTTATAAAGTTTTAAAAAAGTTCATCCTAAGTTCCCTTTAAACCTTGAAAGCTTCCTGCTCAATTCCTTTCACAAGTCTACCTTTCTCTAATGTTGGACTTTAGCACAACATGAATTGACCTATCATTCATCGCCTCAATTTTACTGTAATAATCATCATAAATTATTATATTTCTTCTAATGTTTTTCCTTTATTTTTTGATAAGGCATCTCATCAATGATTCTATTAGTTTTCTCTAGTGTTTGCTCAAGGCTTGTATATCTCTCTTTTAGTGATATATATATATATATATATATATATATATATATATATATATATATATATATATATATATATATATATATTTTGCCTTTTTGTTTTTTAACTTTATTTTCTAAAAAGTTGGTACTTCATCTTCTGTTCCAACATGAACCACTAACTCGTCGTTCTCTTCTAAACTTCATGGTAATATCAATTTTTTTGGTACTACAATTCTAGGAATTAATTTGACATTTCCTCTATGATCGCCAATTATTTAATGTAGGTTCTTTTACGTCTTCTTCAATTAAAAGGACTTTGCGACTTAAGATTAAAGTTTTAAGTTAAACGGTATGAACTTTGAAGTTCTAAGTGAATTGATGTGATCTTTGGATTTAGTCTTAAATCTACTCAAGTAATTTCATATTTGTATTACACAGTTACACAAATATCAATATGATTTAATTCATTTAACACAAGCAATGACTCACATGAATAAGTAACTAAATATTCAAACCACTTGAATGCTTATTATTTATAAAGTGATTTGTACTCTCACTACATTTATGAACTGAAAATCCTAGGTAATAATTTTTTGTTTTTGATATTTTTGGTTTATGAAACCGAAACAATAAGCTTACTAATTATAAATTACAAGCATACTTGACTATCATCTATAGAGTTATCGTTTATTGTTCTATCGTCAACATAATTATGGTTTATTAGTCTCAAGTTTGAAAAATCCTGAGAACTTGATAAAAATGCAATGCAATGCAATGATTTGAGTTTGAGTTATTGTTAAATTTTTGTTGGTGTCTTGATATTACTTGCCATTTGTCCTGTCAGTTGTGTGATGTATCTACTATCTATTAATTGTTGTTACCTCCTATTTTTTAGAGCTCTTTCGATGATCTCATGTACATGAGAGTTATTATTACCTTTTAATTATGTGGCTTGCATATTCTTTCTTTTAGCTTTGTTTGATACTGTGTTTTAAATGCAATTTTGAATAATTTTTTTTTACTTTAAATTAATTTTTTTTGGTGTTTTAAAATCATTTTCATGTGTTGATTTTAAAATAAAAAATATCATTTTAATATATTTCTAGATGAAAAACAATTTTAAAAGAAATCACACCAACACTCTCGAGCCCTATCTTCTAATTTTTCCTAATTAATCATAGTTATCTTATAATTATTCATTTGTTTATTTCTTTCTGATATAGTTTTATAGTGTCACACCTTCTCCCAGAAATTAGTTACACACAACAATAACCTAAGAAAACCTTTCGGATTCATATCATAAATGACACCATGTTTTAACTTCAATTTACTTGTCAAGGAACCACCAGTACAAACCCATTTTTATTTTTTGTTTGCTAGTTTCCTGCAAACATTTTCTTTTTTCTTTTTACTAACCGATCAACAATGTCGAGACACTCGCCAAGAATCATCCAAGGTCTTCTCAAACTTCACTACAATCATGTTTCTACTTCCAAGCCCTCACCTTTAACCACTCCTCTTGCCTCTAAAATTGCTACCTCTTTTACTAGACCATACACAAATGCCTCATCAAATTTCACTTCTTTTAACTCTCAAATCCCATGTTTTACTTCAAAACCCACTTCTCCTAATCCGGGTTTATCTCAATTTCTATCCTGTACAAGACCCAATTCTTCATTTTCTAAAAATGGGAGGTTTTTCAATGGGGTGAGGCAGTTTTCTCTTAAAGGTTCTTCGAATTTGGGGAAAAGGATTGATGGGAATTTTGCAAAAAAGCTTCTTGAGAAGCCGGCCACTGCTGTTACTTCTGCTTTCTCGAGGTACCGTGAAGCTTTAGGGTTGCAAATTGATGCCTTTTTAAAGAGGAATTCCTTGTTTTTGATCGGGGCAGGAGGAGTGATAATTTGTGCTTTGCTTTGGAGGCTTATGTTTGGTATTGCTAATACTTTTGTTAGTCTATCTGAAGGCATGGCGAAGTATGGGTTTCTAGCCCTTTCATCTGCCATGGTTGCCTTTTCTGTGAGTTCTTTCTCTAATCGTTTTACTGTGTTTTGTTATTTTTATTCGTGCAACAAATTTATTCTTGATTATATGTGAGTGATGTCTCCCTTTGGATTATTGATGTGAGAACCAACTATAAAATTTATGTTGACTTTACGATTTTCCTAAATGTGATGAGGGGGAGTACAAGCACGAGATGGGTGCTCCTGTTATTCTTATGGTAGTGCCTCTACCAACATTCTATACTCGAACATGTTTTTGTGGATAGCTTGTTATAGGTGGTGTGTTTTTAACTTCAAAGGTGAGTGTTGTTTACACATGAATCAATGATGATTGTGGAAAAAGCACAGTCGATCTACCATGCATTCACTAAAAGGAAGTGAGTTATTAGAAGTGATCGGACCTCAAGTTTAGATGCAGTGATAAGGTGATGATTAAATCTCTTAAGAATGAGACTCCGATCTTTTGATCAGTCTGTCATACATTGAATATACAGAAAAATATGTAGTTGTTTCTACCTGGCTGAGTGAAGTTCTGAGTCTTGATGTCGAAGCTTTCTAGTCCTACTTATGTGCTGAAGTTATATAATCCCATTCTTACAAATTCTAAGTGTAGAAGCTACCTGTTCCAACTTAGGAGTACTTAGTGTTAAAACTTTAGGTTAGTATGAAATAAGAGTCAAGTTTTGAAACTGTCTAATCCTACTTAAGTGTCTCTGTGGGAGTGTTTAAGTTGAGATGCGTAGGAAATTCTAGTCTTGGGCAATTAGCTAACTAGATGAGCACATAAATTTTTTATATATGTAGGAAAGGCTAAATGGTTATGCCTTTGATCAGTTTTCTCTTATTGTTGTTGAGGTTTGATTGTTTCTATCCAGTTTAAGTCTTACGTTGTGGTTTCTTATTCCATATTTTTCTTGCCTTTTTTCCTGCCCATGTCCTGTCCATGTCATCCATAGGAGAGAGTAACAATTGAGATTTTTCTTTCACATATCACATGGTTTAAAATGTGATAGAATAGTGACTAAAAAAACCATGACTTGGCTCATGTTCACATGTTTTTATACTTGGTGACACGTATGCGAATAGGGAGGAAATGAGAAAACAGAAATTGACGGCGACACCAAAAGGAAGGACACTTGAATTGATAAAAATTTGTTTAAAAGCATAGCATGTTAACCATAGAAGAATCCTTTGAAAGGCTTAGTTAATTTTACTCATTGCCTAGACTTCTAATTCCTTGATACCCTCTCACATTTTACTTTTCATAGTGTATGCTGCACGTGCCTTGCAAATGTGCCACATATAGTCATTCTGTTTTATTTATTATTGAGGATGAATTGTTATATACATGATTAAAGTTTTTTAAAACATAACTATGCTCATAGAAAGTAGCACTTTAAGAACAAATACCCAAATTTAATGCTGTGTATGTAAACAATTTAAATAACAAAATCATTTTTCGTACATGATTAATTCTAATATTAATATCAACATAAATCTATTTAATATTAATATCAACATTATGCACATCTGAAAGAAAACCAATTAGTGAGAAAATCCAAATGCTATATTGTCAAAAAAATATAATGTTGTTTTCTTGTTAATTAATATGCTAAGTAAATTTGCAGGACAACGATTCAAGTTAGAAGCTTGGAATTTCTTTTTTTTAATACTATGTCATGAAGAATATTGCTTAAATTGAAATTTTCATTATGCTTGTTATATAATTATTTCATTGTTTTGAGTGAATAAAACATTTTGGGATTTCATGCTTCGAAAATTTATTATAATAATGACTGTTCAAATACTATCAAGTTTCATAGCAAATTGCAAAAGAGAAGAAAAATATAGTTGGAATGTTTGAAAGTGAAAAAAATTAAAATAATTAGTCATTGTCTTCTAATGCCTTATACATAGGTACACAGCGTTATTTCTATATTTAGTATCATTAACAATCGGATGGACAGTAGATTATAATAATGGGAAAACAGGATTTGTCAGGCTATAGAGATAAGCCAGAAGAGAAACAGACCTCACATAAATCCTACTAACACCCTGATCCACACAAGCTCCTTATTGAGTACGAATGAGATTTATAGCATGGCATGTTAGAAAATTGGAAGTAGTAACAAATTGATAGAATTAGGCACCAATAATATGAAAGTAAAGCAGTCATTATAAGAAGATTATGAATTTATGATTATATCAGATACTAGCAGCTGGCATTCTCCTAGAATGCAGATGCTGCTGCTGTTCATGTTTCACACCTAAAGCTTATGCTATATATAAAACAAGTTGGAAGTCATCATTATGGGTCATGACTCTTGATCAAAAGTGAAAGGTGCATCCTTAATCAGAAGTCCTCGAGTCTTTCTATTTATGGATTTTGCATATATTTAAAATTACAGATTCTGTTGCAAACTATTGTTGGTTTTGTCTGTGTACCATAAGCAAGGATCAACTTACATGATAACATTTGTGTGCTTTGTGCATCTATGTCACTGCTAAAGGGCCTGTATATCCGCTCAAGAATTACAATCAATCCTGATAAAGTTTATAGAATGGCCATGACAAAGCTGAACACCTCAGCTGGGATTCTTGAGGTCATGGGTGCTCCTCTCACAGGAACAGCATTAAGAGCCTATGTGATGTCGGGAGGTGGACTTATTCTAAAGAACTTCAAGCCAACTGTTAGGAGCAAGCGTTGTTTTCTCATTTTCCCAATACTAGGTTCTGAGAGAAAAGGTCTAGTCAGTGTTGAAGTTAAGAAGAAGAAAGGCCAGGTATGCTCACTTTCTTTGTTTTGAGCATCTGATCAGGTAATAGAATGTTCTTAAGAAATGAAAAATTGGACTACATGATTATGATTCTCTTGGTCTTTTGCAACACACAAATCGTAAATTGAGCTTCTCTTAAGTGGAGCAAATTGATTGCCACCCCATTGCTAGTGTGTTGCTGTTGCATTAGACATTTTTCTAGCTACATGAGTATCTGTGCAAGAGAGAGGGAAAGGGGGTTGGGAGGATTGATGCATTAATTCTTATCTGCCTATTTCTATCAATTTAGAAGTTAGAGACTGTTATTGGCAGCAGCCTATTTCTATCAATTTAGAGGTTAGAGACTGTTATTGGCAGCAGCTTCATTTATATATTCCCCTGAAGCTCTGTGCACAAGTAATCCCAGAGCTGTCACTTGTATGTATATATATGTCTGTGTGTGAAGAAAATTTACATTTTGATAAAGGTATATGAACAACTTAACCCTTATTCAAAAAATGTTGTAAATTTCTGTGCAGTATGATATGAGGTTACTGGCTGTGGACATCCCCATGGCATCAGGACCTGATCAGCGATTATTTCTGATTGGAGACGAAGAAGAATACAAGGTTGGTGGTGGTTTAATATCTGAGCTGAGAGATCCTGTGGTGAAAGCAATGGCAGCAAGCAAGGAATTTGATGTTCTTGATCAAATCGAGGAAGAGGAGGATGCTGAGAGGGAACTTCAGGAAGCTGAAAGAAAGCACCGCGAGGAAGTTGAAAAGCTTGAAAAAGGTGGCTCCTAGTGCCTGTTAAGCAAATTGATGTTCGTGTCTCTTCCATTCATTCCTCTTTTTTTCATTTCATTTCCATGGATTTGTTTTGCTTAATGGAGGCACATGGCTTGATGTACGGACATCATAACCAGTATCACAGTTTGTGCACAGTTTTCCTGTACTGCTAACAAGTCATCCTCAGAATCTCATAAGTTTTTGTATTACTGAAGTTGAGACGGCCCATTTGAGGCAATAAAAGCATACAACTGAGGTAGCCATTCACACAGGAGGCAGTTTTTCTGACATGGATCGGTTTCTTTGCCTTGCTTGCCAATTTACCCCGTAAATCTCTCGTAGCAATAATTTATAATTTTTCTTCAATACTCAAAAATCATTCTAAGATGATCTGCTTTGTTTTATAGATTGAGACCTGGATTGCGATGGTTTCACTACCGAAGATTAGATATCAATGTTGCCTGTGCCTTTTAGGCAATTTCATTTTCTTGCCTGTGACTTAACTTGTTTTAAAGCCTGTTGCATGCTAGGTTATTTCTCTCGATCCAGAAGCTTCCAATGGACCGTTGTTAATTTTGCAGTCTAGTTTAGAAGTCATAAGTTCTGTGAAAAGTCTGCTTGCCAGCTAATTCATGGGATGGTTGATGTTTATCACCAATATCTGGGGTACAGTTGCTGATGCTTTATAGGTAAGTGCCTGTTTGGGACAGTGTTTCAAACGCTGTTTCCAAAAAAAATAATTTTTTTTTTCCATTTTAAATGAATATGTTCTGGTGTTTTTAGATCATTTTGATATGCTGATGTCAAAAATGATTTTTTAAAAATAAAAAAATATCATTTTGATGTATTTCAGCATGAAAAACACTTTATAAAGCTACTGCAACCGCTCTCCTAAACAAGTGTATAATAACTGAAGAACACCAGCAGTTTTAACATCTCTGTATTTTTAAGCACATGAAAGCTTCCACAATTTGCACCTTCACTGGTTATCCTAACTTCTAACGCGTCTTCATTAAAATCCTGTCCTTTCCTGTCTGTTATTGCCGTCGCCATGACAGCCTACCATGACGTGAGGGAGGAAGGCAGGCAGTATTCATGGCTCGATGCTTACACCTAACTGCCAAGGACCTTCTGTGGAAACTGACAAACTCGTTTGGTCCCATTGTGGATTTCGTGTCTCCCAAGAACTGGATAAAACTTGACCAGTTTGTCTAAGCTGTGGTCAGTTCGGTTAATTACTCACGAACTGGTTGGAAAATGACACCCAACTAGCAAGACGGCACCGTCTATTCAATTTCCACGATCAATCTGCTTCAACATCAAACCTTGTGTCATTTGGGCTCTTTCAAGGCAGGATCTTGTAATAAAGGAAACGGGCCCCCCTCTCCTTCCTCCCATTGTGAAAAGAAAAGAGAAAAATGGCAAGGACCCTACCATGTGAGTTCCGGTTTGAAGTTTGGAGGTTGAGCGTGGAGTCAAAACAAGTCATAATGCATGATGATCTCTCCATGCTTAAAATTATCATTCTTTTTTCCAGAAAACTTTCAAATTCGTCATAATGTATATGGAACCATAGTAAGGTTCTCATTATTATCATTATTATTATGCTAATAAATTGTAAGCTAATGGCAAACAAATACGCTTTAAACATCTTCTAAAAGGGTGACAACTTAAGAGCTTATTCATGATCTTCTGTCCACCGGAATTCCCCTTGCCTGTATGTGCTAAAAAGAGGAGAAAGAGAGAGGAGAAAGAAATCTAGTGTTAGCTATCCCTTAGTAAGCTCAAGGAAGTTTTGAATTCTATCTCCCTGTCAAAAATAATGGAAGTGTCATCATAGATTTTGACTAACATTCGTTGCCATCATCGAGTTTGTTGTCCAACATTCGTTGCTAAAATCTCAAGGCAAGAAAATGAAATTGCCTATCCTACTCTGTCTTCACCATACCAGAACAAAATTACTCTTTTTTAATCATACTAGAACAGTATTAAATCTATAGATTTCAAGTTTTTCTGTGTTTCTTCTGCTGACATCCAGTATTGAGACTTCAAAGGAGTTTCAGACCTTAAATTCATGGTCAGTGATAATGCTTCCTCATCTGAATATTCAGACAGCAGAGTTGGGAGATTTCCTTATTAAGAATATATATACAGTTGCCAGTCTATAAATTTGGTGACCCAAATCAGCTTTCCATTACTATCATTGTTACTTCCACCTTTTATTTTTGTAATTTTGAGCTGGACTGTTCAGCTGAAAGCACTTGAACTTGAACTTGAACTTGATTTCAGTGAAGTTTTTTGTATTCTGATTTTCTTGCAGGTGTTCTTGAATACGAAAGACAGAAATTATTAGATTGAAAATTGTCATGTATAAATCTCTATCTCCATAGTATGTATTTGTCACTTGTCAACTTTGGAAATATACTTTATGTTGTTATCAGCAAGTGATATCAGGCACACTTTCTTCAACATCCAACTGGATATATTAATTGTTTGCTCCTTTATTTTTTCATTTTTTTATGGCTACTTCCTGTGAGCTTCCCTCCTGTATGATTCCCAATCGATTTCTTTTTTCTAATGGATCATGCAGGTTTACACAGCTCCATAGCTCAAATGAACAAGCATGAAATGAGATTCTGAGTGAGTGCTAATCAGAACAATAGTGCTGCTCTCTTTATGCCTTTTCTTTAACAAAAAAAAAGGAGAATTTAACTTTTTTGCTTTCTCTTTAAATCAATCTTTTATTTTCTTGGATTCTTTATCACCACTTTGCTTTTGACATGTGCTTCCTCTGGTAAGTGAGCTTTTCTTTCCCAAAATAAAAATGTCAATCAAGAACACCTTATTACTTTTCTCCTTTTGTTCTGAAGAAAATTCAACTTTAAAGTATAGCAATGAACTGTTGATACAGAACCATGTTCAGCTAACTCTTAAATGTTCTGACTCACTGAACCAGGAGAGCACCAGGATCTGCTGAGGTCAGACATAAACGTAGTTCATCTCAAACTGAGCAACTATCGATGAAGCTCCTGTCCTATGTTTTCTCCACAGTTGCTTTCCTTCTCTTCATTCTTCCAGTTGTTCCTCAGATTGTAGCTGACCTGAATTCTGAACGACAAGCACTTCTTGACTTTGCTGCGGCTGTTCCACACATCCGGAAACTCAACTGGAATGTTTCTACCTCAATTTGCTCCTCCTGGGTTGGCATCGCCTGCAACAAAAATGGAACAGGAGTGGTTTCTGTCCATCTCCCAGGCGTTGGACTGTTCGGCCCTATTCCGGCCGACACTATAGGAAGACTTAATTCTCTCAAGATTCTCAGTCTCCGATCCAATAGCCTCAATGGAAACCTTCCTTCTGATATCCTCTCCCTCCCTTCACTTCGGCACCTTTACCTGCAACAGAATAACTTCTCCGGCGGCATCCCTGCCTTTCTCTCCGTTCAACTCAACGTCTTGGATCTTTCCTTTAACTTCTTCACCGGGGGAATTCCACCCACCGTACAGAATCTTACTAAGCTCACTGCATTATACCTCCAAAACAATTCCATCTCCGGAGCCATACCCGATATCAACCTTCCAAAACTCAAGGCTTTAAATCTGAGCTTTAACTATTTCAACGGTACAATTCCACCATCTTTACAGAAGTTCTCCTATCACTCATTCATTGGGAACTCTCTGTTATGTGGACTGCCTCTCAAGCGTTGCCCCGCCATCTCCTCCTCACCTTCTCCTTCCCCAAACAACTTTCTAAACCAACCAACAAGGCCTCAATCTCAAACTGCCTCCAGCAAGAAACTTGGTTCAAACTCTATAATTGCTATAGCAATTGGGGGGTCAGCTGTGCTGCTTCTCATAATTATGGTTATCTTTGTTTGCTTATTGAAAAGAAAAGACGGGGCAAGAAACACAGTGTTGAAAGGGAAGGCGGAGAGCGAGAAGCCCAAGGATTTCGGTAGTGGGGTGCAGGAGGCTGAGAAGAACAAACTGTTCTTCTTTGAAGGCTGTTCTTTCACCTTCGATCTTGAGGATTTGTTGAGGGCTTCGGCTGAAGTTCTTGGTAAAGGAAGCTATGGAACAGCCTACAAGGCGGTTCTGGAGGACGGGACGTCAGTGGTGGTGAAAAGGTTGAAGGAAGTAGCTGCTGGAAAAAAGGATTTTGAACAGCAGATGGAGGTTATAGGGAGAATTGGACAGCACCCTAATATTGTTCCACTCCGTGCTTATTACTTCTCCAAAGATGAAAAGCTTCTCGTTCACAACTACATGTCAGCTGGGAGCTTGTCTGCACTGCTACATGGTAAGCTGTCTTTTTAGCTCAATTATGATGAACAAGTTTTGTTTTCCTCTCCTCCACATTTTTTTTTTCACTAGAAATCTGTTCATGGAAGATAGAAAATTTCTCGGTGTTATCTTATCCAGGGAAATTAGTTTTCACCTGGTAATGACTACTTGAGAACAAGAAAGACCAATGTTCACTAGTTTAATGAGAACCAGAGAATGTCTTAAACTTCAGCCAGTGAGTTATGCTCTTTGAGAAACATGTTTTGTCAAATGAAAACGGTGGAAGGTTAGGAACTTCATCTATCAAACTACAGTTCTGCATCAAGTCCTGTTTCTTGCAGTCTAGCACAAAGTGGTCATGATGGCTCTTTTGATTTGTTGAGTGGTTACGCATTAACAATGGCTTAAACCATGGAAATTAAAGAACTTGCAGAGAAGATTCGTAGCATTTGTAAAAGAAATTTTGTTCAGTTAGTGAAAAATACCGAATAGGTGAATAACAAATGATTGAATTCTCTATAATCAAACTATACTTTTGATTTTTTGCCGATTGCTGCAGAATAATGTACTCTTTGATCGAATCGATCTCAATGGTGTTTTTTTTTTTAATTCTTGAAAAAACCTCAAGAGTTATAACATTCTGATAAATCACTTCACCAGTACAGGAGTTTGGAACCAGGTAACAATATCAAATATTGGGAAACCTCCCAGTGTATTTAAAATGCCATAACATTTGCATAATTGCCATAGCATTTGCATAAATCAAATCTTTTCATCTCACTTCAGTTGTCTTATCAGTTGTCTCTGATATGAATCTTACACTTCTCCCCCATGCTCGTTCTGCATGGAAAAATTAGGCAATAGGGCTGCAGGTATAACGTCACTGGATTGGAATGCTAGAGTGAAGATATGCCTCGGGACTGCCAGGGGAATTGCCAGCATTCATTCTGAAGCTGGTGCCAAATTTTTCCACGGAAACATCAAAGCTTCCAATGTACTCCTCACCCCAGATCTTGATGGGTGCATCTCTGATGTGGGGCTGGCTCCTCTGATGAACTTCCCCACAACCATGTATAGAACCATCGGATACCGTGCTCCGGAGGTAATTGAAACACGCAAATCCTCTCAGAAATCTGATGTTTATAGTTTCGGGGTGCTCCTCCTCGAAATGCTGACGGGGAAAGCCCCGCTACAAGCTCCGGCGCACGACAGCGTGGTTGATCTGCCAAGATGGGTGAGGTCTGTTGTCAGAGAAGAATGGACTGCAGAGGTTTTTGATGTCGAGCTTGTAAGGCAACAAAATACTGAAGAGGAAATGGTGCAAATGCTTCAGATTGCTTTGGCTTGTGTGGCAAAAGCACCAGAAATGCGTCCCAGAATGGATGAAGTTGTCAGGATGATAGAGGAAATTCAACATTCTGACTACTCGAAGAACAGGTCATCCTCGGAGGCTGAGTCTATTGTCCCAACCCCATGAGAGCTTTAAATTTTTACGAACCATGGAAATGATTATATATCAGATGCTGTCTGATATGGTAAGGCGACATGCATGAATGCATCATGCACACATGCTAAGCCTTAACCTCTGAATGTATCCATTCTTCACCACGAACTGTACTACTTGAATCCTGTAGAAGCTTTTTAAAATTAATTTTCGGAAAAATAAACTTCCTGTCCCTTGATTTCTTGTAACCGAACTCTTTTCAAACTATTATAAGCTTTAACTGATCCACAGAATCCATGAAACTGAAGCTTCCTTATGCTCGGCTGAAATTCAAGATAACTTTACCAGATAATTAATTGCGTTGCCACGAACCATCTCATCTAAGAGCTTAAGTTATTAGATGAGGTCCTAGAATATAATGTATATTATTACTTAACAAATCCTCTCAAGTGAAAATCATTTGAACTTGAAACTTGTACAAGTCTACAATACCTTGTGCTTCATATTTATCAAATAGAATGAGGGTGGTGAGATTCGAACTCGTGACCGCTAGGTCAACAAGACTCTGATATCATGTTAAAGAACCATCTCACCTAGAAACTTAAGCTATTAGATGAGGTCCCAAAATATAATTTATATTATTCTCTAAATTTTTAGGTGAAATGATTCCTTAACACTACTGAACCTCCAAAAAACACCAGCCAATTTCAGGTTAATCAACTCGATAAAATAGATATATTTCACACTTAAGATAATCCACAAAATTAATGAACATGGTGCAGTAAATTAATTCAAAAGAGATGAAAGACAATTTTCCAAAGAATAAGATTAAAGCATTTCACAAGGGTAAGGTGAGGCTTTGTAAATGAATACTGAATATTAACAACCAATTTGATGCCATGACCAAAAAAAGGAGGTCGTAGGATAGAAATAGAAGGCCAACAAAGGTCTTATTAAATAGGGCATTGTTTTACTAGCAGCCCTTTGTTTATTCGTAGGTTATAGTAGAATAAGTCGTTAGTTTACAACTCACAACCCAAATCTGGAAACTTGAAATGGCAACACCTGAAGGGAAGGACACGTATAGTTTCTAGTATTTCTCTTTCTATGTTGAAAGTTTTACGGGATCTTTGACCTCCCATGTTGTCTATTTTCTGATAAGGCCTTGATGAAATGATCTTCAGGTGAAATCCTTGATTACACTACATATCAGAATCAATTGTATCCGAAGGTAAAACTTCTCTTCATGCCTCTATTTTTTTCTTTGTTTGGAATGCTCTAGCTGTTTCATTGGATTCTTCTCCATCATTTGAATCTTTTGATGATAATTAACATAGGAAATGATCTCATTTAGGTAATGCGCAAATGTTCTACAAATTTATCCAAACCTGTAATTTCCAATTGTTATTGCTTGCAAGTCAACAAGATGGTTTAGTTGAAATGCATCCTCCAAAACCTGAATGGTTTTGCAGTCTCGGCAAGAAAAAGGAAGACTTCATTATTGTTTTGCAAAGCTTTGGATGGCTTAATGTTTTCACTGCTAATGTAAGAAGGAATGGGAGAAACGTTTTACCTTGGCGAGAGAAAATATAGGTATAAGATAATGAAATCCGCAGAAGATTAGGGGAGTTTATTTTGCATTTCGAGCCAAAAATAATGGAACTGGATTTTACTCTTTTGGTTTAAAAGATGATACATAAAGAGAATTTGTTCCATTTATCTCTAGTGCCATTTGTGTTTTTCTTGGAAGAAGAAAGAAAAAGAACTGCAACAGATCTGATGGATATTCTCTTTTAGGAACCTGCTGTAATTGCTAATCCATCACCAGGGTGTAATGGGACATTGTTGGTCCAAGGTGAGTCTCTTTAAACAAGCTGAAAAGAACTATGCTTATCTCACCTCCTGATATTCTTCATGTATAAGTTATCTTCATTCTGTAATGCTCTTCCTGTTTTAAGGCTCCTGCTGGCTGTTGTGACTTCTTTTGCACTGAATCTTGATTCTCAACTTTGTTTCTGTCAAGAACCATCTCACCTAATAGTTTAAGCTGTTAGGTGAAGCTCCAGATTATAATTTATATTATTTTCTAACACACTCTCAAGTAAAAACCCTTTGGGCTTGAAACTTACACAACCTATACTATCTTGTGCTTTATTTTTATCAAATAGAATGGGGATGGTAAGATTCGAACTTATGACCGCTGGGTCAACAGGGCTTTGATACCATATCAAGCAACCATCTCACCTAAAAGCTTAAACTGTTAGGTGAAGCTCCAGATTATAATTTATATTATTCTCTAACAGTTTCTATTGAATATAGTCTGATCAAGTTGCATTCTGTGTTTGCCTTTTGAAACCTTGACTCTTCTTCATTTCCTTGTTCAGTTTCTCTAGATTTCTGAGTATGTTTGTATTTCGTTTCAAGTGACAAATGGTTGTGGGGTTGACAATCCACGATGTCTTGTTTCTTGATGAGAACTACGATGGTGTCGGCTAACAACTCAAAGTATTTGTCAAGAATGCCTAGATTTAAGATCGCCTCTTCACTTCTCTAAACAGAACTTTCAATGGATTTTCCACTTAATATGTATTTCCATAAACCTGAAAGAACCTAGAAGATAATCTAGACCGGTTTGATCGGCAGTAACACAAGGCATTATTTAGCTCTTGAACTCACCCCCTCTGTTCTTCAAGCTTATCAGGGTTTTAATCGAAAGATCTTTCATTTATTAAGAAACCGATTATTAAACATATCGAGGATAACCCTTGCAGGTCTGCGGTTGCTGTAATAATTGTCATGGAGGTGACGATGAATGTGCTGTTCAAGAGAATTATCGTAAGGATTTTGCCAGTAGAAATGTGCACCTTCTTACAACTATGGAGAAATGGAATGAAAAAATATCAGAAGCAACTAGGGATGGGAAGATTGTAAGTTCTTAATACCTGGCTACCTTTTATGTTTCCTTCTCTCCATTTCCCCAAATTTCCTGAATTCAGTCATTTCAGAGTGAAAAATTCATCTTGATGCTCTGGTAGTATTCAGATGTAGCTGTTATCATTTACATGTCTAATTTCTCACTTTGGTAATTTTTCACCTCACCTGTCCAACAGGTGGTCGTAAATTTCAGTGCATTGTGGTGCGCTCCATGCAAAACAATCGCACAAGCCTATTGCGAGCTCGCAGATAAATATTCCTCCGTCATATTTCTAACAGTTGATGTTGATGAGCTTGCAGTAAGTAAAACATGCTCTTACTGTTAGCCTTAGGGAACACAGAATGAAGATCAATGTATGATATGTTAGAGAATAATATAAATCATATCATATTCTGGACCTCACCTAACATCATAAGCTTTCTTTAGGTAAGATAAAGTTTCTTTAACATAGTATCAAAGTCTTGGTGATCTCAGCAGTCACGAGTTTCGAATCTTACCACCCTCATTCTATTTGATAAAAAAATCAAACACTAGATAGTATGAATTTGTGTGCAAGTTTCAAGCCCAAAAGGCTTTACTTTTAAAGAGCCACTAAAATCGAAGGCTTTTGACGGGGAGTGTTTTAGAGAATAATATAAATCATATTCTATGAACCTCACCTAACAATTTAAGTTCTTAGTTGAGATGATTTTTTAACATCATTCACCTTTACAACTTAAAAGGACAAAAGTCAAGGCTTATATACATCTATATGCATGATGATGAAATTATACTCAAGCTGTAATAATTCGTCGATGGCTATTTGAAACACAAATATGAATTCCTGCAGGGATTGTCACCATCAGGTTCTCACATCTGATCAGCACATAGCAATACAATGTATTAACATGCTGGATTAAATTTTTTAGTGTGTTCAAGAGATAGAGATTAATTGCAGAACGTGTTTGATAAGTGAAATGTGCGGTCTGATTGGATGCAGGAATTGAGTACTTCATGGGAAATTAAAGCAACTCCAACATTCTTCTTCCTTAAAGATGGGCGACCAGCTGACAAACTTGTTGGAGGAAACAAGGCAGAGCTCCAGAGGAAGACTGCTGCTATTGTTAATCTTGATTCTAGGTCACGTAATTGACACTTATTCCTGAAAACTGGCTTATTTTCAGTCAGGATTTCTGTTACAATGTAGCAGTGTCAGCAACCACATCCAGGTACTGGAATATCAGTTTTTGAAAAATATGATATTTGCACTTGAGATACCAGAGAATTGTTTTTTTCAGACAAAAGAGTGAAACTGTGTACTCAGTAGAGTGTTTAGAGAAGGAAAAAAACAAAGAAAAGTTGCTAATTCCTGATGGATATTGCTTTGCATCCTGACTGAACTAGTGGATTTGTCAGGAATTGAGAGAAGAAAGGGATGCATGGTGGAAAACATCTTTCTTATACTACTCTCATATGAGGGGAAGTCCCATGGATTTGAGAGTGCTCATGGACTTGGATTGCATTGCTTTCAAGATGTAAATTTACATTAGTCAAATTATAATTCTAGAGACTTAAGGATAGCCACATCATTAATGCATTGAACATGTAAGACCTAAAAGGACTGTTTGGAAAGCTCAATTTAACATCATTCTGAATCTCAATGTTAATTCCAACAGGATTTGCTTCATATGCTCAAAACCAGGAATTGTCTGTAATCATTAACATGATTTCATTCAACCATGCCAAGGACATCATGACAAGATTATACGTATTCAAATTTAACATTCAGCTGATTTTAGACCTGTCGAGAGTAAACACCAAAAACGAATCCATGCATGAAAATGTTACCAGGATCGTGAGAGGTGTTAGAGAATAATATAAATTATATTCTGGAACCTCACTTAAAAGCTTACCAGGATCCTGAGGGGTGTTATAGAATAATATAAATTATATTATGGGGTCTCACCTAAAAGTTTAAACTTTTAGGTGAGATGATTCCTTAACATGGTATCAGAGCTTTGTTGACCCAATGGTCACGAGTTCGCATCTCATCATCCCTATTTTATTTGATAAAATCAGGCACGAGGTAGTGTAGATATGTGCAAATTTCAAGCTCAAAGGGCTTTCATTTGAGAGTGTGTTAGAAAATAATATAAATCGTACTCTAGAAACCTCACCCTAACAGCTTTAGCTTTTAGATAAGATGATCCCTTAATGCATGAATTTTCAACATTTCCATGGTAATATGCACTCATAATCGAATCCAAGTGACCCGCAAGAATTACACGCACTATCTGCTGTTTAAATAGATGAGGTTAGGGCAATATTAAAATTCTATCATTTATACAGCAACCAGAGATAGACTTGTTAGTCTTAGACATAAAGCAAGCACCATGCAACACCAGAAAAGCACAAAATCAACCATCCTAATCAATCTAGATACTCTTAGCTACTGATGGGAGAAGTTTTATGATCCCATTGTTCGCACTGCAAACACAATCTGCCTGGAGTTTCTGTCAATTTAGAAAAAAAAAATGGACTGTTCATATTTTAACATGAAAATGGTGATCGATGATATGAGAGGCAGATTCTTTGTAACGTCTCTTTTTCACTTTGTAATCTTCAAAAGTGAGAGGCACACCAGCATAGCACAGGAGAAGAAGAGCAGGTATTTCGGCTAGTATTTTTCTCTTCTCTCTGTTTCTGATGATGTTGAAAGTCTTTGTATTTAAAGTTCACCCTTTCAGTTCTTACCCACCATGTTGATGCTTCCTGAACTTAGGTACTATACCAATCACCAAAGTGTTGAAACACCATCCGGTGGAAATCTCCGGACAATGCGAAGGTTGGAGTTTTACTTGCTCATCTAGTTTACAAAATGTGTTTTTTGGAGGGCAGAGTTTCTCAAATCCAAAAAACAAACCCTTTGAAAGGTTGGATTGATCCACATGAGCATCATCAAGGTAAGAATTGTTAGAGAATAATATAAATCATATTATGGGGCCTCACCTATAAGCTTAAGCTTTTAGGTGAAATGGTTCCTTAATATGGTATCAGAGCCTTGTTGACCCAGCGGTCACAAGTTCGAATCTCACCACCCCCATTCTATTTGATAAAAATCAAGCACAAGGTAGTGTGGGCCCGTGCAAGTTTCAAGCCCAAAGAGCTTTCACTTGAGGGGGAGTGTTAGAGAATAATATAAATCATATTATGGGGCCTCACGTATCAGCTTAAGCTTTTAGGTGAGATGGTTCCTTAACAAGAATTGTGCCTGGAAATTCATTCTGTGCGGACGTTCCCTTTCAAGTTGCATCTAGGTGGATAAGTGTATATCCTAGTTGTGTAATTGCAACTCATTTTCAAGAAAAGATGAGCTTATTGCACTGGAAATCTTTTTTTTACCTAATTAGGAAATATTCTATATATAGCAACAACTTATATTTTCAGGATCTTTGTAGTTGATGGAGAAATGTTAGGGATTTATATGGTTGGTGGAGCAATGTCAAGGATTTTAAATGATTTGATAAAAGAAACCACACATGTAATTTTGATCATTAGGTAGTAAATAAATTATAACTATTTAAAGAGAGGCATACCTTTATTCAGAGGCATTAAAACTAATTTCAACCTTCATAACATGGTATTAGAGTCTCTATCTTAAATATCTCCCAAATTATTTTGGTTTTCTGGTCTCTCATTTTCTTTGTTCTAGAGATATGAGATATTCTCATCTTGGTTTGTGGGCTTGATTCAATTCATTTTTCTAGCTTGAGATATTCTTTGGCTTGGCGCTGATTTGTATCAACATTTTGTTTTATGGCATTAGTATTTTCATTAAGGCTTGCCTATTTTTTTTGGGGTTGTTGTGTTTTCTTAGTCATGTCAGAAGAGGAAATCTTCATCGTTCGCATGAGTTGCAAGAATTATGCTTCTTGGGAATTTCAATTTTGGATGTTTGTTAAAGGAAAAGAAGTATGGAATCATTTGAATGGGTCCTCCATGGTTCCAACATGGTTCCAACTGATCCTAACAAACTTGGTTCTTGGGAAAGAAAGGATGCCAAGGTTGTTGAGTTCTATTGAACATCATATCTTCAACAATCTTTGTTCCTTTAATGCTATTAAGGAAATATGGGTTCAATTTTGGAGGATATATCATCAAGATAACTCAACTTGAAAGTTCCAATTAAAGTTAGATATTGGAAATTATTGCTAAAGGGAATCCATCAATTGAGCTGTGTTATTTGAGCTTCCTAAACTCATGCGAGTGTTTATTATAGGTTAGTGCAATATATGGTTCCAAAGGAAGCATTGACGATAGTAAAAACAATCCATTCCAAAAACTAATATGACCAATTCTTAATGAAGCATTTGCTCAGAATTTGAAAGTATACACATTAAGTTGATTAATCGCAAACCAGTTCCAACCTTGGACGAGTGCCTGAGAGAGCTTTGCATGAAGAATAATGTCTTGCCTCCTAATATTACTGTCACGACCCGATTCTCAGATCCATGACCGACATATATGCATAATCCCCCTATGTGAACCCAAACTTACATACAAACTTATCCTTCAACTTCAGAGTTCAACGCAACGTTAATAACAAATTAACTTTATAATATAAATTGATTGCCTTAATACAAGAGTTAAATACATATTGTTATAATTGTAGAGCGCTAACTAGACATAAGGCAAAAATATTGATTACAACAAAAATAGCAGGTTCTGAGAGTACAACAAAAATGACCTGCTAACAAGCTACAAGCCTGAAAATAATAAATAATAAAGGGGTGAGTTCAACAACTCATTGAATAGATAACATTCAATATATATATATACAAGATAATACAACAATGAGAAATATATTATCAAATAAGGCTTTAAGTTCTTACAAGAAGGTTTCTCAAATAGGTCATAACAAGAATATATAATGTAAAGCTCATCAAAAAATCAAAACGCAGTGAACATGAGGCTTCGTACTGTGGGATGATCAATCCACATAGGTTGGTAACTCCCCCGACCAACTAGGGTTTCAGATACAATGTGCACAAAGATTAACATTACCCTATTAGCACGGGTATTGTGACTAACATATCGTAGGTTTATATCATAATTAGATAAATATATTTATATCTCAAGGCTCAACTCATGATATCAATCAAATGGTAGCTATTAATTCACAAGCATATATTGGCTCATATTAAGAATGTATATTCAACAATTGATTATGCTTTATCGTAACAAAAATAGTAATCAACGTATATATTATCAAGAAGCATAATTCAATTCATACTAGCAATTCAAATATTAATAATATTTCTCAAGCATATTAAATATTATCCACTCACCTGACTCAAAAGCGATCGAAATTCAAAAGTAGATACCAACAAAGTCTTATTGACGTCCTGTCAGTAGAATATCACGAGTATCTGAATACGAAAGGAGATATACTAAAAAATAACTCAAAAGAAGTAAAATCTCTTCAATAAACTTATCTAACATTTTAACTCACAATCCTAGGCGTTTTTGAAACAAAACATCTATTTTTCTCAAAACCTAAAAAATTTAACGGTTTCTTTGAAATCTAATTCATAATAAATAATTTGTAAAATTGATAATAATTCACCAAATAATACTTAATTATTCACCAAACCAATCTGAAAAACTAATATTTTCATCTAGGGACCATTCTGAAATTTTCTCATATTTTTAGGGTCAAGTTGTATTTTTATCAAACTGAAGGACTAATTTGAACATCTCATAAATTCATAACTATATTGAATTTTGCCCATAATCCATCCTCAATTCTGTACAGAATTTTGAATTTTACTCCAAACACCAAACTATAATTTTTTCAAAGTTCAAGGGACTAAACTGTAATTTTCATGAAAGAGGGACCAAACTGAAATTTCATCATCTTCAACCTCCAGTCTACTGTACATAATTGCAGTAATTTTTTCCCACAATTTCTCAATATTATTTTACAACAAACACATCAATTAACTTCAAAATCATCTACAATTCAATCAATTAAACCATTACCCAACACATTCAATTCCCTAACATCTCAATCAATTCCTCAATCAACCCAAAACAAAATCTTCAAACTCTAATCATCAATACAAGCAAAATCTAACTAATAACAATATTTATTCATATTAAAACATAAACATCACCTTAACAACTTATTTCTCCTCTTTCTTTTCTCCTTCCCTCTTTTCTCTTCTTCTTCTCCTTTCTTTCTCTCCTCCCGATTCTTGATCGTTGTGTTAAAAAGTTCATAAACCCTATTTTTATCGAGTCCACCGGATGATCCTACCTCCAACCATACATTCAAATTGAAATCCTGATGGGTCAAATGATTGTTCCTGTATTTCTCCTTCAACTTACTATTATATGTTTTCTGGAGAGAAAAAAAGTCAATTTTTGTTTTTGATAAAATAATAACTTAAGAAAAAAAATCGATGCAAACCAACATACCACGAATTACTAAGCATGACTATCCATGAACTGCTGCTGCATCGCGTTTTGGCAGTTGTTAACCCATACATGCGTCTCAACAAAATGTCCATTGGTAATGGATAACGTCCAAGAGCCACATGAACTTCACCTTGAAATGATAGATGGTTAAGTTATTATGAGGTATGTAAAATGTGACTTCATTATGATCATCGGATGAAATTATGACAAATACAAAATGGAAAATAAAGATCAAGCCATTTGGAAAGTTATGATTTCTATTTACATATAGCTAGGACTTTTAGAAAAGTTATATTATCTTTAGACCATTAACTGGAAAAAAATAGAGTAAATTTTACCTTAAGATAATCAAAAGAATTAAATCAGTTGCATGTCTGAGATGATGTGATAACGTGGCTATTTTATTTGTCTAAGATTTATATGTACTTCATAAATTGTTACTTCGTAAAGCTTAATTGGGTTCATTTTGAATCGTGCAACAAGTTCAGGTTGTAAATGACTGAAGATTTTCCAGTTTATGTATTAATAAAGATCATTGAACATAGCGAAAAATGATTAGGGAATAAACATTTTTCACTTGATGAAGATGATGTGAGAACTCTTAGATAAAAGAAGAGATTTGGTAAAGAGAGTAAAAAAAACAAGACATATTCAAATGTATTTTGGGATATTTTAATACACTAATATCAAAAATAATTTTTAAAAAATTAAAAAAACAATATGATTTTAATATATTTTCTAAATAAAACAATATTTTAAAAAAACAACTTCTAACAATACTAATAAATAATCCCTCTTATAATGCACCATTTTATATCAAGTTGAAAAGGTTTGCTCCAAATGCGGTGCAACATTTCATATATATATATATAATCTAAAAGTGGATTTTTTAAATTGAAACCATAAATCAAGGAAATATTTTTATGACTTTGAGGTAAAAATACACAATACAGTTAGATAAAATTAAGGATAAAACTAAATAAAAGTATGTACAAAAAAATATAATAGATAAGAGCTTTTGATAAAAATACCAAATATAGTATTAAATGAGTGAATTGTCATAATTCTTGGGGAGAGGGGTAATCCTTTTGTCCTCTTTATACCATCAACCATGTCAATTTAAGGAGACTTAGAAATTTTGTTTTTTCTCTTTTTTTTTCTTCTCTAAACTACTTGGATTATGGGCATCATAGCATGATTAGGTTATTTTATCCATTCAAAAAAACTGAATTAAACAGAGAGGTTGGAAGCTTGAAAAATAGAGAGAACACATGTGCAAAATGTCAAAGAGAAAGGGGAAAACCTTAGAATCTTTGCAAAAAAAACATATTTAATTAGGTTATTTGATTGTGGTAGAGATTCCTAACCAATTAATTTTAATTGTTGATTGGATTTTCATTACGAGGTTCAAAATCCTCAATTTCCAAATTTAAGGATTTATGATATTTTGTATTGGAATGTTGTTTGGGTTTATTTTTAATTGATGTTGGTTATAAAAATAACACAAGAAAGGTTCATGTTGGCTAATTAACATATAGAATTAAAAAGGCCCAAATCTTTGAATTTTAGGGTTCATGTGAATTTGAAAGGGAAATGCAAAATTATATGAAGTATTGAGTAATTGTGACCGATATGACTTATTTAGGGACTAATTAGGAGAAATTGAAAACTATAAAATTATACTGAGTATCCTATTGGCATTATAAAATCTGTGTGCTTGACATAATAATGGAAATGTGAAATATTGAATAGATCATATTAAAGAAGATGTTCAAACAATATTATGCAAGTTGTGTATAAGATAAAATGTTGAGTTTGTGTTTAAACATGTTTAAAACTCATATAGAATAAATCATTTGGTTTATGATTAAAACTTATATAAAAACAATATTGTTATATTTTGGAAAGGATGAAAGTTAGAAATTTGACAAATTCTAATAGTTTGGTGAATTGATGTTTTTGGTTGTATGGTATAGTGGAAGATAAAATGATATGCTTTGATGTAAATTGGTGATATGAAAATGATGAGTTTTAAATTAGGTTTAATCAAGGTAAATTGAGTTGTTATATGTTTAGATTTTTAATGATTTGCCTTGGAAGACTAGGAAAGTGAGAGATTTTGTGTGTGAACTTGATGACATAATTCTTAAATTTATTTTAATTCTTGGGTATTTTATGTTGGAAAGAGAATTATTGGTAGTCTAATTAATACATTTGAGGTCTACCATGAATTTTCAACAATGGGTGGCTAACCATGTCGATGAAATATAGCAAGTTGGTTATAGGTATGATGTTGGGCTCATTTTGGTGTTTAAATTTGTTTTCGTATATTTTATGAGGATTATTTGCATGTTTGCGCTTGATTTTGTTTGTTATCAAATCAAATTATAAATGTGTTGAGCTATTGTATATGAGTTTTGGAATGATGGGTAGGCCTAGTTCAATATAAAGAATGGATTCAATTGAATGCCCAACATGTGTTTGATTAAAGTTAGACTTTTATACATTAAAATTTATCGATAAAAAATATGAACATTAGACATTGAACTTTTTCAATGAAAACCTTAAACTTTTAGACATTAAAATTCATTGATAAAAAATGTAGACATTAGATATTAGAGATCATTGAAGAAAAGTTTTAAACATTCAGCTTAGTTTACAAAATGTGTGGATGATTTTGCATCAAAAGTATCATTACGTCTCTTAAGTTACATATGTATTTATTGGTTTTATTTGGGTTTTTTTTATAATAATTGATTTTCTTTTTTGTAATGAAGTTTCTATTAATGTTTCGACAGGTTTTTGGACCTTAAATGAACTATTTCAGGAAATTTAATGTTGAAATTCGGAACAAAGAATTGAAGAGAAATTTAGTTGAAGATTGAAGCAAATCTTGGTTCAAATAAGTGCTCCAAATTTACCACAAAAATTAATTCTATTCCAATCCTACAAAAGAGTATCATATGATCTATTGCAGCCCAAATTTGACTCATGTTTGTATATATGATGCTTAAAATCAGCCCAAGCACAATCCATGATCTTACATGTCCACACAATAAATAACATTTGATTTATTTGGGTAATCTATTGATCTAAGAGGTAAAGCACATGGATGGAAAGCTAGAGAGGAGATTGCTACATTATTTTGGGTCAAAAAAGAAGAAAGATTCAGCTAAAAAGGGGAGGAAGAAAAACGTGTACCAAAGTCTTCTGCAAGCTGTCTAATTTGACTTTCCAGAACACCTTTTCAGTGTTGTAGACATAACTTTTGAATTAGAGATCCAAATGATATGTTCTTTAATGATCTGGAAAGATAACAGAATAGGCCTATAAATATGTATCTAATAGCCATCTCGAAATGGGGATTATAAGGAGGTCTAATTGCTGTACTAAAGGTAGCGCCAAATTTGTGCTAGAATTTTAACCGAAGTTATGTTGTGTTCTTCTTTGTAGATTTTAGTTCTTTAGTTTGTAAAACTTATTATTTCAGTTTGATTCAAGTTATTTCATGTTTATTAAAGTGTTATTATATATAATCATGGTTGGCTAATCTCTTTCTTGGATCCAAATCAAGGATGATGGTGATTGAGGTGAGTTCTTTAAGATATGAATGAATCTTAAAGTTTATCTTCTCATTTTCTTCATGAATGTTTTATTATTGTAAAGAAATTTTAGAAATCATTTAGGTAATGTTATTATCTTGAATGTTTATGCACAAAACTTAGTTTTGGTATAGAGATTGCTTGATTCAATGTCTTACTTAATATGAAAGTACTCATTCATTCTTAAACAAAAATCAATCATTATCTTTTTAAACTTCATTGTAATATCTTGTGATCTAATATCACCATCATTGATATTAGATTGAGTTATCTTATATATGTTGAAGGAATCACCAATACATCACTATTAAAATTGATTTGGAACCGAGACTTACTTTTTCTTGTCATTTAAAATCTATTTACACTCTCTCATCTTTGAAAACAAATCCATTAATTATTTTCAACCAGATTATTGTTAATTTAATTTGTCTTGAGTTTTATTTGTTATGTAGCTTTATTTCCATATCTATCTCTCTGTAAATATGACTTCGATCTTACCAAGTTAATTGCTACATCTCATACTCGTGCACTAGCGAGTTAAAACAAGCCGATCATAAAAAGCGGGAAAGCAATTTTGGCATCGTTGCCAAGGAGCTAGCACGCAAAGGTAACAAATTTAGATTTTATTATTGGAAAAAAAAATACATAAAGAAAACTGAAAAGGCTGGTTTTACTGCCTAAAAAAAGAATAAAATAAAATAAAAAATTTGACCTCAACTTTTCGGATATTGGACTGTGGACTGGCTATTAATTGTTGGATTGTGGTTGGTTCAACCGTTTTTCTTTTAATCTCTATTCTAATTAGTATCTAAAATTTATTATTTATATTATAAGGCTGATTTCTACCACCTCTTGTTTATTTTATTTTATTTTGTTGTTTTGTTGTGATAGTTTATCTAATATTTATTGTTTGAAGTGCTTGGCCGGTATTACTGCTTCTTTATTCATGTTTGTTATAATTATCTTTTAATGTTTATTATTGTTAATATTACTTATTAGTTGGACTGTGAATTTCCTAATTTGTTGTATATTTTTTTCCAGCTATTACTTTATCTTTTAGGTTTCATTTACTTTTATTTGCAATCTTCCTTTTCTTTTTCTTTTTCTTTTTCTTTTTTCTTTCTGCTTTTCCTTTCCTTTCATATTCATATAATTGTTATATTATTTTCCATCATGGCTAATGTTTAACGATATAGAAGGTGAAAGTGAGTGTTCAAGGTAATTGACCTCCACAATTCAATGATCAACCTAATTTTCAAACTCTTAGAGAGTATCTTCACCCAGCTATACAGAGTACACATTCATGTATTATCTTGCCTTTTAACCAACAAGCTTTGAATTTGAAAACGGGCATGATTCAACTTTCTTCCCACATTTTACTGTATGGATTCTGAAAATCCATACATACACATTAAGGACTTTGAAGCAGGTATGTAATACCTTTTATTGATAGAACATGTATCAAGGAAACCTTTCGACTTAAATTTGTTCCCATTATCTCTACAGGATAAAGCCAAGCTTTGGCTAAACTCCCTGCATCCTAGGTCTATAGGTACATGGAGGGAAATGCAAGCAGATATTTTGAAAAAATACTTCCCCATTCATAGGACGACAACCTTATAACGTCAAATGATAATTTTTTGTTGTAGTCCAAATGAGTCATTTCACCAAGCTTGGGAAAAGTTTAAGGGCTTGTTAAATGCTTGTCCCCATCATGGTTTTGAGATGTGGAGGCTAGTGAGTTTCTTCTACGACTCTTTTACCATAGATTTTAAAAAGCTAATGTCAACCATGTGCAATGGTGAGTTTTATGACAAAGAACCAAGTAAAGCCTACAATTTTTTTTATCAATTTCGCTGAAAACACAAAGCAATGGGAGACCTCTCTCCCTACTTCATGTTGAGTCTAGAAACACTATTTCTCATTCAAGTGGGAAGTTCCAAATGAAAAAGACTGATGACCTCAATGCTAGATTAGCCTTATTGGCTAGAAAAGTATAATCTCTTTGAGATTAAAAAAGTGCATGTCATGAGTGAACAACAAGAGGAAAGTTATGTTGTTTGCAAGAGCAAAAGGCATAAGACAACTGAGTGTCCCTTCAAATCAGCACAAAGCATAATCCATGATCTTACATATCCACACAACAAATAAAATTTGATTTATTTTGGGTAACCCTTTGATCTAGCAGGGAAAGCACATGGATGGAAAGTTGGGGGGGACATTGTTACATTATTTTTGGTCAAAAAGAAGAAAGATCCAGCTCAAACGGTAGGAAGAAAAACATGCACCAAAGGCTTCTCCAAGCTGCTTAATTTGACTTTCCAGAACACCTTTCGGTGTTGTAGCCATAACTTTTGACTCGGAGATCCAAATGATATGTTCTTTAATGATATGGAAAGCTAACAAAATGGCCTATAAATATATCTTTGAAGCCCCCCTTTGGATATGGCAATTAGAGATATATTTATAGGTCATCTATTAGATTTCCAAATCATTAAAGAACATATCATTTGGATCTCCGAATCAAAAGTTATGGCTGCCACACCGAAAGGTGTTCTTGAAAGTCAAATTAGGTAGCTTGGAGAATACTTTGGTGCATGTTTTTATTCCTCTCTTTTGAGCTGACTCGTTCTTCTTTTTTGACCTAAAATAATATAACAATCTCCCATCCAACTTTCCATCCATGTGTTTTCCCTCTTAGATCAATGGATTACCCAAAATAAATCAAATGTTATTTGTTTTGTGGACATGTAAGATGATGGATTGTGCTTGGGATGATTCAGAGGGACACTCAGTTGTCCTATGCCTTTTGCTCTTGCAAACAACACAACTTTCCTCTTGTTGTTCACTCATGACATGCACTTTTTTAATCTCAAGAGACTCTACTTTTTCTAGCCAATGAGGCTAATCTAGCATTGAAAGTCATCAGTCTCTTTCAATTGGAACTTCCCACTTGAATGAGAAATAGTGTTTCTAGACTCAACATGAAGTGGGAGAGAGGTCTTCCATAGCTTTGTGTTTTCAGCCAATTGATCAAAAAAAATTTTATAGGCTTTACTAGGTTCTTTGTCATAAAACTCACCATTGCACATGGTTGACATTAGCATTTTTAAAATCTACGGTAAGAGAGTCGTAGAAGAAACTCACTAGCCTCCACATCTCAAAATCATGGTGGGGACAAGCATTTAACAAGCCTTTAAACTTTTTCCCAAGCTTGGTGAAATGACTCATTTGGACTACAACAAAAAATTATCATTTGACGTTGTAAGGTTGTCATACTATGAGTGGGGAAGTATTTTTTTCAAAATATCTGCTTGCATTTCCATCCATGTACCTATAGACCTAGGACGCAGGGACTTTATCCAAATCTTGGCTTTATCCTTTAGAGATAATGGGAACAATTTAAGTCGAAAGGTTTCCTCGGTGCATGTTCTATCAATAAAGGTATTACATACCTCTTCAAAGTCCTTAATGTGCATGTATGGATTTTCAGAATCCATAACGTAAAATGTGGGAAGAAGTTGAATCATGCCTGGTTTCAAATTCAAAGCTTGTTGGTTAAGAGGCAAGATAATACATGAAGGTGTACTCTGTATAGCCGGGTGAAGATACTCTCTAAGAGTTTGAAAATTAGGTTTATCATTGCATTGTGGAGGTCCATTACCTTGAACAGTGCCTTCACCCTCTATATCTTCAACATTAGCCATGATGAAAAATACTATAACAATTATATGAATATGAAAAGAAAGGAAAAAGAAAACGAAAAGGAAGATTGCAAATAAAAGTAAATGAAACATAAAAGATAAAGTAATAGCTGAGAAAAAAAAATACAACAAATTAGGAAATTCACAATCCAACTAATAAGAAATATTAACAACAATAAACAATAAAAGATAATTATAACAAGCATGAATAAAAAGGTTGTAATACCGGCCAAGCACTTCAAACAATAAATATTAGATAAATATTATAACAAAATAAAATAAAATAAATAAGAGGCAGTAGAATCAGCCTTATAATATAAATAATAAATATTCAGAACTAATTAGAATAGAGATTAAAATAAAAACGGTTCAACCAGCCACAATCCAATAATTAGTAGTCCAGTCCACAGTCAAATATCCGAAAAGTTGAGGTAAATTTTTTTTTTATTCTTTTCTTAGGCGGTAAAACCAGCCATTTAAGTTTTCTTTATGTTTTTTTTTCCAATACTCAAATCTAAATTTGTTACCTTTGCTTGTTAGCTCCCTAGCAACAACGCCAAAATTGCTTGCCCACTTTTTATGATTGACTTGTTTTAACTTGTAAGTGCACGAGTGTGCGATGTAGCAATTAACTTGTTAAGATCGTGGATTTTTTTCAAAGATGACACAGTGTCAATAGATTTTAAATGACAAGAAAAAATAAGTCTCGGTTCCAAATCAATTTTAATGGTGATCTATTGGTGATTCCTTCAACATATATAATATAACCCAACCTAATAACAACGATGGTGATAATAGATCGGAAGATATTACAATGAAGTTTAAAAAGATAATGATTGATTTTTGTTTAAGAATGAACAAGTAGTTTCATATTAAGTAAGACATTGAATCAAGCAATCTCAATAGCAAAACTAAGGTTTGTGCATAACATTCAAGATAATAACATTACCTAAATGATTTCTAAAATTTCTTTGCAATAATAAAACATTCATGAAGAAAATGAGAAGATAAACATTAAGATTCATTCATATCTTAAGAAACTCACCTCAATCACCATTATCCTTGATTTGGATCCAGGAAAGAGATAAGCCAACCATGATTATATATAATAACACTTTAATAAACATGAAATAACTTGAATCAAACTGAAATAATAAGTTTTACAAACTAAAGAACTAAAATCTACAAAGAAGAACATAACATAACTTCGGTTAAAATTTTAACACAAATTTGGCGCTACTTTTGTACAGCAATTCGACCTTCTTATAATCCCCATTTCGAGATGTCTATTAGAGACGTATTTATAGGCCATTCTGTTATCTTTCCAGACCATTAAAGAACATATCATTTGGATCTCTAAATCAAAAGTTATGGCTACAACACTGAAAGGTGTTCTGGAAAGTCAAATTAGGCAGCTTGGAGAAGATTTTGGTGCACGTTTTTCTTCCTCCCTTTTTAGCTCACTCTTTCCTGTTTCAGACCCAAAATAATGTAGCAATCTCCCCTCCAGCTTTCCATCCAAGTGCTTTCCCTCTTAGATCAATGGATTACTATTAGAACATGTAAATAGGTGATTTACTTTATTTTGAATTTATCTATAGACTAGCCTTTTTCTTAGTTAATATCCAGTTACTGTATTAATCTAGTGGTCAAAACAATTAGTTTCAATGTATTTAATTCAACAGAGAAATCAATGAACAAGCAAGGAATTCAAAACTCTTTCATGGTATCAGAGCACTAACCCTAGCTGCCGTTTCCTCCTTCTCAATCCCCATCTTTTCTGCCTTCTTCTTCTTCTGCAATATCTGCAGCAACCTCTAATTCTTCACACCATGGCAGACCAATCAATATCTGCAGCAACCTCTCCTTCTTCTCCTCCAAAATCTCATCCATCACACCCAGCTCTTGCCGTATCAAACATCAGCACATTCATCAAAATCACTTTAGATATTGAAAAGGGTCAATATATCACATGGTCATAGTTATTTAAAATTCATGCTAGAGCTTACCAAGTTCTTGACCACATTCTTCCTCCCTCGGCAGAACAACTGAAGATTGATTCGTCCCCTACAGACCCAGCTCTTTGGTCACGGGTCGACGCCATTGTGCTCCAATGGATCTATAGAACCATCTCCGAAGATCTCCTCAACACCATTCTTGAGAGAGACTCCACTGCTGCCCTTGCTTGGGCACGCCTAAAAGACATCTTCTCCGACAACAAAAACTCCAAGGCACTCTACCTGGAACAGGAGTTCTCCAAAGTTCAAATGGAAGATTTTGGGGATGCATCTTCATACTGTCAACACCTCAAATCTCTCTCCGATCAGCTGTCCAATGTCGGCGCCCCTGTCTCCAACGAGCGTCTGGTTCTACAGCTCCTCTCGGGCTTGACAGACGCCTATGCAGGGGTGGGTTCTTAAATTCGCCATGGCGACACTCTTCCCCTCTTTTACAAAGCCCGGTCGATGCTGGTTCTGGAGGAGACGGCGAGGACGAAGAAGGCAGCCCAAAATCCCTCAACCTCTGCCTTCTTCGTGGCTCCCGTGGATAACCACAGTGTCAATCGACACACCCACAACCTCAATCGAACCCCCAACCACCGTAATGGCCGTGGTGGTGGTGGTGGTGGTGGTGCTCGTGGTGGCAGACACAGGGGACGCACGTCGGGTGGCCGTGGAAATCATCCATCTTCTTCTTCCCGTGGTTCATGGTGGCAGACACAGGGGACTCCCCCTTTTGGAAGAAACGGGCAGCCCTTTATTGGCAGCCATGGGCTGCCTCACCTTGGGCCGGGCCTTGGCCATCTTGGGCCACACCTCCATGCCCTTATCCAACAGCCCAGCAGCCCACTCATCCTCACCAGCCCGGCTTGCTTGGGCCTCGGCCCCCACAGGCCCATATGGCAGCCACACCATCGCTGGCCCAAAATTCATATGCTCCGACTGACATTCAAGCAGCTATGCACAGTCTCTCCATGGTTCCCCCGGATGATCAATGGTACATGGACACTGGAGCTACATCGCACATGACCGCGCACGGAGGTAATCTTACGCCTTATTTCAATATGAGCAAAAATCGTAATATTACTGTTGGTAGTGGCCATAAAATTCCTATTCTAGGTTGTGGAACTGCATTATTACCTCACCCTAGTTCTTCCCTTATTTTGAACAATGTCTTGCATGCTCCAAAATTAATTAAAAATCTTGTGTCTGTGCGCAAATTCACCATTGACAATAATGCCTCAGTTGAATTTGATCCTTTCGGTTTTTCTGTGAAGGATTTTCCGACGGGGATACCTTTAATGAGATGTAACAGCTCCGGTGACCTATATCCAGTTATCACCAGTCCTTCCGTTGGCTTTTCAACACAGTCTGCTTTCACTGCTTTTTCTCCTGAATTATGGCATAGTCGTTTAGGACATCCAGGAGCTCCTGTTTTAAGCTCCCTTCGTAAAAACAATTTACTTGTTTTTAACAAATTTCCGGATAATTTTATATGTCAGTCATGTACTCTTGGAAAACAAGTTAAATTACCCTTTTATGATTCTCTATCTCGCACTTTATTTCCTTTTGATATTGTGCATAGTGATCTTTGGACGTCACCCACACTCAGTTCGGGTGGTCATCGGTATTATGTTTTATTTCTTGATGATTTCACGAATTTTCTATGGACTTCTCCCATTGCCTCAAAATCTCAAGTACATTCCATTTTTCTCACTTTTCGTAATCATATTCACACTCAATTCGAAAGACAAATAAAATGTTTCCAATGTGACAATGGCACAGAATATGACAATGGACAATTTCACAAATTTGTCAACAAAATGGAATGAGTTTTCAATTCTCTTGCCCTCATACATCATCTCAAAATGGAAAAGCTGAAAGAAAAATCCGTACCATCAATAACATCATTCGCACTCTTCTCGCTCATGCATCCCTACCTCCCTCTTTTTGGCATCATGCCCTTCAAATGGCTACTTATCTCCTTAACATTCTCCCAAACAAAAAGCTTGCTTTCCAAACACCCACAAAAATTCTATATCTCCGAGACCCGTCATACTCTCACCTTCGTGTTTTTGGGTGCTTATGCTATCCTCTTCTTCCCTCCACTTCTCGAAATAAATTACAAGCTAGGTCAACACCGTGTATTTTTCTAGGATATCCATCAAATCATAGAGGCTATAAATGCTATGATTTATCGAGTCGTAAAATTCTTGTTTCCAGGCATGTCACATTTGATGAAACTGTTTTCCCATTTTCTAAATTACATGCTCCCACATCTTCATCTTATGAATTTCTAGATACAGGTCTTTTACCTCTTCCTCCCTCCCCTACTCCGTCCACCTCTCCTAATCCTCCAATCTCTCCTCCTCAAACCCCTCTTTCAAGTCCTCTTTCTCCAATTAGGTCACCCTTACCTATCCCATTAATTTCCCCTACCGCACCCACTCCTTCTCCCCACCCTCCTCCAATACTCGCACCTTCCCAACCTCTTCCGATTGCTCTTCCACCTCACTCTCCACAAATGACAACTAGATCCCAACATGGCATTTTTAAACCTCGTCAGCTACTTAACCTCCATACTTCAGCCACCAAATCCATCTCCCCTTTACCCACTAATCCCATTAATGCATTACATGATCCGAATTGGAAAATGGCAATGACCGACGAATACGATGCTCTTATTGAAAATAAGACGTGGGACTTAGTACCCCGTCCGTCTAATGCTAATATCATTCGAAGTTTATGGATTTTCAGGCACAAAAAGAATTCTGATGGATCCTTTGCGCGGTACAAAGCACGTCTTGTCGGTGATGGTGCCGGTCAGCAAACAGGCATTGATTGCGGGGAAACTTTTAGCCCTGTTGTCAAACCCGCCACCATCCGCGCGGTACTCAGTATTGCTTTATCCAAATCTTGGTGTCTTCATCAATTAGATGTAAAAAATGCATTTTTACATGGGAATCTCGATGAAACGGTCTACATGCATCAACCTCCTGGCTTCCGAAATTCTGAACACCCAGATTATGTTTGCTTGCTCAAGAAGTCTCTTTATGGACTTAAGCAAGCTCCTCGTGCTTGGTATCAACGATTTGCTGATTATGTTGCTACCTTGGGATTTTCTCACAGTGTTTCAGATCATTCATTATTCATTTATCGTCAGGGAAATGATATAGCATATATTCTTCTTTATGTGGATGATATAATTCTTGCAGCTTCTTCAGCTACTCTTCGCCAATCCATTATGTCTAAGCTTGGCTCGGAGTTTGCTATGAAAGATTTGGGGCCTCTCAGTTATTTTCTCGGCATCTCAGTTACCAGACATTCAGCGGGTATTTTTCTATCTCAACAAAAGTATGCCGAAGAAATTATTGAGCGGGCTGGTATGTCCTCTTCCAAACCATCTTCTACACCAGTGGACACAAAGGCCAAACTCAGTTTATCGTCAGGAAATCCTTATCATGATCCCACTGAGTATCGCAGTCTGGCTGGTGCTCTCCAATATCTGACTTTTACCAGACCAGATATTTCTTATGCAGTTCAGCAAATTTGTCTATTTATGCATGATCCGCGATCTCAACACATGACTGCCTTGAAGCGTATCATTCGCTATATTAAGGGTACTAATACCTTTGGTCTTCATCTCTATCCGTCTTCGACTCATGATCTACTTTCCTATACTGATGCAGATTGGGGTGGATGTCCAGATACACGACGGTCGACTTCTGGGTATTGTGTCTATCTTGGAGACAACTTACTCTCTTGGTCTGCCAAGAGACAACCCACTTTGTCCCGATCTAGTGCTGAGGCTGAGTACCGCGGGGTGGCTAATGTTGTTTCTGAATCATGTTGGATCCGCAATTTACTTTTGGAGTTACACTGTCCTGTTTCGAAAGCTACCTTAGTTTATTGTGACAATATTAGTGTAGTTTATCTCTCTGGCAACCCAGTCCAACATCAGCGCACTAAGCACATTGAAATGGATATTCACTTTGTGCGCGAGAAAGTCGCTCGTGGTCAAGTCCGCGTTTTACACGTTCCTTCTCGTTATCAGATTGCTGACATCTTCACTAAAGGTCTTCCGTTGCAACTCTTTGAAGATTTTCGGGATAGTCTCAACGTTCGTCAACCTCCAGTTTCGACTACGGGGGTGTATTAGAACATGTAAATAGGTGATTTACTTTATTTTGAATTTATCTATAGACTAGCCTTTTTCTTAGTTAATATCCAGTTACTGTATTAATCTAGTGGTCAAAACAATTAGTTTCAA